>CM067305.1:40019543-40404113 GCA_034231615.1 Meghimatium bilineatum | reverse complement strand
CCTGTGTATTATCACTTGAAGCTACAGAGTTACGTGCGTTTGACGGAGATTGACGGAGTACATTTGGGAAACCAAGTACAGTGAAGTTAATCTTCTACTGCTTTTAAACCTTTAACATTTAGGCCTCTAATAATAGATAAAGAAAATAATAAACGAAATGACCAATTTGAGGACCATTCATATTAAAAGCAGAAAGTAGAGGACGCAATACAACATATGAAGAAAAATAAATCTTCATCGCCAGATAAACATCACCACTAAAGAAATTAAAGCCGTTGTGATATATATATATATATATATATATATATATATATATATATATATATTATATATATATATATACATATATATATATATATATATATATATATATATATATATATATATATATATATATATATATATATATATATATATAATATATATATATATATATATTATATATATATATATATAATATACACACACAAACACACACACATATATATATATGAAGATATCTTAATATATCATTATAGATCTACGAAAGCAACCTGCTGTCATAGATTAAGGAGAACATTGCATACTTAGTTTAATGAGCAATGTGACAAAAACTATGATACGAATAGTAATGAGAGGAATGAGAAAATCAAAAATTGGAGATGAGCAATGTGTATTTGCAGAAGACAGGAGCACAAACAGTGCATCATGCGAACATTAATAGAAAAAATGACGGAAGTAAACATAGATCTTTAGTATTTGTGTTTTATTGATTACACTAAAACATTCGATATGGTGAAACAGGAAGAAATAATTAGAATGTCGATAAATTTAAACAGCGATGGTAAAGATTTGCGAATAATAAGGAATGCATATTGGCAACAAAGAACAACCAATAACCAATCGGTAGCATCAAACAGGGATACGTAAAAAAAAAGGGGAAAAAAAAAAAAAAGGAGGATTGAGTGCTGTCACCCGATCTGTTAAATATATACAATGAAATAATAATACTGAGATCCATAGAAGATATATCAAGAATTTCAGTTGCAAGGCATATTATAAATTAACCTTGAATATGCTGATTATACAGAAATTAAACGCTGTTAGAAGAAATGATTAATATCATTGCAAAAGAAGGTGAAAACAAAGAGCTTAGTCTGAATATAATCAAAACTGATGTAATGGTAATATCAAAAAATAAATGTTATCCAGAATACAACAGCAGAGCATATAGTATCAGTCTGAAGGAAGTCAACATATTCCGATATTTAGGTACATTAATAAATAGAATATTATTTCTTACAATATGTTTCTTAATATAGACCAAAATAAAAATGTGTATTGGGTGGCTAGTACAGTTTTATTTTCATATTAGAAGTGAAATACCACCGAAGACGGATGTGTTGGGCCATTGGTGCAAATAAAACGGCGACACAACGCATTTCCTACAACTGGACTACATCCTGCTGGAAATCTAGTAGGACCATGGTCCTGCTACAAGAGAGACCCAGCGGAAGTTTGAGAATGAACGCTGAAGAAGAAGAAGAAGAAGTGAAATAGTTATATAAAAAGCTTCAATTAAAAAAAAATACAAATCGATCATAACCCGTTATAATAGTATTAACCATTCGCCAATTTTATGATTATATCATTTCAACATATTCCTAAAGTAAGCCGGCTTATAATTGTCATGTTATCTAAGCTAGATTCATTACGTCCTGCGCACGATTGGTTTGTATGTCTGGTTGCCTATTTACGATTAAAACTGACAGTTGTAGTCCAGGACAAATTTAATCACAGATAATATGTCTATATCATTTCTGGTTATTCTAGAATGATTCTGAGCGTTCTTTCGCTCCCTTTCCCCTTTTTGGAAATATTTTTTTTATGTTGCCCTCTTCTTACATAATAAAAAAGCTCATAACTTTAAGCAACTATTGTAATAATATATCTGATTAAATATCATCTAGTGAACGTCGGTGATTATGTTAATACGTTAACATCGACGTCGAAAAGGTCAAGTATACTTGATTGTGGTTAGTTTTCTGGTTGGTGTCAGGACGCGTCAGTGCATAGTACGAGAACTTGTACACTCGTACGGCTGGCCTACTAGCGATAATACTATAGACTATAGACGACCATCGTTAAGTGGGAAAAAACACCGAACGTATTAGTTACTACGCCAAAGGTGGGCGTATTGGACCAAATAAATCAGCGACAGAACGCATTTCTGCTCCCTGGACTACACCCTACTAGAAATCTAGTAGGACCTTTGTTCTGCTACATGATAGATCCAGTGGGAATTTGGAAACGATCACTCCCTCCCTCCCCCTTCACAGGTCAAAAATATATTGTAAATAGTCTGTAAACCACGACATATCCCCCACTCTGGATTAATAATAACAATAATAATAAACCCAGAACTCGTCAGGTTAGTAGGTGCTGTCACAATGACAAATTTAGTGCAAAAAGATCCCCATGCATTTCTATCCTTTACCATCCTGATGAGTTTGGAAACTTTACATCCTTGTATAGTAACATTATTTAATATTATCCAGCCATGTCTTATTATGGCCACCTCGTCTTCTCATACCCTCCATTGTATCGTCAAGAACATCTTTTGTCTTCGAAGACTGTCTTATCACGTGCCCGTACAATTGGAGTTTACTAAGTTTCACATTTGTCAACAATGGTTCTTGTTGCCCTGCTAATGAATTAATTTGATCATGTACAAAAACATTAATCTTATGGTCTCGATAACATATACCCAATACACGTCTATAACATGTGTTTTCAAGCGCGTGGATTCTTCTCTCTGAATCTGCTGTTAAAGTCCAGACCTCATAACCGTATAGAAATATTGACTCTGGGATGTTATGTTGTTCGTCCATCACAAGTGATGATGATCATTTGTTACATCCACTTTTGAAAATCCAATTAGAGTTATGTCCTTGATTATGAGTTATTAGATGTCTAATGCGCCCTATTCGAGCTGTAAATGTCCTTGGACAATTCGTGCATGGAATGACCACTGTAGACGGATCTTGGTCTATCCGTGACGTTCTAGCTACTCTCCGCTGTTGAGCTGCTGCATTTATCCTCTTTTCACAAGATGATGCGCTCTTTTTGATTGTAGACCGCCATGTAGATCTATTTTGTGCAAGTTCTTCTCATGTATCTTGGTCTATTTCAAAGGCTTTCGGTGAAGTCTTTAACGAGTCCTTGTAGTAGCTACATGCGGGTGTTGAGGGTAATTAACGAGCCGACGCGCTGACGAGCACGACCACCACCGTATCAATATGCACATCAGTGGATCGATCTGACAGAGTTAATACTTACGGGCCGTCCGCTGATAAGTTTTTCAAAAGTGTGAATCATTTTAGCTCTGAAGACTGAATGATATTTTGTGTAAAGATCAGAACAGCTTGTAAAGAGAAATATAATAGATGTTCGAAGAGTCTGATAAATCATCATCGAACTGGAACGTCGGCTGCTACACTCTGGTATATATTGAGACGAGGATCAGAGGACATATGTACTTGTTCGGTGTACTCTGATACCGATAACCTGCAGTCATAACTTAATGAATGCAGAAAAATATATTTTAAAAAAAATATACGTTATTGAACCGTGTATTTGTAATGGTGTCACAGCCTATTAATTTGACAATAATAGTATGTCGCTGAAAGTGGGTGTACTTGTAAGAATTATAGTATGTGGCTGAAAGTGGGTGTACTTTTAAAAATTATAGTATGTGGCTGAAAGTGGGTGTACTTGTAATAATCATAGTATGTCGCTGATAGTGGATGTATTGTAAGAATTATGGTATGTGGCTGAAAGTGGGTGTGCTTGTAAGGATTGTATCCAGTTGTCAATAGAGAAGAGAGAACGATGGTATGTGTCCCAATATAGTATATTACAACAGAGAAGAGAGAACGGTGGTACATATCCGAATATATTATATTACAATAGAGAAGAGAGAGCGGTGGTACATGTTCCAATATATTATCCACTAAAAGAAATCAACCAAACAACTGTATTCTAATACATACATCTGTATATAATTCTGTAATATTGTTGTTGAAAGACACAGTTGTACTACCTTTTTTTGAAATTTTAAAACACTTGTGAGACTAGGTTCTGGAAAGGAGAATCTCGTCTCAGAGATAGCGTATGATGGTGTTCAACCACATAGATAAAACTTCTTCGGAATAATCAGGTTTCGCCATTCCCACGATATTTCTGGAGATGTAGAAATTTATGTAGAGATATTTTTGAGGTTTATCATGGAGGAGTTAGATTCACGCTGTATCAGATAATTTCTTTCTTCCGGAGTTTTTCATCTTAAAATTACGATTAGCGGTTCGTAACACATCTTGTTTGTTTTTTATGTGCATGCGCGCGGAACAGTAATAAAATATAATTCCTTCATATTGTACCATTTGTGTGATGTTCTTATAATTGTCGTTGTGTTGTAGAAGCTTATTAAAATATTTGTCAATGAGATTTATGACTTAGATGGATAGTTAATATGAGGCTGTCCAGCATACTTTATTTACCTGTCTTTTTGACACTACATCACAGTCCATATTAGATAGTACCACTGCCCGTACCAAGGGAAACAAGGTATATTATTGTTGTATATTTGCGGTTGCCATGACTAATTATATGGATGTCCTACATTAGCTACCTTTCATAGCTACTTCAGGAGTCACCCTAAAAATATATTTAATCTTTTCAGTCTTCTTCTTCTGCGTTCGTTCTCAAACTCCTGCATATTAGCAGGATGTAGTCTGGAGAACGGAATGCGTTGTGTCATGGTTTACAGCATTACTGCGATATCTGCGCCTTTCAACCTGCCACATCCGACTTCTTCATGGCTTTGGGTCACTGACCCTTTATGGGATGGAACAGCCAACTCCATCTCATAACCTCCTTAGTCGCCTCTTACGACATGCAGGGAAGGTAAAGTGTTGCTATTCATTGCTCCCCTTTCGGGCCCCGGCAACACACGGGCGAGTCGTAGCAGTTAGAAAAATGTGTACTCTCTTCGATCTCTTTAATTTTGTTATTAACACTTTCTCCACTGACCAGAGTCCGATGGTCAATATAATGCGTGGATTCGCATATATATTTTATAGGGATATTTTATCTGATTTGTGGCTGACAATTCAAGTCCCTTAGTTCTTGTTGATCTAGCTTCCTTCTTCTCTCTGGTAGTTGACATTCTCAGTTTTTGTTCTACTATCCAGTCTAGGCCAAATTTAATTCTCGTAACAGCCAAGACGAGTGACGCTATATCAGATTTAACGCACATAGCCATCCTGGAAAAGGGTTAGAAACAGCCCCCCCCCCCCCTTTCCCTCTCTTCCTTCCTTGAATGAAAATTTTCGTTGACCTGTTAGACTCTGTATGATCCCGGGAGCCACAACTGCACTCAAAGGACTGCTTTTCGTATCACCAACGTATGGCCTATATCTGGGCTCTGAGATTATTTTTAGTAATGCTTTATCTTGTCTCGGGTTTTATAATTGACTTAGTATATCTCTTATGTTGTTGAGACAAGCTGTCGTCTTCGTACCCTCTGACCTCATGCCACGTTTTACAACATCGGAAATGTCACCACCATCACCCTGACAATCACAGGCAGCCTCGTTGTTCACACTTCCAGCTTGGCTCACTCGGTCACGTGTAAAGCTCATATGGTAGATAGACCTTGTCTGTATTGTAGAAAGTAAGAATTGCGAGATTGAAAACACGTGTGACCTTCAGGACTTTTGGTTTGTCAGAGTAGGAACGGTTGCCAGCGCTCACACAGAGCTGCGTGCTTGCCTTATAACGTGCAGCGTGAGTTAGACGTGTCCGCGAGTGTGTTTGTGCTTGAGTATGTTAGTCTGTGCGTATTTGTGTGCATGCATGCATGTTATATACCCAACAATATGTGTATTTGAGTGCATGTTATATACCCAACAATATGTGTATTTGTATGCGTGTTATATACCCAACAATATGTGTATTTGTGTGCATGTATATGTTATTTACCCAACAATATGTGTATTTGTGTGCATGTATATGTTATTTACCCAACAATATGTATATTTGTGTGCATGTTATATACCCAACAATATGTGTATTTGTGTGCATGTATATGTTATATACCCAACAATATGTGTATTTGTATGCATGTTATATACCCAACAATATGTGTATTTGTATGCATGTTATGTACCCAACAATATGTGTATTTGTGTGCATGTATGCATGTTATGTATACCCAACAATATGAGTAATTCGTGCAAGCGTTTTACCGTTTTCTCGAAAATAATGTTTTACCACATTTGTGTTGAGCTGAAATCATTTCAGAAACAGAATCATTAGCATGTTCGTAAATAGCCATAAACGAAATACGGAAATTTGACGGGAGTTGAACCAAGTCTATTCTAACAGCACTCAATCGCTTTACAACACAAGTAAACAGGTTTTCCGTACTTGACCAACATTTAGCACGAAAATAAAAGTCACCATCTCGAACCAGTCAATTGTTCACGAACGAATCCTTTTGTACTTTCATAATCATACTCATTAAGTCACTCAGGATACAGGTCCGTACTACCGTCTGTAAGCTGACCCATTCTAACAGCATAGTCACCGCCATGATCTTCATAGTCATACTACTCGTAGTCACAGCTAAAGCTCCTCTCTCTTCCCAAACACTTTTCCATGCACACTGAGCTGTGAAGGACCACGCACTACGAACATGTCTAACCACAGATCCATCTGTGTATATAACCACCTTCCCTTCACCAGAGTTCTCATTGATAAACGCCTGCACCTCAGCCTCCGCCGCCACTTGCCCCCGTTCCATGCTTGCTCTATCAAATATTACTCTAACTCCAAAATAAGTTTTGTAATCCGCGGGAGGGCGTATCTATTCCGCACGTTCTATATGATCACCTCTGCCCGTGGATTTTCCTCTCTTTAGTCTACTATCTCTGACTTTAAGGATATCGGGATACAAAGGGTGTTCTTTATCCGTATTTATTTGAAGGTACTCCCATGCACGGCAATACTGTATTCTATATTCTGCCGTTGGACAGTCGAACAAGTATCGCATAGTCGTACCAATGTTTCCCTTGTACATCCCAGAACAATTCGCATAACTACATTCTGTATTTTTATTCAGTCGTGTCACCTGAGTCTGGCTGAGCGTCGGAATTGCTAGTACTTACTTCTCCACTGCCACCACTAATCCCTGTTACAATAGAAAAAGTAACCTCTGCCCAAACTTGGCAGCAGCCATAACCTTCATTTTTGCCATTAAAACTGTTTAACAATAGCATTAAATGTTTCTTTGACAGTGTCATTAATTTTACTGTTTTCGCTGTTCACTGTCTTGTATTTTCTTTAAAAAATACATGGAAATCTTGTATACTGTTATGTGAAAATGTTAATGCCCATTTCATATAGTCTATATGTTCTTCTTCTTCTGCGTTCGTTCTCAAACTCCTGCAGTTTAGCAGGATGTAGACTGGAGAACGGAATGCGTTGTGTCATGGTTTACAGCATTGCTGCGATATCTGCACCTTTCTGCCTGACACATCCGACTTCAGCAAGTCTATATGTTAATTGTAAAGATTATCGACTTTATATTTTAGGTACGTACTATTACTCATATAACATTTTTGATGGACGAATATCTTTCATGCGGACAATGTGTCCTTCCCAGCTTGTCTACGCCTTCATTAATATTGTGTACATATTTACTTTTCATCAGTACTTAGCTGTCTGATATCCCACCAATGGATGTTATCTGAGGATGTCTCTTACAGTATCTTACGAATGCAGCTTAGGTGGAAATGGTTGAGTCTTCTAGTGTATCTGGCGTATACTGTCCATGTTTCACAGACATAAAGAAGTCATAATTACTACCGCTTGGTAAACTATGAGTTTGGTGGTAATTATTCCGCTTATGTCCCATACATTTTTGCGCAATTCCCCAAATGTGGCACTAGCTTTCGCTATTCTGTTGTTTACCTCAGTTTCGGTGTTTACGGCTTGTGAGTGCTGCCCAAGTAGGTGAAACTTGACTGTTTGTTGGTCCTCTTCTTTGATACTTATATGGGGATTTAAATGTAGATTGTTTGGTATGGGTTGAAACATGACCCGGTTTTTTTTAGCATTGATGGTGAAGCCAATGTTATTGCAGGCCTCAGCAATTTGGTTTAGAGTGACCTCCTAGTAAAGTTAACACTCATCGTTTGTTATCACCGTATGGGTGTGAGAAGTAAGCGACATAACATTTCAATGGCTCTGCTATGTGAGTAGCCATCCCCTCTCCCTCGCAGTCTTTACTTCACGGACTAATACGGTAACCAATTTAGGCTGGCTCGACCCGGGAACCGTTGCGATCTGAAAAATATTTTCGTCTCAACTGGGAAATGAACCCAGGACCACTGATATGCGAAGCCAGTACACCAACCACTGCGCTATGCGGCCATCTTAAAATGAGCCATACTGTCTGCCGAACCAGCATACGGTGCGCAGTCATCTGCATAGAACTCCCTGACCTTTGTGTCTCGCACTTTAGTCTTGTCTTGAATGCACCGAAGATGGAAAAGTTTACCGTCTGTTCCGCATGTTATTTGTATGCTGGTTACATCATTTATCTAGTTTCGTCTGTCAGCATAGCAGAACACAGGCTGAACTGTGCTGGGGCATGATTGTATCCTTGTTTGACACCATTTTTTTACAGGAAAAACTGTTGATGACACTACATCACTGATAACAACGGTCAGAATGTCATCACGGAACTGTCGAACGATTTCGATACATTTTGGGGGGGGGGGGGGCAGCCACACTTGACAAGCACTTTCCATAGTCCATCTCTGCTCAGTATGTCAACTGCCTTTTTGAGGTCTAAAAATGTGAAAAGTGACATTTGGTGTTCATTGTTTTTTTTTCTTGAAGTTGACGGCCAACAAAGATCATATCCACTGCCTGGCGACGTGCATGAAATCCACACTAGCTTTAGGCAGAAGATGATCTGTGAGTGTCTAAGTCTGTTTACCATTACACGAGCTAATATTCTGCTATCTATGAATAAGAAAGATATCTCTCTATGGATGTCACATCACTATCTGTTTCTCTTGCTTATTTATAGACGAACAGTTCAGGCATCTTTCATTGTAACTGATTTTCAGCATGTGACAAAAGATCTTGTTAAGTTTCTGGCATCTCGTCCTGTCTTGTAGATGTCTACTAATTTAGCATCCATACCGGGAAATTTTCCATGTGACATTTGTCCGATCAATGGCAGTCTTTACTTCTTGATTTATTGGTGGTATGTCAAGATATTTTCCTAACCAATATGCAACCAAGTGGGAATGAAAATAGATCAGATAGTCTCCCGCTTGAAATCAAAATTAGAGCAAAATATACAATCAGTCAAGTTAATAATATACCGGTACCAATATTTAACCTTTAACAAAAGAAAATAAAGCAAATGGGAGGCACTATCAACCGAACGTATAGAGTTAGAAATAAACACAATGATGAGACACATGTTCACGTGTATACGTATATAATTAAGCAGAAAGGAAACATACTCATAAATAAAACACTAGTCAATACATCATACAATTACTGAGTAAAAGCAAACAGTTGGTGATGTAGCAGTTTAAAGTGAGCTCGCATTGCGCACCTGTGACCAGGGGACTATATAGGAGACCTGTCCACTAAAACGTAAACAAGATCTATTTTCCGATTTCCGTAAAATATATTGGTGCAATCTATCTCAAAATTCAACAATAGTTAAATAGCAATGATCTATGAAATAGTAATGCTCTGTGAAATAGCAATGCTCCGTGCAGGGAATAATCATTATTTTTTTATGATTAAAAGAATACTATGATTTGGTTTATTCGTTTGATTGAAATAATTTAAGAGATATTCACAGACATCTGTTATTTTGAAAACTTTCAGAAAGGTAAAAATCTTCGCAGCAGGCAACTTCTAAGTTTGAACTTTTTCTTCTAAAATGTTTTGTTGGGGGGGGGGAAGGAGTAAATAATTTTTAAAAATCATAATTAAGCAGAAATGGGGTCCCAGAATTATTCACACGTTATTGGCAAACAATTAGCAACACATAGTTGACATAATTTATGAACTATCCCTTATCGTTTCCAATGACCGGTAAATTGTGGTTAAGACCAATGGCTCTACAATTTATTGTAGCACGTCGTGGCATAGCTATTCAGGAAACCATGGAAACAAACACTGGGGCAGGGCAAGAAAGGCGTAATGACAAATTTCATGTCACTACGATGTCATTTTTACTGAATGTTCGATGATTAGATGTATTGATTACCGAGTCTAGATACTTGTCTAAAACTTTTTAGCACCACAAAATTGACATTTAATATGGAAAATTTCAGTGAGATGTTTTTAGTGATATATTTTTCACTGGAAACAAGCGTCCTGAATAGCATGCTGCCAATTATTTCTCACATCAAATATCGCATCTAACACATCACCAACTCTTAACATGCTGATGTATTCTGCACAATCATTCAATATCAATCTCTCGACATTTCACCTTTTTTTAAAAAATATATTAAACATACGGGTAGACAACATAGGAGTAAAACAAGTATCGGAGTTCACATATTTCGGTCGTATTTTCACAGAAAATGGAAGCCTTAATAGAGAGATAGTGACTAGATGTCAAAAGGCAAATACAGTAACATACCGTCACCACTACTTCTTCATCCCAAGATCGAGATGGAGGTTAAAAGACAAATGATTTACAGTATATTCCTACCAACACCGTGTTATCAGTGCCAATCCTGGTCTCTCTCATCTTCACATTACAGAAAGATAGTGACGTAGATGAAATGCTTAAGAAATGCTACAGGGGTCACCATGCTTTACAAATTAAGAAATGAAGACATCAGGGAAAGAATAGGTATAAAACCTTGCACAGAATACATAGAAAAGCAGCAGATTAAGTGATTTGGCCACATAATCAGAATGCATCACAAGTTATTCGTGAAGGCATATAACCAAATGAGATCAGAGTACAAAGCCAAAGGACGACCACAAAAAAGATAGATAGAAAACGTCAGGGACATCTTGAACAAACACTGTCATAGCACAGCCGAGGCGACACATCTGGCCTTGGACCACAAGCTCCCAGCAACCAATTACGCTTAACAACAAGAGCGGATAACAAACCACATGGGGAAAGACAGTAGACAATAAACAAATGCTAGGGGTGGTAGTCAACGGGTCATTCCTTGGTATGTCATACCATCGATTGTGTTACCAATCAACATTTAAAATAGCTATGCTAGATTTCATTGCTCTGTTACTCTGAAGATACACTATAAAAGTGTTATAAATAATACACTAGAAGATACACTATAAAAGTGTTAATCAATAGAAAGTGTTATAAATAATACACTAGAAGATATACTATAAAAGTGTTATAAATAATACACTCGAAACACTATAAAAGTGTTATAAATAATACACTAGAAGATACACTATAAAAGTGTTATAAATAATACACTAGAAGATACACTATAAATGTGTTATAAATAATACACTAGAAGATACACTATAAATGTGTTATAAATAATACACTAGAAGATACACTATAAAAGTGTTATAAATAATACACTAGAAGATACACTATAAAAGTGTTATAAATAATACACTAGAAGATACACTATAAAAGTGTTATAAATAATACACTAGGATACACTATAAAAGTGTTATAAATAATACACTAGAAGATACACTATAAAAGTGTTATAAATAATACACTAGAAGATACACTATAAAAGTGTTATAAATAATACACTAGGATACACTATAAAAGTGTTATAAATAATACACTAGAAGATACACTATAAAAGTGTTATAAATAATACACTAGAAGATACACTATAAAAGTGTTATAAATAATACACTAGAAGATACACTATAAATGTGTTATAAATAATACACTAGAAGATACACTATAAATGTGTTATAAATAATACACTAGAAGATACACTATAAAAGTGTTATAAATAATACACTAGAAGATACACTATAAAAGTGTTATAAATAATACACTAGGATACACTATAAAAGTGTTATAAATAATACACTAGAAGATACACTATAAAAGTGTTATAAATAATACACTAGAAGATACACTATAAAAGTGTTATAAATAATACACTAGAAGATACACTATAAATGTGTTATAAATAATACACTAGAAGATACACTATAAAAGTGTTATAAATAATACACTAGAAGATACACTATAAAAGTGTTATAAATAATACACTAGAAGATACACTATAAAAGTGTTATAAATAATACACTAGAAGAAACACTATAAAAGTGTTATTAATAATACACTAGAAGATACACTATAAAAGTGTTATAAATAATTTGTAAACTGGTGTTATCATTTTCATAGCATCCCGGTATACTGTTAGTATCACACCTGTCACACGTGAAATAGCAATGGAGAAGGCTAGTTAGTTGACGAATATATGTATAGAATGTAATCTGATGTTCGGTAACTTCAGCTGTCAAGAGGTCAATCAACTTGAATGTCATAGTGATTAGTATGAGTGCATGAAAGGAAGTGAAAACAAGCGTTGTGTAGAGACACCTACTCACGATGGAGTGATCAGAAAACAAATCTCGGGTTATTTATTCACCTTGGTATTATTATTCTTTTGCTTTTTTTTTTCTCAATCTGGTAGTCAGGGTATAGTCCGAAATATTTGTTTGTGTGTCCTGTTTGATGCTTAGTTGATTTCTGCATGGTATTTGGATATTTCAACCAACGTGTTGAAATAGTCATCTCCACCTCAACACCGTCTTCGTGGTTTCTTATTGCTTGCAACACAGGTCACGGCTAGTGTTGAAATCGTCACTTATTGCTTGCATCACAGGTCACGGCTAGTGTTGAAATCGTCACTTATTGCTTGCATCACAGGTCACGGCTAGTGTTGAAATCGTCACTTATTGCTTGCAACTCAGGTCACGGCTAGTGTTGAAATCGTCACTTATTGCTTGCAACTCAGGTCACGGCTAGTGTTGAAATCGTCACTTATTGCTTGCAACGCAGGTCACGGCTAGTGTTGAAATCGTCACTTATTGCTTGCAACTCAGGTCACGGCTAGTGTTGAAATCGTCACTTATTGCTTGCATCACAGGTCACGGCTAGTGTTGAAATCGTCACTTATTGCATTCAACGCGAGTCACGGCTAGTGTTGAAATCGTCACTTATTGCATTCAACGCGAGTCACGGCTAGTGTTGAAGTCGTCTAATTATATTAGGTCATTGTTCTTAGTTCTAATCTGCTGTTTACAAATAAAGTTGAGTCTGGATAGAGAATTTCTCCATCTTTCACTATGTTGGTGTTATTATTGTATGTCATATTGTTAGTACTACTGGATATAAGTCGACTTGTTCTCTCAATATTAGACCTTGGAGTCTTATATTGTTCGTGCTACTGGATCTAACCGACTTTTTCTCTCAATATTAGACCTTGGAGTCTTATATTGTTCGTACTACTGGATCTAACCGACTTTTTCTCTCAATATTAGACCTTGGAGTCTTATATTGTTCGTACTACTGGATCTAACCGCCTTGTTCTCTCAATATTAAACCTTGGAGTCTTATATTGTTCGTACTAAATTCATGGGGTCTTTGGTACCTCTATTATTTTATGGTAGTGTGTCCTGATATAACCTCATTGGACCTTGTCCGCTTGTTGAAAGGGGCACGCCTCTCCAAAAGAGAGTCATACTCATCAACTACCATGTTCGTACTACTGGATCTATGCTGACTTGTTCTCTCAATATTAGACCTTGGAGTCTTATATTGTCGTAACGTCAAGACAATCTAGATCAATTGTCCTCAACTCTTTTTCGCCCGTTGCGGCCCTTCACACCCCCCCCCCTTCCATATACCTTTTGTGCGATACTTTTTTTGTCCGTGTCTCACTAGGTCCTAGATAAAGCTTTTAGACGTTATTAAAAGAATTCTACCACATGATTTATAATTCTAATATCTGCTTAGAGATGTCTGTGGCCAGTGTCAAATTTGTCCGTGCCCCCTGGAAATCCATGTTGACCTGAGTACCATATGGTCTACGTTTAGAGCCGCTGGTTTAGATAAACCCATATTGGAAACCTTGACAGAGTTCATATGAAATGTGCTTCAGAATTTAGTGGCAGGATCGAGTTGCTAGAACGTCTAGTTCAACCTCACCTGTATAAACGCTTAGACTGATACACTTACTCAGACATCGGAGAGAGACGCACAAGTTGTAGGTATGTTTGGAAAAACCACATTGAGTTTATACCCAGGGCATGTCTATGTGCGTCGCTATTTGCTATTTTTTCTTCTAGGATAACAAATTGCGGTACCGGTACAGGCTTTAAGATATTCTAAACCTTAAAAATGTATTTTTTCCTATATTGGTTATATCTCTAGTCATTTTATATACCGGTGTATGTTCTATGTCTTTACAGTTATCTTCTTCTTATGGTCCATGATGTGTGACGTTGATTATCTAGCCTTTCCACAGCCTTCTTTTTCATTTGTTGTCAATCATTTGAATTATGGTCCATTTAAAAAAAAATGCTGAGACCAGATGTGTCAGGCCGAAATGCGTATATATCTCGATTAAGCTGTAAAGCATGATACTTTGCATTCCATTCTTGGGCCTACGCCCTGCTCATCTGAAGGAAGTTGGAAACGTACTCAGAAAAATAATTCACACATAATTTAGACATAATACATCCTTATCACCATGACTGTAGTGTGTATTGAGTGTATTCTTACAAGCTCAATTGCATTGCTAACGTATCCGATGTTGTGATCCTGTTGGTCAAGTTAATCTGTCCATTATTTTATCTCTTTTGTTCCGATTAGTTTATCTCGCTTGTTTGTCTTGAACGAGATTTCGTGAGATAATCCCGATGATGAC
This sequence comes from Meghimatium bilineatum, assembly GCA_034231615.1. Taxonomy (NCBI): domain Eukaryota; kingdom Metazoa; phylum Mollusca; class Gastropoda; order Stylommatophora; family Philomycidae; genus Meghimatium; species Meghimatium bilineatum. The sequence goes on along the minus strand of CM067305.1, from coordinate 40,389,129 downwards.
AATTGTTGTGTATTTTGGGAGTGCTGATCAGTGGCAAAATTCAAATTAAGTTAATTCCATGATGATGTCAATTATTTTCTCTGTCCCTACTGCTTCTTTCACCCTTCATTGTTATGTGCAAGATTGTTTTTAGACATAGAGTTATGTCTAGGATGAATCAGTCACATCGTGTTGTTAAATGCGGCAATTACTGAGTTAAGACATGTTGAGACGAGTCCCTTGACAATTAAACTCATCGGCTGTTATCCTTCAAAAGTGACGCCTTATTTAAATTTTACTTTTCTGGCGATTTCATTGCTGTCAACACAAAAGTGTACGCAATGTGATCAATGAAAATCACAGAACGAGTCGTTAAGTCAATTTTAGAGGATCATTCATGATGTGTCTACATGACTGTTTAATTGACAACCGTAAATGATAGTTGAAAATATTTAGACTATTGACATCTTTCTACTCGAGTTACCTATCCCATCATTACGAACGAAGCAGCACGTCGCCTGCCGAGAGCACCATTCATGGCATGAAACTCTGTATCTTCAATCAATAATCATCAGGGGTCTCTATTTTTGAAACTAGGTATTGTGAACGAAATTAGAACATGCGACCTGTTGAACACAGGGCAAACGGTTTATCCACTTCATCAGGAAGATCTCCTCGGTTGAGAGCTGTCAGAAATGAAGAACAACCATATAACCTAGATGCGTGGTCGGTCCGAGGTATAGGAGACATGTTCGCTAAATTAATTGAACCCAATTCGTTACATATTCTAATTATTGTTTGACGCTTAGTTGGTTACTATTTATATACCATAAATTTTCATTATCATCAGGTCCTGAACATCATATCCTGAGCAGGATCTAGCAGTCATCACATCCTTTCGAAATTTCTGTCTATCTTGAGCCAGTCAACCTGCTTGTTACTGTCATGTTCAGGTGGTCTTTGATGTCTTGAGTCCATCTTCTTCTTGGTCAGGTTCTTGTTCGTCTCCCTGGCATCATCCCCTCCAATATCATCTTCTTTAGGCCGTAATGTCGTTTGATATGGCCAAAATGTTGTAGTTTTCTGGAAAGAACCATGCTGTTTAGCCAGTTTTCTTTTACATTCATTTCTCTTAGGATTGGTGATCTTTTTGGTACATGGTATTCTGAGGATTTTTCTGAAAAATGTTGTTTCAAATGATGCTATTTATATTGTGTACGTAAGAAATAACGTAGAGATGTGTGCATGTGTTTAGTAGCCATTTCTTTCAATAGTAAAACGACGAAAACTAGCATGGTTCGGACATGTATGCAGACACGATTCCTTGTCAAAAACAATACTGCAGGGAACTGTCGAGGGTGAAAGAAGCAGTGGAGGACAAATAAAAGCATGGACAGACATCATGGAATAGACAGGTCAAGATATTTCCACACTCATCCTCATCGCTGAGGATATCGCTGGAGGACTGTGCTGAAGCATCCAATGTGGCACCTAAAGGGTTACGGGTTTATGGATTATTAATTGATTTTATTTTTAACTTTGTAATTGTCCAGGATTCACACCCATATATTGTCACTGGGAATATGCAAACTCTTAGGAAAGTTCGTTTTGTTATTTTGCTACAGCTCAGCCATATGTTTTTCATGTGTACTTTGAATCGCATGCCAAAATTAACCAAGGCGATTCCAAGTATATAAATAGTTACCAACTGAAAGTTAAACAGTAAGTATAACACGTAACTAATGAGGTCCAACTTAATTTAGCGAACAGGTCTTATATAACTGCTGAAGGTCTCTCTATATGTCCTCTTAAAGTTAAGACATACCAAAGGTGATCTCAAGCATGGCTGTCGACAGTGCATGCCTTCTAACTGAATTAATGAGGCCTTCATTCTTTCCTTTTCTTGATTATTCCCATGGAATAAACTTGGAATTATAAACATACAAAATTAACCAAGGTTTCTTTAAGTATGTAAATAGTAACCAATGGAAAGCGTGACAATAATAAATAACGTATCGAATGAAGGCTTAATTAATTCAGCTAGAAGTAATTGTGATATCGAAGACCATGTCACAATAATAACATGTAATGAAATCTGAGTTGAAAAAAAATTTTTTCAAACATTTCTACAATGTTACATGTAGAAAAAGTAATGATAAAACGAGGATAATAACCTGAAAACATTATTAAGAAGTTAAAAACAGAAAAATAAAATTATAAATATGTTTTACGTAGAACATAAGCAAAGAAAAGATATTAGCAGCAGCAAAAAACGTATATTAGGAAGAATTTAGAGAAACATTATAAGAAAGGAAAATAGTTGGAAATTGAGGAATGAAAAAAATTGGGTCCTTTTAAAATGATAACAAATAAGTAAGACAAATTATTTATTGCCAGAAAAGAATTATTGTAAAGATTGTTCCTGAGATCTGGTTTGGGGTGAGCAAGGTCAAGAACGACAATGATTGCTATAGAAGGAAACTGCTGACGTTTTGCTGTGAGGTCTTTAGAAAATGATTTATTTTGAGATGTTTAAAAATCAAATCTAATATAATCTAAAGATGCATTAGAAAAATAGAGGCGTGTATTTTATTATAAGGCATTATTAAAAAAAGAAGAAATTTGTTAGGGTCATAAAATATCTAGTGAAAAATGAATGTGTTATGTTACAAGTTATTGAAGAAGAAGAGAATATTTTAGGAACCCCAGATATTTAACGAAAACTATACACATTTTGTTACGAGTTATTGAAGAAAAAGGAAAATATTTTAACAATCCCAGATATTTAACGAATACTAGAGATATTTTGCTACGAGTTATTGAAGAAAGAGGAAAATATTTTAACAATCCCAGATATTTAACGAATACTAGAGATATTTTGCTACGAGTTATTGAAGAAAGAGGAAAATATTTTAAGAGCCACATATATTTAAGGAAAACTAGAGACATTTTGTTACGAGTTATTGAAGAAAAAGCTGAATATTTTAGGAATCCCAGATATTTAATAAAAACTAGAGATATTTTGTGACGAGTTATTTGAGAAAATGGGAAAATGTATATTGATCCTCATATATATATGATCAAAAATAAAGAGATTTTGTTGTGAATTACTTCAGAAGAAGGAAAGTTGTAGAATACCAAGATAGCTAACTAGAACTATTGATCTTGTCAAGTTGTGAACGAGATAATGTAGTGTGATATCAGCAGATCTAGAATTGCAGATTTGCATACATTAAATAGAGGTTTAAACAGATGTGTACATAATTTATTTCATTCTGTCTTTGAGTGTGTACTTATTGCTCGAAAGTGTGTAGTGTATTGTTTTAATTCGCGACAGAAAACTCGACAGAAGCTTTATGCAAATTACTAAAGAGATTTAGATAGTTTGTAACATAGACCAGTGGTTGACACTTTATTATGTCGTGAATAACTTTAATATGTGTACCTTTAACGTTCCAGTGTACTCATTATTGAATTATTTTTGTTGTTTTCAGATGCTATTTACTTGTGTAACGATTAATCTAACATGTTTTGACTATAGTGATTTTCTAGATACCATTAGGTTGCAGTTGCCTTCTGAACTGTCCCTACTGTTTAACTGTCTGCAGGTGAATTCGAACTCACAATCTCAGGTTTCTGAGACGTGCTCACTATCTCTCAGTCACTGAACCGATCACTGGTCGATTAAATTAAATTGGTAGCGTATCCAATTCAGGACGTCCATCAACCCAGCGTTTTGTATCTGAAATTGGTATATTAGATACTCTAATATGCAGCACAGTTTAAAACAATCTTTGTTCGGTGTACATTTTACCAGGAACCTCGTTGCACGGCCCATGTTCATTACTTCTGTAAAGATAGCTTGATAATCTCTGTTTTCAACAGTGAATAGATGATAGCAGTTAAGAACAGTTAAGACTACTGGTTTCAATCAACATTGCACATTGGGGATATCAGTTTGATAACCGCTGGTTCCAATCAATATTGAGCTGCTGTGAAGAATGCAGTTTGATAACCGCTGGTTCCAATCAACATTGTGCTGTGAAGAATGCAGTTTGATAACCGCTGGTTCCAATCAACATTGAGCTGTGAAGAATGCAGTTTGATAACCGCTGGTTCCAATCAACATTGAGCTGTGAAGAATGCAGTTTGATAACCGCTGGTTCCAATCAACATTGTGCTGTGAAGAATGCAGTTTGATAACCGCTGGTTCCAATCAACATTGTGCTGTGAAGAATGCAGTTTGATAACCGCTGGTTCCAATCAACATTGAGCTGTGAAGAATGCAGTTTGATAACCGCTGGTTCCAATCAACATTGTGCTGTGAAGAATGCAGTTTGATAACCGCTGGTTCCAATCAACATTGAGCTGTGAAGAATGCAGTTTGATAACCGCTGGTTCCAATCAACATTGAGCTGTGAAGAATGCAGTTTGATAACCGCTGGTTCCAATCAACATTGAGCTGTGAAGAATGCAGTTTGATAACCGCTGGTTCCAATCAACATTGAGCTGTGAAGAATGCAGTTTGATAACCGCTGGTTCCAATCAACATTGTGCTGTGAAGAATGCAGTTGGATAGCTGCTGGTTTCAAACTTCTTCTACGATCAATTTTCTATGCTCATAAGTCAATACAAGAAGTTGTGCTGCCTCCATGAATTCAGTCGTCAGCAGGAGGTCCTCACGGTTGCCCCACAGCTTTACTTTCTCTTGGGGTCATATTTTAGTTTTTACAGCATCGAAGCAATCAACATTGTGCTGTGAAGATAGCAGTTTGATAACCACTGATTTCAATCAACATTGTGCTGTGAAGATAACAGTTTTATAACCACTGATTTCAATCAACATTGTGCTGTGAAGGTAGATATCAGTTTGATAACTACTGGTGTCAACATTCAGCTAATGAATTGTGATGAATCAGCAGCCCGTGTGTATGCTCTTAAACAGACACCAAAAAATCTGACAATTTCTATAGGGCAGAAACAAGAACACATATAAAATGGCGACATGACAGCTGTAACATTACAAACCTGATTCGGAAGTTGATAATATATCGTTATAGCTATCCCAAAGTAGAGAATGGGAAGAGTATAGTCATTAGTGTTTGATGCCATCCTGTTTACGTAACCTTCTTAATTGCAAATGTATATATTAAAGACAGGAATAACAGGTAAACATATCTCCCGTGCGTTGATTAGATCCGGAGGGAAGCAGTGAATAACAACACTGTTTACTTTCCATACATGTCGTAAGAGGGGACTAAGGAGTATTGAATGTCGTTCGCTGTCCCAACCCAAATAGTGTCAGTGACCAAGAAACCACGCTGAAGTCGGATGTGTGAAATTGAACGGCACATCTGTTGCAGCAAAGCTGTAAACCATGAACCAATACATTCCGTTCTCGGAATGCATTCTGTTGATTTGCATGAGTTTGATAACGAAGGCAGTAAAAGAAGGTAATACGTTGATCTTTAAGTTTGCTTGTTTTTTTTATTGTGTAGTTGTGTGTGTGTGTGTGTGTGTGTGTGTGTGTGTGTGTGTGTGTGTGTGTGTGTGTGTGAGTTTCCGCCAGTTCTATTTTCTTTTATCCAGCTTTTCTTCTTGTGCGTCTATGAATGACAATCGATTTTGAGGGCTGTGTCACATGTGGTTGCTTGATATACAGTAAAATTGTCTCATAACGTTAACTCCTTCAATCCACCTTATTCTTGATCTTCTTCTGCTTCTTGCTGTTTCAATTTTCTTGTTATATGCCCTCGTTGTTGATTAACATGGATTCATCCTTTATTAAGTGGTCGAACCATTTCATTACTCTGTTTTTCGATATTGTTGGCCGCGGAAATGTTCGATCAGTTCTTGTAATATCATTCATCACATGATATCTTCTTGTTCCGTTTGCTGCTTTTCGTACTCTTTTGCTCTTTAGTTAGTGTCAACGTCTGACACCGATCACACACTGCACTGTTGGTATGAAAATTGTATTTATGATTGTCAATTTGGTTTCTATGGAGATATATTTGTATTTCAAAATGGTGTAAGTTCATAATATTATGTAGTTGGCCTTTTCTGAATTCATGTCTCATTCTCACTGTCCATTCTTTCGTCGTCTGTACAACAATGCTTCACGGTATTTAATTCGCGCCAGTTAATATTTAGCATTACGCCACGACAATCTAATCGACAGGAGCATAGACCAGGGTTGGACAAAATGGCGAGTCTGGTCAGTAGGAGCATAGACCAGGGTTGGACAAAATGGCGAGTCTGGTCAGTAGGAGCATAGACCAGGGTTGGACAAAATGGCGAGTCTGGTCAGTAGGAGCATAGACCAGGGTTGGACAAAATGGCGAGTCTGGTCAGTAGGAGCATAGACCAGGGTTGGACAAAATGGCGAGTCTGGTCAGTAGGAGCATAGACCAGGGTTGGACAAAATGGCGAGTCTGGTCAGTAGGAGCATAGACCAGGATTGCACAATTGCAACAGCATGATCAGCAGCAGCGTAGAGTAGAGGCGATCAAAATCTGTTGAGCGAGGATGATTTCAAATGATTACTTGCTGTGGTCCCTTGCGCTCAGAAGATTCTTTGAGCCTCAAATGACATTTATAAAAAAGTTTTTTTGTCATGCCACACTAAAACAGCTCAAACCGACCCTATAACCCACAAATGTTGCTGGTGTCTGCTGTATATACTCTACTATTTTCATGATCTCCCAGCCCCGTATTTCTAGAGCACAGACTCATGCCAGATGTTGACATGAGGTTTTCCGTTGTTAACTCACACAATCGAATCTGTTTCCTGAGCTGTTTCTCTTGTACTTAGAATGTTTGTAAATGTGAAGGTGAACAACAATGGGGGCAAGGGCGATATGTAAAACATATTCAGTACGTTCATGTTCTGTTTCTGTGAATCTTTACTTTAACATGTACTTGCGTCCAGCCTAGTATCCTTCTTTCATTGTACTTGATTTTAGCCTTGTATCCATAACTTGTATGTGATTCTAGCTTAGTATCCATACCGTGTGCTTGATTTTAGCCCAGTATTCATAACTTGTACTTGATTCGTTCCTAGTATCCATGTCTTGATTCTTTCCTAGTATCCATACCTCGTACTTGATTCTTTCCTAGTATCTATACCTTGTATTTGATTCTTTCCTAGTATCCATACCTTGTCCGTGATTCTTTCCTGGTATCCAAACCCTGCACTTAATTATTTCCTAGTATCCATACACTGCAGTTGATTCTTTCCTAATATTTATACTTGTACTTTATTCTAGCCTGGTATCTATATCTTGTACTTTTGATTATTTCAGAGTAACCATAACTTGTGCTTGGTGGGTTTTAGCCCAATATCAATACTTTGTACTTGATTCGTTGTTAGAATTCATACTTTGTACTTGATTCGTTGTTAGAATTCATACTTTGTACTGGACTCTAGCTTAGTATCTTCTGATATGTTATCTACAGGTATTCGTTTTCTATAAATTATTGCATGTAAGGGTACTGTTCTTTTTAGGCCATTGTGGTAATTATTACATGAACCACGACCTTCTATACAGCTATGATATAACCAAATTGGAATCATGATTGTGGTTGAAACGGGCGTACCTCACTTTAAGAGGTACTTTTTAAAAAAAAAACATTACTTTTTAACATTTTTATATTTTAATGTCATAACTACCAAGTTTAACCACAATCAGTGATTACAATGGGGCGTGTTAATATTTTTTTTGCACGCGAAGTAGCATTGTAAAGAGATGTATTACTGTTGCTTTTTCGTAGACGAGAAAAGCAACGAACTTATCAAACAGCTATATAAGACACATACATTATAACAAAAGGACACTTGGGTATGGGTGCTTGAACTTTGGTTACACTTGTTTATAAATATCAAGCAAAACATACGCCATTTTCTAAGCTACTTCGTGCCGGATAAGTAATTTAAGCTAATGCTATGTCACATCTAACGGGTTTTGCTTAGCGATACCGTGTTAAATCAACGCATATCAATTGATGATACATCTATACTAGTATTTGCTTAGTGACTAAATGTTGTATAATCACATATCAAGTGATATTACATCAAATATCTCACTTGTGTCTCCCTGTTCCTCTCCGTCTTCACACGCACGCACACATGGACGCACCACCCGATTGTAACTTGATACATTTCTTCCACTCTAACATATTTCTTATATGTATATGCAACATGGATTATTCTAGTGTTCAAGTTCCGTGCTTGCTTTTCATACTCTTGGTCCCTGGTTCATTTTCACAAGATCATTGAAAAATATCTGATTTGAACCTTGATAGCATGTACGTGCGGTTAATGACCTAGTCTTATCATAGACCGAGGATAAACTTGGAGATACCTCGTGCAAGTTGCTAATCTAAAAGAACTATTAGAGGTTTCTGAAATCTATAAGAATTGGCGGAGAAGCCGCTGCAAAAGGAAAACATTTAATATACATTTTGTACAAATTACTGAAGATAATGCACACTCATCAAACAGAATATTAAATATGGCACCCTCACAGGAACAAGTCTTCGCCTATTGTGTTAATTCTAAAACTCATGCAGATTATCAGGTCCGCAGAACAGAGTACGTAGTGTCATGATTGACCTTTGGCAATATCTGCTATTTTCCGCCCAACTGATCGAATTCAGCATTGCTTCTAGGTCACCCTATCCCTCTCTGTGATGGAATGGTCACCTCCACCCCCAAAATATCATTAGTATCTCTTTACATCATTCATGTCAGGTTACAGTGTTGTTATTCATTGCTTCTTTTTTGAAAAGCAATTCAGTCAGTGCCTATTTATAAACTGTCTACGAAATTCTAAGTAGAATTTTTCCCCTTATGAACCTCCATTATTATTTATGGCCACAGCTCTGATATAGCCAAATAGAGCTAACGGATGTGGTTGAAAGTGATGTTCCTTATCATAAATGTACCTTTTTATTTTCATTAACTCCATTTCTTATGAAAATCGATCCAATAAGCTTTGTGTATGTCTATTGTAAGTTTTTCTATTTTCGAATTTCTAATTGTAATAAAATTGTAAACAACATATTAAGAAGGAAGATGGATTTGTTTGTGCCATGTGAAGAGACATGGCCGATTATCATGAAAATAGTGTTGTTGGAGTGGGCGATAGAATGCAGTAGAGACATAGGTCGACCAAGAAGTTTCTGGACACGAGATATTCAGGAATGCATTCAAATGCCGCTAGGGGAGGCTGGACAACTTGTCAGAAGTCGAGGGGATCTCATGGGTTCACAAAGAAGACTACGCTCTGGAAAGAATACATCTCTCTCTCTCTCTCTCTCTCACACACACACACACACACACTGTGTCTGTATGCGTGCACAGTTCTGTGTTCTCTGATTTCATTCTTACACATGCACATCCAAGCTGTTTACACCAACATTGTTATATAACCATGAATGTTGCATGTAAGATGCAGGGATATACTACGGAATATGTTGCGTCACTGTAACGGTTGCTGGGAGTTTAATTGCATTGTGTGTGTGTGGGTGTGAATATGTGTACACTCTCATGTCCATGTGTAAGAAGGAAGTCAGAGAACACAGCTGAATGTATCCACACACACACTGTAATGATGCTCTCAACAACCGTTACAGTGACGTGTCATATTCCGTAGTATGTCATTGTATCTTCCATGATTATATAACATTATTGGTGCAAAGAGCTTAGATGTGCACGTGTAACAATGAAGTTGGAGAACACAGAGTTAAAATGATAATGTGTAAGAATGAAATCAGAGAACGCAGAACTGAGATGTTCATGTGTAAGATGGAAGTCGGAGAACATTGAACTAAGATGTCCATGTGTAAGATGGAAGTCGGAGAACATTGAACTAAGATGTCCATGTGTAAGATGGAAGTCGGAGAACATTGAACTAAGATGTCCATGTGTAAGATGGAAGTCGGAGAACATTGAACTAAGATGTCCATGTGTAAGATGGAAGTCGGAGAACATTGAACTAAGATGTCTATGTGTAAGATGGAAGTCGGAGAACATTGAACTAAGATGTCCATGTGTAAGATGGAAGTCGGAGAACATTGAACTAAGATGTCCATGTGTAAGATGGAAGTCGGAGAACATTGAACTAAGATGTCCATGTGTAAGATGGAAGTCGGAGAACATTGAACTAAGATGTCCATGTGTAAGATGGAAGTCGGAGAACATTGAACTAAGATGTCCATGTGTAAGATGGAAGTCGGAGAACATTGAACTAAGATGTCCATGTGTAAGATGGAAGTCGGAGAAGATTGAACTAAGATGTCCATGTGTAAGATGGAAGTCGGAGAACATTGAACTAAGATGTCCATGTGTAAGAAGTAAGTCATAGAACACAACTGAGATGTCTATGTGTAAGATAGAAGTCGGAGAACATTGAACTAAGATGTTCATGTGTAAGATGGAAGTCGGAGAACATTGAACTAAGATGTCCATGTGTAAGAAGTAAGTCATAGAACACAACTGAGATGTCTATGTGTAAGATGGAAGTCGGAGAACATTGAACTAAGATGTCCATGTGTAAGATGGAAGTCGGAGAACATTGAACTAAGATGTCCATGTGTAAGATGGAAGTCGGAGAACATTGAACTAAGATGTCCATGTGTAAGATGGAAGTCGGAGAACATTGAACTAAGATGTCCATGTGTAAGAAGTAAGTCATAGAACACAACTGAGATGTCTATGTGTAAGATAGAAGTCGGAGAACATTGAACTAAGATGTTCATGTGTAAGATGGAAGTCGGAGAACATTGAACTAAGATGTCCATGTGTAAGAAGTAAGTCATAGAACACAACTGAGATGTCTATGTGTAAGATGGAAGTCGGAGAACATTGAACTAAGATGTCCATGTGTAAGATGGAAGTCGGAGAACATTGAACTAAGATGTCCATGTGTAAGATGGAAGTCGGAGAACATTGAACTAAGATGTCCATGTGTAAGATGGAAGTCGGAGAACATTGAACTAAGATGTCCATGTGTAAGAAGTAAGTCATAGAACACAACTGAGATGTCTATGTGTAAGATGGAAGTCGGAGAACATTGAACTAAGATGTCCATGTGTAAGAAAGAAGTCAGAGAACACAACAGATATGTTCATGTGTAAGAAAGAAGTCAGAGAACATTGAACTAAGATATCCATGTGTAAGAAGGAAGTCAGAGAACATTGAACTAAGATGTCCATGTGTAAGAAAGAAGTCAGAGAACATTGAACTAAGATATCCATGTGTAAGAAAGAAGTCAGAGAACACAACAGATATGTTCATGTGTAAGAAAGAAGTCAACTATTGGCTGTCTTAGGAACGTTCAGTTGGGATGTTGACAGCTTACTTAATGAGACCATCAAATTGATCACTCCTGTTGAGATATGAAAAGTTCAAATTGGTCACTCCTGTTGGCTGGCTGTGTTCATTGGTCACTCTCCGTTTGCTGGTTGTGTTCATTGATCACTCCCCGTTGGCTGGTTGTGTTCATTGATCACTCACGTTGGCTGGTTGTATTCATTGATCACTCCCGTTGGCTGGTTGTATTCATTGATCACTCCCGTTGGCTGGTTGTGTTCATTGGTCACTCCCGTTGGCTGGTTGTATTCATTGATCACTCACGTTGGCTGGTTGTGTTCATTGATCACTCCCGTTGGCTGGTTGTGTTCATTGATCACTCACGTTGGCTGGTTGTGTTCATTGATCACTCCCGTTGGCTGGTTGTGTTCATTGATCACTCCCGTTGGCTGGTTGTGTTCATTGATCACTCCCGTTGGCTGGTTGTATTCATTGATCACTCCCCGTTGGCTGGTTGTGTTCATTGATCACTCCCCGTTGGCTGGTTGTATTCATTGATCACTCCCCGTTGGCTGGTTGTGTTCATTGATCACTCCCGTTGGCTGGTTGTGTTCATTGATCACTCCCGTTGGCTGGTTGTGTTCATTGGTGACTGCGTTTATTTGTAATAACAACAGCAAAAATAACTGATCAGCCGCAGGGAGTGATCAGTGGTGAAATATGTAAAGTTAAAATCCCTCCTCCCTAAGGAAAAAATAATATAAAATTTAGTGTTAGGAAACAAGTACATGTGTGGGTCAACTCGCTCCCCTCTACCATTTCATGGTTCTCCCATGATCGTAGATACGTCTTTAGTTTAAAAGGGGGAAAAGGGGGGGGGGGCTAAATTCCTAGTACTGCAAGTCATGTTATGATTTCCAGAAAGGAGTGGGGGTTTAAACACTTAACACCTTTTTCTACGGGCCTGGGTTATTCCAAAGAAGTACAATCAGAAATGAGGGGATGATATAATTTTTTTTTAGGTAACCCTCCATCCATACACAAACAGCAGAGATGTAAGTATGTTCCTGAATAAATGCCTTGATCGGCTGTTTTAAAACGTTTCGTATAAATGACTGACTTCTTATGTTTTTGTTGTTGTTGTTTTTTTACACCTAGACTATCGACTATATAAGACATGTTGGCTAATTGCTAAATAGTCTTCTAAATGAGTCATTTGACTTTACTCTTATTTTAATTGTTCAGTTTGTCTATACTTTGTCCCATTGAAAATCCCAGAAAAGGAAAGTGAATAATTTTATACAACTGTTTGTTTTGCAATGGGCTGCAGGTATGTTTGTTTTGCAATGGGCTGCAGGTATGTTTGTTTTGCAATGGGTTGGAGGTATGTTTGTTTTGCAATGGGCAGGAGGTATGTTTGTTTTGCAATGGGCAGGAGGTATGTTTGTTTTTCAATGCGCGGAGGTATGTTTGTTTTGCAATATGCAGGAGGTATGTTTGTTTTGCAATGGGCAGGAGGTATGTTTGTTTTGCAATGGGCAGGAGGTATGTTTGTTTTGCAATGGGCAGCAGGTATGTTTGTTTTGCAATGGGCAGGAGGTATGTTTGTTTTGCAATGGGTAGGAGGTATGTTTGTTTTGCAATGGGTAGGGGGTATGTTTGTTTTGCAATGGGTAGGGGGTATGTTTGTTTTGCAATGGGCAGCAGGTATAATATTGCACCGATTATCACGTTTTACACTCATTTCTTTTGACTGCCTCACGCATGGTCTTTTATCCGTTCAAACCGTTGCTTGAATTTACTTATGTTCAGTGCATGGCGGTAAGAAACTCAAGGAGACATATGTTTCCTATTTAAAATAACATTCAAGATCACGTACGTCTCCGTGAGAGGGTGAAAGAGTCGGAGGTGTGGGAAGGGAGAATATAGAAGATGAAATATTTATTTTGGGGATTGAGCGATGAGTTGTAGTGCTCCTTACGATTATATTTTACTTTTCGCGGAAAGTTATTATTTACGTGTATTGTTTATTCGTTAGCAAACGTCTTAATGTCTTGTACATGTGCTCACGCACACCGATTTCCACCTGTATAAACGCCTAAGTGCGTACACTTCATCAACACGACCATCGTTATCATTATCATGTGCCGTGTCTGCATTGACAGTTAACAGATACGGATCGACCTATTGACTTTCATCGACATATCTTTTACATATACAAAATATTGTATTACTGACACTGTTCTTGATATGTTGATGAGAAGTACAGATTGTCCTAGTTTAGCCACAATGTGTTATATGGCGGACACTCACTTAACGAACCATCTGTCCATAAGTACTCGGATCTCCATCTTTCTTCAGAAAGTAATAACTTCATACTGAACGTAAATATTGCCAGAAAATCGCTATTGAAAATATACTAGGTCGTATATTTAAGTTCGAAACTGGAGCATAGAATAGCGACACTATGACCTGTCATGCACGTCGTAAGAGGCGAATAAAAAGATTTTGGGAGTGGCATTTGCTGTTTCATCAAATATGTGTTCAAAGTGACCCAGAAACCTTGCGGAAATCCAATATGGCATGCCGAAATGTGCAGACCTTGCAGCCATGGCACAACGTACTCCGTTCTTCGAACTACATATAACTAATTTGCTTGAGTTTGAGGAAAAAGAAGAGAATCTTTGCTGCGTCTGAATTATATATATATATATATATACATACATACATACATACATACATACATACATACATACATACATACATACATACATACATACATACATACACACATACACACATACACACATACACACACACACACACACACACACACACACACGCGCACGCGCACGCGCACACGCACACGCACACGCACACACGCACACACTTTACACTAGGTAGCTTTGTATCGCCAATACAATGTGTGCAATCGGTTTTCGAACCACAACCTAGTTTCACCCAGTTGGTTTTGTGATGCGAGCTCAATATCCGTTCACTATCAGCCATCAACTATACACGTCTAGACTCGCTTTTTATTGGTTATAATATGTTTTGTTATGTTTGAACCCTCTTCTCACAGACTGACCACCATTCACATTCCAGGCTGCATATGTAGTCATTAATTACACCTTGTAGTTCTCAACTTTTTTCTTATCCGTAAGCTACATGCGGGATAATGCTTCTACTTCCCTCCTCTAGTTCATACAAACGTTTTTTGACTTTTTTTTCAAGACTTGTGACTTTATATTCTGTTAACTTGTTAAGTACATATTTTGTTCAAGATATGTTACTATATAATTTGTTAAGGATTTGTTACTATATATTGTGTTCAAGACTTGTTACTATATATTTTGTTCAAGATTTGTTACTATATATTTTGTGCAAGACTTGTTACTATATATCTTATAAAGATCTTTCAAATAGTTATTTTTCTCTGCTCCCTGTGGCTTCACTAATTTCACTTATTTGTCGCTTTGTCTCCTTTGAAATTGCCGTGGCCTCCTTAGGACGCTATTGCCCACGTCGAAAGCCACTGGCTTACTCTAGCAGCGGTTCTCAACCTGTGAGTTGCGACCCACTTGGGGATCGAACGACTCTTTCACAGTGGTCGCCTAAGACCATCAGAAAACACATGAAGTAGCAACGACAATAATATTATGGTTTGAAGTTACCACAACATGAGAAACTGTGTTAAAGGATCGTGGTATTAGTAAGGTTGAGAACTACTGCAGTCTAGACTCAAATGAATCAGTCGTTTAATGTGACGGCACACCCATATCACACGATCAACAATTATAGCGTTGTAAAACTCAACAGTTTCTCAAGTCTGGTTCAGGCTCACCGAGGGTGTCAGTTGTGCTGAACAGTAATGGCTTCCATGGTTATATTTTCCAAACATTTCAAATTCTGGACTAAATGAATACTCGTGTGTGTACTTGTCAGCAAGACATCCGTTTGTGTGGTGTCCACCAAGAACGTGACGTGTGTGGCGTGGATCTCTGAATACAAGGAAATGCTACTCTGTGGAATCTGTGAGGTCACAATAAGGATTGGTTGTAAACACAAATATTGCTGGAAATTCCTTAACAGAACTGTGCATTTTAAAGATACTTTTGTTTATCATTGCAAGTAAAAACAAAGTATTTCGTCATTTATAATTGGGGGGGGGGGGGGGGGGGGGGCCGCCGCCATCGTGAATTATCCTTTGAAAGTAATTGAAGATGGTCGTGGCCCTTAGAGAACACTTGACAAAAATTTAAAAAGCAGCAGTGAATCAACATTGAACTGGAACAATCAGCCGTTACAACCTGAGAGATTTACTGAAGCGGAGATTTGAGCACCTATGGATATGTCCGGTGTGCGAGGATGATAAGGAATAAACTTATACCTAATAAACACTGTAGCATGCTAATCATGTTTCAAGACTATTATGTACGTTTTATTACACACTATCACTGTCGGATGCCTACGTGAATTAATATATACAACAAAACACATACTATACAAATGACAATACACAGGACATAATCGTCTTTTCGAACCAATATGACTTTGTGAACAAGCACATAACATAAAGACAATAAAAAGATTTGTTTAATGTTATGTGCGTATCTTGACAAATGTTTTTGGTTCGAAACGTCGATTATGTCCTGTGTATTGTCATGTGTATGATTATATTATATGTTTTGTTGTGTATATTAATTGACGTAGGCAGCCGACAGTGATAGTGTGTCAGTCGTCATCCAGTAGAACTTCATTACCTGTCTTCCACATGAGAATTATATTCATACAGTTCTACTAGCAGTACTACCTTTTATTGACTATTTTTTTCCCCATAGTACGTAGATGTCATCTCTCAGGGCAATGATTTGAGAAGCCTACTCAAGGGGGGTGAGGGGGTGTAATACTCCCTTATTTATCCATCATTCAGCAACGTATTGTTATCCCTTGTTCGTGTGAATATTATTATTATTATTTTCTCATGTCTTTAGTTTAAAAACATTGTTTCTATCAATTATGTTGTGCTCTATGCATTGTAGTTATCATTGCTATAATGTTTTTGACTTCGTCTTTATAATTTATATGTTTCCATAATCTGTCTATTAATATTGTTTTTAGTTATCTCTATCAGTTCTATACCTTTCTATGACTCGTCTCTATCAGTTCTTTACTTTTCTATGACTCGTCTCTATCAGTTCTATAGTTTCTCATTATAATCATTATCACATCTACAATTTTCCACGAATGGTCTTGAGTCTTCTTTGACAGTTGCCTTCTCTGTGTATAATCTTTGGCACAGTTGATGAGTTGATTTTGAGAAACATCAACATCTTTCAATCCACGAAGGAATAGTTTATACTGGCCTTCCTTGTCATCCTCAATAAAACGTCCACTCTAACTTTTCATCATGAGAGTGGTTTCGATTGGATACATTTTCAGAGTTCTTACTTTGCAAATCCCAGAACGCTGGTTGTCTGAATGTGTGTGTGAGAGGGCACAATGTCACTAACTTAGAAGGTCTTGGTAAACACGGTATCTCTCATCAGTAAGTTGTCGGGCCCAAAAGGGGAGCAAATATTATTAGTAAAGTAATCTGCCACGCACAAAGTTAGAGGCAAAATGGGAAGGCTATGGAGGTGGGGTAGGCTGTACTTACTCTTCCTTAAAAAGGTACATTTCATAAGTGCATACTGAAGTTGGATGTGTCGGGGTTAAAGACGTATATATCGAATCCAAGTTCTAAGCGATGATACAATACATTTGTTCTTAGTACTGTATCCTGACAATCTGCAGGAGTTTCAGAACAAATGCAGAAGGAGATAACTGTCTAACCTAGTAATCACGCTGAACATAAAGTTTTAGTAGCCAGGCATGGACCTTCGACATGCTGTTGCTATAACAGAAATAAAATCCTTAGCACACATTTGTAAATATTACCTAGCATATACCATATATCATGAACCAGCAAGCCCTTATGTGGATAAATGAGGGAACAAGAAAAAAAGTGGATGACCCAAAATTACCCTTAAAAGCACCACACTTAATGAAGGAGAAAGTAATATGTTTGAAAGTCCATACAAGAACTAAAAGTACAGGCAACGGAAAGCAACGTATGAAAACTCAAAACCTCTGGCCTATATGACGCTTCTGGTACGAAAGGAACAAACAAATATACCATTAAAAAAAATTCCTAACACAAATCATTTAAAATATTGCCTAACACAGACGAAATGTAATATTACCTAGCAACATTTGAAAATATTACTTCGTATACATTATTTGAATCTAATAAATGAGTATCCACAACATGCGAAAATATTACACTGTATCCATTATTTGAATCTAATATTGAGTATCCACAACATGTGGAAATATTACAATATCACGCGACATGTGAAGATATTTTATAACAAGCACTCACTAGACTAAAATGAAATTCAGAAAATCTGAGTCACATAAATGAAGATAAGATCAAATTTTTCCCAGATGTGATCAATTATTGATTTTTCAGTTAGTACCAGCGACAAGTGGTTGAAATACCATATTTATCAGAAGTACAATGCATGAGAACAGGACCGAAAATACAATTTCGCTGGTAGGTAGGAGTATAGGGTAAATTTCCTAAAGAATAAATTACTTTAACGTTCGGTGTGATTTTTTTGTTTTTAAAAACCCTTTGATTCTGCAATGGAGGGGGTGGGGGTACATTCCCCCTATTTTTTAATTAAAAGTTACCCCCAGGCAAGAGGTAGGGTCTTATCACCTTCCGGATCTACAGACATATATGAGAAACACACTTATGCTTGACACTGTATCCACGACACTTGAACATTTATTGCAGTTATGTTCACGGTTTCAATAATGATCGAAGACACCTTCTGGTCGCAGACATGACAATTGTATGGAGATGTACAATCGCATGAATAGAATGGTTGCTGAAAAGGAGAGCGGAGCATTTATGGGAATGAACCGTGAGATGCCATGCTCGTTTCTAATCAAGAATCGCGTGATCATACTTATAATATTCTTCAGTTATAAAAAAACATAATAATTTTTAAAGTCTGAAAAACAAACACAGAGGACAGAGAATAAGTGCTCTACTGCTTTTATATATGTCTACTAATTCCTTTGAGAGTTTCCTCAAAGCATTGTACGTCGTTAATAGATGGGAGGCTTATCTATACGAAATAAACCTCCCTATTACATTTAATAATCTATTGTTCGTAATAACCTCCCAATAAACAGTACGTAAACACACTAACAAAGCATACATATCGGCATTTTACTAAGTTGTTATACTGTTGGGCTATACTAATTTATCAAGTCAGTTACCATATTATTAAGAATATTCTGTTAAAGATTTGAGCACGTATGAAAGTGTTCGGAGTCTGGCGATGTTGATCTGACGACTAACTCAATGTGGCATATCCTCTGTTTAAACAAGGCTTACAGTCATTCACACTTGAGAATGTATTTAATTTACCCTCAACGAATGCTAGAAAAGTTGCTGTAAACCACCAGATAGTCTATACATTTTAAATACAAATCGTATACTGTTCTTCCAAGTAGACAAAATATTCCAGATGATCTACATAGAAAAGTTAAACAGTATCTCTATATTCGCTGTCTAAACAAATGATGTCTGTACGTGGACTAACTTAACACTCGTCCTTTTGGGTACATCATGGCGTAGGGAAGAGCCAGATTTCTTCTTTATTTTAAAGAATAATAATAGCTATCTGGTTGTTGTAGAATCGAATTTGTAGTGTTTAGCATGAACCTTGTCGACGAAGTTCAAACGGTGATGGTCAAATGGAGGGTATAGAAATACAACTGAAAAAAACGGCGGTCGGTATTTTGTTAGCGTTATATTTCATCTGAGCATGAGAACTCTTACACATGTATATAGTAGAGAGTAAACACACCTTTCCTTAGACACATGCAAAGAGATAGACATATATTCCTTATTGACAGTGAAAGAGATAGACATATATTCTTTATTTGAAACGACGAAAACTAGCATGGTTCGGACATGTATGCAGGCACGATTCCTTGTCAAAAACAATACTGCAGGGAACTGTCGAGGGTGGAAGAAGCAGAGGAGGACAAATAAAGACATGGACAGACAACATCAAGGAATGGACAGGGCTAGATATTTCCACACTCATCCGCATCGCTGACGATAGAATTCGCTGGAGGACTCTGTGTGCTGAAGCATCCAATGTGGTACCCCTACGACCCTGAAGGGTTATGGGTTTATTGATTGATTGATATTCTTTATTGACAGTGAAAGAGATAGACATATATTCTTTATTGACAGTGACCTAAACGGTGGTAATAATTTATCGTATTGCATGGAATCAGCAACAGAACCTCGTTCTCTGTTCTTTTATTAAGTCTCAAATATTGTTAAATCTCCTGCATTTCAATCACCTTAAATCTCTTATATTTTCAATGTTTGTAATTCTCCCTTATTTCATTTTCCTAAATATCTCGTGTTTCAATCTTCATAAATATTCCGTGTTATTAGTTGTAGTCGTGCCAATGGTTTCACACACACGCACGCACACACACATGCACACATTACATACATACACACGCACATTTCGGACATTGGCGCAAATAACACGCTAACTTACTCTTCCTCCTTGCGTATGGCGAAATTAGTTGTGTGATAAAACATATGTATATCCCTCTAGATTTTCAGCAGAATGTAGTCCAGAGAATAGAAATGAGATTACTTGTGACAATAGTTCGACACTTTCGCTTTCGGCATATTTCGTCATATTCGTGAGAATTTCTTTTTTTTTTTCGTGACCTTTTTTGTGAAATCTGTATTAAAATGGGAAGGGATGAGATGTTTAACCTCCTCATATTTGGCTTGCTTCCTAGTATTAAATATCATGTTCTGAATTACTTTTTGTGCGATTGGGGGGGGGGGGGGGAGGCTGCTGAACCATCCCAAACACTTACCAATTATATGAGCTTTTCTCTCATTTCTCACTACATTCATTGTTGAAATCATTTATTCTTTTACTATTTGTTACAACACCGTTCCATCACTGTTACTTGTTTGTAACTTGATGCTGGTGTGAGTATGCTTATTTAAGCTTGCCCACAACTTGACAAGACGGACGTAAGCTGACTCACCTTTCACTCAGAAACAAACTTTATCCATCTGGATGGTTAACGTGAGAAGTCTTGATTACATTCAGCCTCAGTATAGGAATTCCTTAGGATACGCTTAAGATATAGCCATAAAATAACTTGTCTGAGGGTGCGTTGGTTAAGCCAGTGATTCTCAGGGTGGGCCCATAATGCCAAAGGTTTGAGGATTTTTCAGAGGGAGATCACTGAGAAACTAAAATATTTTGGGGACGTGAGCAGCAGACCAGTGTAGGAAACTGCAGAATCATTTTAACTATATATATATATATATATAATATATATATATATATATAGTATATATATATATATATATATATATATATATATATATAATATATATATATATACATACATACATACATACATACATACATACATATATATATATATATATATATATATATATATATATATATATATATATATATAATATATATATATATATATACAATTTTATTTATTTCAATACAATGTTCAGTGTCCGAATCACATGACAGCAGTCCAACTTTTCAACATCATGTTATTGCACTATTACCAACTTCCTTTTGAAAAAAAAAATTCAATAAATTAATCTTATCATCTACGCATTATTTATTTGTTCATGAAAATTTATAATAGTCAGTTAACGAACGATACTAAAAAATGTAAATTTTATAAACAATAATCCGCATAATCAGATTTCCATCATCCAACAACACAACGATTTCCATTTTGCCAAGACCTTCAAATAGTAATTAGCGCTCATAAATAAGCTAAAATACCCCCTCAGTTATATTTTTTCTTGTGAAAGCTATCCAACAATTGAATGGAAATTAACAAAATTTAGCGTGCAACCAATATGCCATACTAATGCTTAAAAGTTGTGATTGTAGAGTTTCCTACCATGCATGATATAAGTTGCGACTTAAAAGAGATTTGATGATAACAGACCATACCATTCAATTAAAATGTCAAATTAACCATAATTTATTCTTAAGTCGGATGTGTCTGAACGAAATGCTCACATACTGCTAATAAGTTATAAATTATGACACAATGCATTCAGTTGTTCAGTCAGTATTCTGCTAACCAACATCAGTGTTAGAATAATGTAAAACATTCTGTCTAAGGAAGGTGCTGCATAAGACCAACCAGATATACCAATCACCCACCATCAGAAAAACAGATGATCAAATAAATAAGAAAGCCACAAACACCACCACAAAATGACTATCACATTATGAACAGATCAGAACAAATTATAATTCTACGTCTCAGAACAGGACAAAACTGACTCCGCAATCACATGTATACAACGTTTACTCCGACGGCGACTTCATGTGAGTTCCTTACAACCCTTTGGATTCATGAGACATTAGCCTTCAAAAGTGATATTTGACTGTTTCCATAATTGTCAGTGTTCACTTTGTCGGCATCCAATACAAATCGCGAGAAATGTCAACTACCAATATCGTCAATTTTGAAGGATGATTCCCGATTAGTCTACATGACTATAACCGATAAAAAAACTGTCTTAATGATATGTACATTAATTAATAAAGACGTTCTTTCATTTAAAAAAAATTCAGATCATTCAGAACATTTATGAAAACATATGAAGTTATCATGTGTTTATTTTTTAAGTTTAGAATACACGAAATGAATGGCGCATTTCAGCAGAGATGAACTCAAACCTACAATAAGCATTAACAAAGAACAATTAGAAAATGTCAGCTATATTTAATATCTTTGGTCAGCCATCAATACCAATGGAGATTGATCTTCAGAGATCAGAAATAGATTTGTAATGATCCCTACAAAATATGTCACAGATAAAAAATCTATGGGACGAGGCAAATAGGAAAATAAAGTTACAACTATTAAGAAGCTATATCTTTCCAGTGGCAACATATGGTTGTGAGACGTGGGCAATGGCATCTGCAATGGAAAATAAAATATCGGCATTTGAAATGATTTGTTATAGAAAAGTCCTAAAACTATCGTGTACAGAAAGACGAATCAACACAGACGTCCACATAGACATAAGCATAGAAGAAGACTGGCTCCTCAAAACTATCCACACAAAAAGCCCCAAAAAACCCCCCAAAAATCCCCCTAAAAATCCCCCCAAAAAAGACACGAAGAGACAGAGTACTTTAGAAAGATTCATCACTAGGGGAAATTTTCCAGAAAAGTGAACAAGAGGCAGACCAAGACTACAATGGACACATAAAATACCGTCTGAATATGACATTAGAAGCAGCTGGGTAACTTGCACAGAACCGAGAGTTTTACAGATTGTTAGTGCAACACAACTCATTTCCATTCTCTGGACTACATTCTGCTGAAAAGCTAGTTGGATCATTTTCCTGCTACATGAGAGATTCAAATGGAGTTTGAGAATGAGCCGCTAAAGAAGAAGAAATGGAAGTAGCAATTCTTAAGGAGGGCTGTGTGAAACTGAAGTTGCATTTTTTAAATATACAACTCACAAAAACACACATACGAACATAGATACAAACGCGCACGCACATTTGTCAGTTTCCGTGTTCTTGCAGTCTTCAAATTGTCTATTAAATACGTGTGCCCTGCTCTGAGTCCGAGATTATATACGTGTGTCCGAGATTACATACGTGTGTCCTTCTCTGTGTCGAAGATTATATACGTATGTCCTGCTCTATTCCCGAGATTATATACTTTGTCCTGATCTGTGTCCAAAATTATATATGTTGAAACTGCAAGACAGAAGCGGACACGTAGAAAAGAAAAAAACATGTCAACCTCACACAGATACCTTCTATTGTTGTCAATTCTGTAAAAGAACATTGTGCGCGCGCATTGGACTTGCTAGTCATTTAAATACGCACTATTAACTGTATTATTTTATTATGTATTGTTATTATTATTATGGTTGAGTTTTTGGTCATCGTCGATCACGACGGACGAACATCATATGTGTGTTCTGTTCTGTATACTCGTATGTCTGTCCTGCTCCATCCCCGAGATTATATATGTGTGTCCATCTAAGTTCCCAAATTATATACATGCGTCCTGTTCCATCCCGAGATTATATACGTGTGTCCTGCACTGTCTCCGAGATTATATACGTGTGTCCTGCTCTGTCTCCGAGATTATATACGTGTGTCCTGCTCTGTCTCCGAGATTATCTACGTGTGTCCTGCTCCGTATCCGAGATTATATACGTGTGTCCTGCTCTGTCTCCGAGATTATATACGTGTGTCCTGCTCTGTATCCGAGATTATATACGTGTGTCCTGCTCTGTCCGAAAGGTGAACTAGTATGATTACGAATGTACCTGTTTTAATTTCAGCTGCAGAATTTTGACTGTCCAGACCGTTTTGAAAGAAGTAACAAATTAATGAGCGTAATCATACCAGACAATATAGCTCAGCAACGGGGTGGGTATGATATGCTGCTAATATATTCGTATAGCCTTTACTTTGTCTGTTTCATATTCCTATAGTCTTCACATTGTCTGTTTCATATTCGTATAGTCTTCACGTTGTTTGTTTCATAGTAGTATAGTCTTCACATTGTTTCACATTCGCAGTCTGTACGCTATTTCATATTCGCAATAGTCTTTACGTTGCTTGTTTCATATTTGTATAGTCTTTACGTTGTCTGTTTCAAAATCGTATAGTCTTTTTACGTTTTCTGTTTCATATGCCTATTGTTCAGATGTCCATTTTTCATTTTCTTGTATTTTACAGCCTAATTATTGTATTCCTCCTGTTCATCTGTTTCTCGTTATTCCATGCAACTATTTCCTTCCCATGATTCATTTTCTATAGTTTCTCTTATTTATTTGCACTTTCTGTTGATGGACTAACAGTTTCTAGTTTCTTACTAACGGTTGCCAGTACTAAGACGCACGCCACATCAGAATCAGGTTACATAGAAATAGCATTGCACGCACACCACGCCATCTCATGAAATGCATTATCCACTATTTTCCACTCCTTGTCCACGTTTTTCCCTCTTATTCATGGAGGTGCCCTCTTTTTTCCGTGTCTGTGTAGACATTATTTATCTCGTTAGCATCCTTTGGTTCCACGTCAGCCATCTCAGGATTTTCTAGTCTTGAATGTCAACGGGGGCGCGAGGATTGTCTTGTCCTTATAATTTGCAATTTCTTCGTGTTCCTCATTTGTCTGAAAGTGCTATGTTTATCTGAAGACTTTTTTGTGCTTTCATTTCACAAAACAACAAATAGGATAAATTTCATCTTTAGATTGGATAATATTATGCTCTTTGAAAACTGAATTTTTTTTAGCGAGCCTCATTAATCTCTTTCTTCTTTACTCAATCTTTTACTTTGTTGT
Organism: Meghimatium bilineatum; assembly: GCA_034231615.1. NCBI lineage: Eukaryota > Metazoa > Mollusca > Gastropoda > Stylommatophora > Philomycidae > Meghimatium > Meghimatium bilineatum. The sequence continues at coordinate 40,364,343 of CM067305.1, read as the reverse complement.
TATTTATGCATAATCATTCATAATCTCTCTCTTTCTCTTAAGCATTGTCCCAAACTCAATGTATCTCATTTACTTTCTCTCATGCCTTATCTATCACTTACTGCCGCTCATTCATTTTCTTTTTTCATTCATTGTCTCACGTTCTTTCATTCTCTTTCCGCTCATTCATTGTCTCATTTTCTCTCATTCATTGTCTCACGCTTTCTCGGATGCATTGTCCCTCATTTTCTCCATCGTTTACTTTCACTTTCTTATATTCATTTTCTCTCACTCTGTCGTTCTCGTTTCCTAATTTTTTTCCCCGCATACTACATAACATTCACTCCATTTGTTCTCTGCTGATCCTCGGTGTACAGTAGACATTACGAGCACAAGTCAAGTAGTAAGACGTCCAGACCAGCTTACATACGATGCTTTTTATGATAAGACCCGAGGGAGTTCTAGTGTGTTGCGATTTCTCCCTATACCAGGCGGCGGAGTCTGTCTCCAGCATTTACGTTATATGAGTGGCACTCTCGTCATGCCTGCTGCGTCGTTGAGAGATACCCAGCATATATTGGGTAATCCGAATACAACAACGTTAATCTTTACACCTTTTCACTCTTACAAAACTATCCAGGATAATCACGTGGGCATATCTTAGATTATGCTACACTAGAAAAATTACACTATTTGACACTTCATTTCTTTTTATTAGCTGGCTATTATTATTAGAATTATTTTATTTATACATATACTACAGATTTTATTCAGCAAATGCGTCATAAATGTGATAAGAATAGCTTCAGTTAATTTACATTCATCTCGTGCAGTGGCACATGTAGAAAAATGCTGATGCGCTTTTAATGGTTGCTATCATATATTTTAGCTAGTGTTTAAAACAACGATTTGGAGTAATTACGGTTAATTGTGAAACAGCAGTTCTCAACTTTTTTTTAGCGCCCATTTCTCAATTTTGGGAAAAGTTTCCTTCTGTTCTCCGAGGCCCCATAAAAAAAAGACATTTATATTATATACACGTCAACATAGCTTTTTAAGCTTAATTACAGTTATTAGTTACTTTCAAATGATTTTTCCAGTTTATCTCCTTGGCCCCTTTCAGGTCTCCGTTGTCTTTGTGAGAGCCTTATGGCACACTTTGATAACAGCTACTCTTGATAATCTTCCTCCCCTCTATATTACAAAATAAAGGATACAAGAGTGTTATTGATCGTAATTTATTGAGGATTGAAACGAACAACGATTTTGCATACGTTTGGACAAAAATATTTAAATCGTAAGGATTGAATTTTCTTTTTGAATTTACCTATACTAGTTACTTTGTACTAGTTGATTTCTGTTCTCTAGAAAAAAGTAAGTTAAGCACCGATCCCATGGTTAATTTTACTGCACTACTGGAATCATTTGTCAGTTATCATTTGTCAAACTCACTAAACGCGTTTCTTTGTTTTAGCACATTCTGTCTCTTCTTCCGTTTTGTTTTCCTGGTAACCAAAGTGACTGAGGTAATAAAGACCAGATACACAGTTTATTTTGAGTTTTTCCGACCTCAATATGGTTGACAGACAATGAAAACTGGGGCATACCTTCTACTGATTAAGTGATGTTATTAAAAGACAAGGATGTATGATATCACCCAGCCTATTTAATATCTACACAGAGAATATCTTTAAACATATAGAAGGAATGCCAGGACATACGATCAGTGGTAAAATAATAAAGAACCTCATATATGAAGATGGCACTGTTCTTTTAGCAGAAAGTGAACATGAACAGACTAATAGATGAGACTAACAGACTAAACGATAAATCAAATAAAGAATATGGACTGGATATAAACATCCAAAAAACATGATAATCAGCAAAGTCACAGAAGAACAGGTGCTAAACATAAAAATACATGAAGTGAAACTACAACACGTAGATTATTGTCAATATCGTGGACACATAATCACAAATGATGGCAGATGTGAAACAGAAGTTAAAGGAGAATAGGAATGACTAAAAGTATTATCAATGTCAAGAGGAAAATATTAATATCTGAACAAATTACTTCGCCGAAGACGGATGTGTTGGGCCATTGGCGCAAATAAAACGGCACCACAACGTATTTCCATTCTCTGGACTACATTCAACTGGAAATTTTGTAGGATCATTGTCCTGTTACAAGAGAAATCCAGTGGGAGTTTGAGAATGAACGCTGAAGAAGAAGAACAAATTACAAACAAGCTAAAATGAGAATTATAAAATGCTACATCTATTCTATATTAATGTATGGTTCAGAAACATGGACAATAACAATTAGAAGACAGATAGAAGTCTCTGTGATGATATATAGAAGAATAGGAAGGACATCATGACAAGAGAAGAAAACAAACAAAGAGGTTCTAACAAAACTTAATATGAAGAAAAAAAAAAGAATTATTAAGGGAAATAAAGATCAAGCAAATAACATATTCTGGACATGTTAAAAGACATGACACTTTATTGATGACGTCATTTGAGAATAAAGTCAAAGGGAGGCGAGTAGAAGGTAGGCAGAGATACAAATGGGAGAGTAACATAACAAGATGGACAGGTTACAGTCTAGCAGAGTGCGTCACTTAAACAACAGACATGAATATTGGAGGTCTGTTGCAGAAAACCTTCGTTGCGGAGACGCCACTTAATGATGATGGATTGTTCAATATAGCAGTGATTCTTAAGCATGTGACCTATGTGATTCCTAAGATAAACCGGAGGCCATTAATTATGCAAAAGGGTTCAAAAGGCGTGATTGATCCTTTTGTACTCGGGTTTCTGCATATGAAGTCTGCATCTCATCAAATCGGCATGCCTGCCAAGAGTATCACTCACAGCACGTACCTAGTAGTATATATCTAAACGTTCATGATCTATCCATGACCAGCTACAATGTAAGACCTTTGGACTACATTGGGAATCATCCTACTAACATGACGATTTTGATTTTCCCCCCGTTGTTTTTAATAGCTGTCGACACAACCCATACACAAAGTGACCAATGAAAATGCGTCACTTTAGAAGATCGAATGCTCCCGATGAGCCGACATGACTGCATATATAACGAAAGACAAGCCTAGCTAACTATATAGTACAGGATCAGCTATTCTCGTTTTATGGACACTTAATTGCTCCTGTTTACCTTGAAATATGTGACAATATTTATTTTAGCATAAGTAAGATTTGGATGATTTAAAAAAAATGTACCATATCATCTAGTGAAAGTTATCTGACTCGGATAAGTTCAGCTAATTGAGAGTACATTGTTATATTTGTAATTTGTTTTATTAGTTGTCATTGAGGGGGTGGTGGCTTGTAGTGAATACATGTCGATACTAGAACCAGTTTTTCAGTTAATATTTCCCTATATTTTGAGTTATGAATTATGAATTAAAATCAACATGCATAAATGCACAAGACCTGTAATCATTGGCAACTGACTGACAGGCATGGAGAACTATGATATCCGCCTTATGTGCCAAACTTGGCAAAAGAGGAACTGACTTGCTGACTGTATCGTATTAGTGGCTAAGAAAACAACAATACATAAATAACAATTTCCTCTACAGGGTATGCTCTGAATATATGAATAGTATCAATGAATGAATCAATTGCGATGACGCGTGTCTTAAGCGATCATGTTTCTCCACAACTCTCTGTCTCTTGTGTCGTTAATTAGTTCATTTGTTTACTTCTTTTTGTGACACAGTGAGAACCCTAACTGAAATTTCTCTCTTTGTCTTCCTCTGTCTCTTCATCCCTTGATATTTTCGGTGGTTACTAAATGTTCAATTTTTACTTTTCTCATCACATACCCTACAAATCTTGATTGTCTTTTTCTAATTTTCAATATAATTAATTGTGAATCTCCGGTACAAAAATCGCGTATAAAATTAATGTGTTTACTATGTATGCTGTTCGTTAAACAGATTTCCTCCTGAAAGCAACGGCACACTACAGGAATAATGTGCATAGAATAATGCTTCAGGAATATAATATATACATATAAAAAAAAGAAATTGTAGTATTCTTATATTATGTAGTGAAGACATACTGGATCATCATCATCAGGTGCCATGCCGGGTGGCGTAGGCGGTCATGGCTCTCCACAGCTCTCTGTCCACAGTATTATGTATCAAAGTCGTTGTTGTTTCTTTGCCGTGCCAGGTTGTCAAACTGTCTAATATTTTCTCACGTTGTCGCCCTCTGTCTCTGGTATCTAACATACTGGATACTAAATGTTAAAATTCAAACATAAAACTCCCAAAAAATCAACTATCGAAAGGTAAGAGAAATATTTGAAAATCTAAGACAAATCATTTCTTTTTTACGTAAAAACTGCAATGCAAACCGTTTCATTTGTTATTTATTTATACATTTTTACGTTTTCTGAACGCAGTTTTAGTAAGTTGTGAACCTCCCACACTTTTGGAAAAGCCATGTTGTAATATTATCACCTCACGTTTCTGTGTGTGAGCCAAAGTAATGATTAAAACATTGATTTCGTTGTGAAAAAAAAAAAACCCATACATTACTAATTCGAGATTTATTTTCCTTACCTGTCGATTTTAATTAACATACCTACTTGTATGTGGTCCGGCTATGACAACCAATGTTTCTGGTTCAATTGCAGTGCGGGCAGAAAGCAAAGGGAACTTACTGAACTTACTGTTATAGTTTTTTAAAGGCTGAAACGATGTAGAGTAATTACTTATTGTATTCAGGTTACCCCTTCGTAATACGTCGCTTTCATCGATGTGACACGCCGCCCGCTGAGAGTATCACTCATAGCACGTAACTCCGTAGTCTCACGCGATGATCCCCCATGTATGTGTCTGAACACATTATCTTTATAAACAGGACCTCTCGAGCGAGATTCAAACTCGCGACTTATGTTTTCTAGCACACACAAAATTGCACTCAATATAGGATTGATCGCTACGTCCTGAATAGAGAATGCTACCAACAACTTCCATTAAAACTAAGCTTTTCATTTAAATATTGATTTTGTTATACACGTAGTTAAAACTCTATAACTATTGTCATTTCCACTGATCTGTTAAGTCTCGTTGGGGGGGGGGGGAGAAAGGGAAGGTTGAGTTGGCTATTCAGGTCGCATTATCTTCACTCATCTATTATAGTTCTTCTAGTTCTTGTTCTTCATCTTATCTTGTAACCCCCACCTTCTGCTGTTGTATACACGAGGGATGGTTGCGTTGGTTCATTGTCATGATGAAGTTAAAATTACAATGAACTAATTGCTATGGTATAATAACTGCGCAACTAATATGATGTCCACCATGTCCGCTGGTACTTTCTCAAAGCTAACGTATTGCTGGATAGAATAAGTAAATATTGAAAAAACAATATGTATAATTTTTTTAATAACAGTTTTATATTTAACAATTCACAGGATCGACATTTTGACGAAAATGTACAGTAGTACACTATGTTCTCGTCATGTAATCACATTTCCGTGGTTCTGGCGTATCTTAGGCTGTTTTTTTCCAGATCTGTATAATGTATATTATACATCTCTTTATTTGACAACAAAGACAGAAAAGCGTGGGATTCTTATTATTGTCGATATATCCAGTGTGTTGATGGACATTTCCTAGGATAAAGCAACGCTTAATTGTTGTGATCAGTAATGAAATGTGTGTGATACGGGTACGTGCGCAGATTAAAGTTGCAGTGTACGTCATTGCGAATGTCAGTAAATTACGTATTGTTATTGTGTACATGTGTCACAAACAAAACCCTGCTTTTCTTGATCCAATGCTGAAATGGAGCAAACCCTTATCTACCATTACTAATACGTCTTGACTCTTCTTATTCAGTGTTTAGGGTACACTCCATATCTTTCATCATCTCATTACAAAATGAGATATACAATATATATTTATATTTATATATTAGTCCCAATATATATAAACAAACAAACCCTTTTAAGATCCAGTGGCAACATATGGATGCGTGACTTGAACTTTGATTAAGACACAAAGTAGCAGAGAACATCCGACGTTTCGACACGTACTTATTTTGCTTTCTCAGAACAATCTTTAATCTAAGGCTTATCTCATGTTACGGCTTTTGAATAAGAAAATTCTTTTCACGGTGGAAGCGTCTGACTCTTGTCTTACTTCCATTCGTTTGCTCCGCTAGAAGCCTTGCTTGATGCTGCGCACCAGGATATCAATAAGAAGAGTTGAGGGCAGAAACGTTGAGATTGAACAATATGGTAGACACTTGTTCAGTCAGTTTTTGCTAATTTCGTCAAGCTTATCGTGTGCGATATTCGTGTAATTGTGGGCAGAACATACTTGAAATTTGAGAAATAGAACGAAACTCATTCTAATTCGTCGTTATATCCAGTTCCAACTGTTTCTTTGTTTTCTGTAAATTTTATTTCCACAGTCCTAACTAACCATCCTTTGTTTACTGTAATTTTTTGTTTCATGCGTTCAAGCTAACCTTATTGTGTTTACTGTTAAGTTTTTATTTCTAGAGGTATAACTTAATTTACTCTGATAACTGTAAAGCGTGTAAAGGTATCCTCATCTCCTTCTTGTGCTATTATCACTGAAAAATGTTTATACCTTCGATCAGCTTCTGACATTCCTCTCATACTCAATGCAATTTTATCAAGTTTTTCCCAGCAGTTTCTTACTATTGCCAGCATCCACCATCTTATTCACTTGTTTCCTGACCTTTTCACTCAGGATAATCGTTTCTTTTATGAATATTCCAATGAGTGTTAATCTCATCCGAATGGCCAGGGATTTTCATGTGACGAATTCGATGAGCACGTCTGATTTAGTACTCCCTGTTCCAACAAGTAATTCCAGTTCTCTCCTAGCTCGGAGAACACATTGTTTTTTGTTTCATTTGTTAAATCGTATATTTGGTTTGTTTTGTTTACCGTATAACTTATCATTGGTTAGTTTTTACCGTATAACTGGACAGTAATATGATATCTTGCTAGCACCAGTCCGCCCATCTGAACTGTGTTGTAACCGTGGCAAATTTCATTCCTATGCATCACGTATACAAATGTATATAGCGAAAAACCACAGCTTCAGAGCTACGGAGTTAGCTATTTATTGGGGGGGGGGGGGTAGGTGATGTAGATGGTATGTATGTCGTGACTTTAAGGTCGTTGTGCGCTGATGTCACACAGATCCGCACTAAATGTCAACACGTCATATTAGAAATGAGTGCACAGTGATTTTGTAAACACCGAGCGTGTGCGTGTGACACACATACGACCTTGCATGCACGTTTGTTGAGGAACAGTATGAAGTGTATTACATATGGGATGATAAGTGCTCTCTTTGACAACAAACATGCATACATATTACTATTTATTTATCAACCATGGTTATAATCAAACAATATCGAACTATCAATCCTTAGAATGCATATGCATTTCTGATTATTTCCCTTTTTGACAGTATTATTGCGCAGTGCAATTTAGGCGATAATTGATGAAAGCAAAAGCGTGGGATTCTAATTATTGTCGATATATCCAGTGTGTTGATGGACATTTCCTAGGATAAAGCAACGCTTAATTGTTGTGATCAGTGATGAAATGTGTGTGATACGGGTACGTGCGCAGATTAAAGTTGCAGTGTACGTCATTGCGAATGTCAGTAAATTACGTAATGTTATTGTGTACATAATCAATAAACTTGCGGGAAGGGTATATTTGCATCATTTCGTAAGGTATTCTTCATGTCCACTAAATTCTTGTGCTGTAATTACACAATTTTTCTAGCAAGTCTTGGACAACTTTATCTCCTCCACCGAAAGCTATACTTATTAATTTGCGTTTATCCAATTATCAGTCTTTTTCATTTATAAACTGAGAGGAACAAATATAATTTAAACATATTGGGGTGAGGGGGGGGGGAGTGGTTCCATCTTGTTGATCAGCCTTTTTTAAAACTGTACCGAAGTCAATATAAGAAATATTATATTTAAAATCTTGAAATCTGTGGTTATTGCAAGTGGATTTCTCCGCGTCCTTATATTTAGTCGTAATATCGTTACCTTGTTTTCATTCTTATCCTCCTCACATTTGAGTTAAACATAGAGTACGGTTATGGATAGTATACATATTATTGATACATTTAATCAAGCTCGTAAATGAGATGGAGATCGGGTGTAGTTTATACTGCCCCAAACCCCATAATATATGTATGACAATGGAACATGTCATTTAGTATTACGAAGAAAGTAATAAATATATTTTTAAAAAAACTTTAACTGTTGTCCGAAAGATCATCAAAAATTAATGGAAATAAACAAGGTTCCTAGCTTAGGATCTAAGCACACCTCTCTAATACAGACATACCACTCCCAAATCAAACTTCGTTATATCTACAACCTTTGCATGTAACTTTAATCTAAAATCGTGTTGTGCCACATGACCGAGATGTGAGAACGTTGGTCTCACAACCGTAAGATCAATAGTTCACTTGACGTCGAGACATCAAAGGCATACAGCTTTTGTCACACACGATTCACGCTGCCACTCTCTAACTTCCTAACGAGAAATATGTAGTAATGATATATATATATATATATATTATCATAGAATTCGCTAAGGATAGAATTCGCTGGAGGACTCTTGTGTGCTGAAGCTTCCAATGTGGTACCCCTACGATCCTGAAGGGTTATGGGTTTTATATATATATATATCTGTGTGTGTGTGTGTGTGCGTGCATATATATATATATATATATATATATATATATAAATCGCGTTCATGTCGACATTTTAGATGTATCAGATTTATTAACGATATTGATAATAGTTTTTTTGTTTTTTTTTAATAGATCAACTTTATATCCACGTTTCGGTCAGATAAGAAATTTGTACTCCTTGTTTTGAGGTAATAATAGTCGTCCATCCAAAGCGAACATAACAATTTCAGACTTGTCTTATGGTGTGCACAGATAGTTTAAGAGTTCAATGCTGGTATAGAATCCCCGTGCCACATGTGGGAAATGTATTATCAGAATTGGGCGCTTGTGTGTTTGTTCTGTCTCTTCGGGCAGCATGTTTTCTCTGTTCCTTCTAAATTTGATGTTTCTCGGAGATGCAGACACCGTTGCCCGTGTTGTTTGCCCCAAACTCGACGATTATGAACGACAGAATTCCAAGATGGTTGAAACTCTTTAGAGATTTTGAACGCGTTATTGACGCGTTTATTCTATCCACCACCCTGTTGTTATCCGTTAAGGTGCACACCATGTACCATGCATCATGTGTTGTGGTGAGGCACGCCTTATTGAACCGCGGATGTGAGCCAATGTTAGTTATATCAAGGCTGTTTTTACCATTAAAAATAATGGACCCAGTTCAGGTAATCCTTTCACACCGACATTGAGCTACTATGAAAATTACATTGCCCCTCTACTATTCTTGGCCATTAGTACGGCATCTTGTAAGTATGCATGGGAGAATTACGCGGCATCTTGTAGTATACATGGGAGAATTAAGCGGCATCTTGTAGTATACATGGGAGAATTAAGAGGCATCTTATAGTATACATGAGTGGTAGAGTATAATGGCTAGTCTAGAACACATCTATTATTGTTTTAATTTTCGTATTTTAAAAAACTGTCCCATGTGTACCAAAATATCAGCTTTTTAACAAGGGAAAAAAGAAATTTGGTTTGATAGAATGTACACAATGTGTTTTCGACGCAAGCCTATCTAATATTTAAAAAAAAATTTCATCAAATGAAAAAACCAATATTACAGAAAGCTCATATGGTTTTTCAACAACTCTCGACTATAGCTAATAAGATTAAAATACAGATAGATACATAATATATAAAGTAAGATATTATCTTTTAACTCCCATTCCAAACTTCATTAAACTATTCCAAATTTGTAACAAGAACACACACACACCCCTCCCCCAGCAGTGGGAACGAGTCACAAGGTCGGCTTTTTGCCAATAAAAAAAATTTTGATGACAAAATAAAATCAATTTTCATCAATTTTCTCTGTAACAGAAATATATCTATATACAAATATTTATTAAGAAACGGAACTGCAGAAAACTTGTTCCATGTGTTTTATTAATAAACCTATAACTTGCTATTCAAAGGATAAAACATGAAAATATGGTTTAAGATTAAGCTGTACAGAATGTAATAAAACAAATAAAATGAAACACTAACAAGAAAATAAATAAAAAATATAAAAAAGCATATCAAGATTTTATGATTGAAAATCCTGATTATTTTAAAAATTACAAGAAAAAAAGCATATTAAAGTATTTCCTAACAAAATGAACAAAGAAAAAACATCTCAAAAGAATTTCAATAATGATTTATTTAATTTAGTATATTTTAATAATGAAATACTTGAATTATTATTAGCTCATAATGATATTGAAGGTAATATAAAATTTAAAGATGGAATTAAATCACTACATTTTATTGCTTGTGAAAATAACATAGAAATAGTTAAATTAGATATTGATGTTAATATAAAAAATGATGATGGAATTACACCATTATATTTAACTTGTTATCATGATAGTATTGAATTTCTTTCATTATGATTAGAACATAAAAATATTGATGTCAATATAGAACATAGAAATATTAATCTTCATGACAATGAATCCCGATTACATTTAGCTTGTAAAAATGAAAATGTTGAAATTGTAAATTATTATTAAATCATAAAGTTATTGATGTTAATATAAATTATGATGATAGAGTTACCTCGTTACATTAAGCTTGTAATAATAATATTGAAATCGTTAAAGCATTTTTAGAGCGCAGATATTGATGTTGATATAAAATAATTAAGATATTGATCTAAACGATAGTGGATACACTCCATTACATTTCGCTTGTGAAAATGCAAATATTAAAATTTTTAACATTTTTTAAAAATAATAAAGATATTTATGTTAATATAGAAGAAATAATACGATTATATGGAAATGCTACAATACTTTTTTCTTAGGTATATGAAAATAACAAAATTGTTAAGTTATTATTAAATTATATAAAATAAATATAAATACAAAAATTTATGAATTTATAGTTATAAAAATTGAAAGCTATATTATTTATACATAGAACATACCAGGAAAAATTTTTACACTCCTGATTTGTATTTAAGTACAAATATTGAAAAGAAAAGAATTAATAATTTTAATCATAAATTAAATCAATTCAAAAAATATTATAAAATGAAACAACAAGAGAAAAAAATATAGAAAGCATAATGTGTTTGAACAGAGGCTTTATTTATTTATTGTTTATACTAGTTTAATAAATGATTTCAAGGATTCTCAAACTTTATCAGATTATTTATAAAACCTATTTATTTTCACTATATAAAATGGATATTACTGATTTATCATGGAATTTAAACATATCAAAATGACAAAACAATCCTTTATTATGAAAAAGTATTAGTGCTCTTAATAGTTAAAAAGTCTGGATGCGGAAAAGCAAATCTTCTTTTAAATCTACTTTTAAAACAAGTATGGATGGATTATGATAATCCACAGGTCTTTGGAAAATCTTTATTTCATCCAGAATACAAGATAATTAAAACAGGATTTTAATAAAGCCTACCAAGAGAAATTATTTCAAATATTTTCATAATCACGAAGAATACTTCTTTAAATATACCTGTATGGATAAAAATATTTCTCTTCATGAGAATTTACAAGAAGCAGGGAAACTTTACAAATGGCCCAACAAATCGCTTATGGCTTCGTCCATTAAATGTTGTTTTTATGAAAATGCAAAAGAGGTTCCAGATCCAAAAGAACAAATCCACAAATACAAATTTAATGATTTTTTATTATATACTTTTAGAAAAACAAAATGTGAAAATTATTGTGTTAGAGGAAGACATAGTAATGTTGATTGTTTTTATTTAACTCAAAACTATTTCAAATTACCGAAACAAACAACCAGAGAAAATGTTAATTTCGGCTGTCTCTTCAAACAAAATGCAAAAAATCGTAACCATATTTACAATGATCATGTAAGTAGTGACATGACAATAGAATAGTTTAAAATATTTGTGAAAGATGTTTAGGGAAATATCTTTTGATATTTTGTCATAGATAATTCTAGTGAGTAATATATATATATATATATATATATTTGATACATTGTATTTTCCAGAAGATACTGCCTTGAATTAAATTTTTTTTTACATTTTATTTAAATTTCAAGCCTTTAGAAATGGAAGCAACTATTTTAAAAGAAATAGCAAAACAAAACTAGATCCTGAACAATCTATTCAAATATAGTATCAAGCGACAAAACATCTTTTAATAAAATTAATCCAACCTTAGAACTAGATAATGATAAACAATATGACATTGCATTGATTAATTTAGAAACATACTATTTTTTATATAAATATAGTGTGTTATTTATATATTTATTGGATTATATTATCAAAGGTTGGTTGTGTTTCTCAAATTGAATCAGATGGAAAAGTTCTTTATTTAAGACAGATGCATGGTAACGGATTAGAATCATATGGGTGATGGTTTATATTTATCTAGAGAAGGAAATAATGGTAGTGGATTTCAAGGTGATTTAGTTAAAAATATTGCTGTACTTAATATGTTGTTCGAATCCTTCATTTTATTCTATAAGAAATGAAAGAAACAAAATAAATTAAAACCCTTTATCCATGATTACTTTCTGTACCACTACAACACTATGTTGTTTAAAAAATAGAAGCTAATAGTTACAGAATTCTTGATATACAAAACAGTTGTGAGAAACAGAAAGAAGATAGACGAAAATCATTGACAAAAATATACAAAAGCTGTATCAGCTTTTAATGGAACTGATGTAGTTTGAACAGCTGCTGCAATCTGAGCGGGGATGGCTGGAGTAGATGGCTGGACTGATTCAATGATTGATTTTCATAGAGAAACTATGTGATATACAATATTCTATTGATCACATTCAACCATTTGATGCAGTAATTTGTGGAATTTATGTTTGTATGTTTTAAAAGAATTGTCTAATGGTAATAACTTCAATAAATATTAACTTAACTCCTATAAAAATGCCAGTAGATATTTTTATAGCTATGGGTGATGATTATTCTACGACAAATCAGTCTGTGTGTAATACATCTTTGAATCTAGATGATTTAGAAAATGTTGATGGGTTTACTAATAAAGGTAAAAAGATGGATATTATTGTTTTAAATTAACTGATAATGGAAATGTCAGAGAGCAGATTTTCCACTTGATTTACCAGAAGAGAAAAATATATTTTCACGTTACCTGAAGATAAAAAAGACACTAATTTAGGATGTGTATTTTCTAAGAGTATTTGGATTACATTACCTCTAATATATGAATCGGATATTGATATTAAATTGACTGCATTGTATACTCCAACTAGAGGTAATTTAATAGTTAAATCTTACAAAAAATGTTTAAATTCAGGAATAATTATTTTATCTTTACTTCCTAGTGCTTAATATAAAAAGTCAACAATACTGGTAAGAGATGGAATATCAGATTACGGGGTAGTATCTTAGAAAATCTACTACTGAAGGAAAGAAAACTGCAGTTCTTGTGTTTGACAAAGAATTTGAGGAAGATAGAGTAATTATTGATGGTTTTCCATCTGGTTCAACTATTATAATTGAGGGTAGAGTTATTGTAGATAATCCAGATGATAAAGCAGTGCCTTTATTAAGAACCGTGTTGATAAATTAAAAAACCATATCAATCAAGATCAACAGATCAGAAACCCAATCCCCTATTTGATTTTATAGTAATTATAAAAAATAAACCAGGAGAAATTCAAAAAATTTCAGAAGGACTAGATGTAAATAAAGATCCTAATAATAATGAAGAAATTCGTTTTCGTTCTTTCATACTTCATGAATTCTATATCATAAAACATATCAGATTTACAACTTCAACAGTTACAAATTAAGAAATTTATATTTATAAAAGTCTGCTTATAAAAAATGTACACTTTTTACTTTGTAAGGAATATACACTTTTTATTTTACAAATTGATGAAAACTTCACATTTGATGAAAGTATAGAAAAATATGAAGTTCATAAATACAGTCCTGTTTCTGGAATAACAAATCTTAATAGTGAAAGAGAAATCAGAATAATTATAGAAACATGAGATGTATTTACTCATCATAGTGAGTTAATTAATTGAAGAGTTACAAAAAAAAGATGATTCTTCATTTGTTTATACAGATGTATTTGCTATGTGTAATAATTGTTAGTGCATATGTTTCACAATTAATATAAGATATAAATTATCTGGACAGAAATAGAAAATTTTAATCATCCAGGACAAACAACAACAATGTTATGAATATTAAAATATTCAGATGATTTTATGAAAACATATGGACTAAATATGATGTCATTTATAGGTTATCTTGATTGTAAAGCAGATTTAAAAGAAGAAGAATTTGAAATGAGACATCAATTAATAATAGGAGAACGAGATCCAAAAGGATCTTTTAGTTTCAGAATTCCATTACAACACATCTTTGGTTTTAGTTTCAGAATTCTATTAAAACACATCTTTGGTTTTAGTTTCAGAATTCCATTAAAACACATCTTTGGTTTTAGTTTCAGAATTCCATTAAAACACATCTTTGGTTTTAGTTTCAGAATTCCATTAAAACACATCTTTGGTTTTAGTTTCAGAATTCCATTAAAACACATCTTTGGTTTTAGTTTCAGAATTCCATTAAAACACATCTTTGGTTTTAGTTTCAGAATTCCATTAAAACACATCTTTGGTTTTGCAGATTATAATAAAATAATATATGGGTTTAAATATGAACTAAACTTTAAACAATCAGATGATGCTTTATTTTTTAAAATCTGAAACAACAACAACAGAAGGGAACATTATGTTAGATAAATGATCATGGTTTCTGTTAATGGTGAGCAATCTCTAGAATTAAAAAAAAAAATTTATAAAATTATTGCTAGGAAAGCAGCAATTAATGTTGGATATAGACTTAGACAATGTCATTTTATTTCTGTTCCACAATCTACTAATTTTTATGGAGATTATCAGTGAAAAGTTCTAGAAAAAGTCCAGGATGATTTGTCATAGCTTTTCAAGCAAATAGAAAATCAGATCAAGATAAAGGCATCCGTGTTTGGTCATGTAGATTAAAAAAAATATTTCTGTAACATTAAATTCTATAAGATATCCTGAAGTAGATTATACTTTGTTTTCCTAAACAACAATTTTTTAGGGCTTATGGAGATTTATTAAGTTTTAAATCTACATTTTATGGAATTGATGAACTTTTAAGTATACCTGCTGTTGATTATATTAGATATAAAATTTTATATTCTATATGTGTTTTTGATGTGTGTAAACAAAGGGAAAGATTAAAATAGAGTACAACAGATATTCAAGTAAAAGCAGTATTTATTAAAACAGTTCCTGCTGAAACATATGCTTATGCTGTTGTTACTTCTGATAAAATACTACAATTTCAATCTGATGGGTAATAAAATGGCTGTTGTTGTTGGATAAAACAATGTTATTCAAATGATATGCATTCAACTATTTCAAATAAACATTGTGTAAATGGATCTGAATTAGGAAGTTTATCATCATAAGGAATAACCGATGTTTTATTTCTTTAATTTATAAACATTTTATGTATTTCATAATTTAATGTATACATCTTATCATATTTTAATTGAGTATTATAATCTTGAAGTGATAAATTATTTTTTATTGTTTTTCTATTTATTCCCTTTAGTTTCTTTTTTTATCATCATCTACTAAATAAGTATAAGCTTTTTCTTTAAATGATATAGTTCTGTGGACTTTAATAACTTTCAATCCAAGAGATTCATAAAATTTTAATAATTTATAATGAATAACATATATTTTTCTATCTTTCCTAATTATCATTAATTTCTCAGTGTTGCCAACGTTTATTTTTTCAACTTCTAAATAAGATTTTTGAAGATCACTATCTTTTTTTACTTTCAACTTTTCTGGAACTAGTGGACATTTTATTGTTTTTTAGCTGTAGATGTATATTTTAATTACATTCTATTATTCATCCAATTCCTATTGAAATATATTTTAATTACATTCTATTATTCATCCAATTCCTATTGAAATATATTTTAATTACATTCTATTATTCATCCAATTCCTATTGAAATATATTTTAATGATCAGGATCTTCTTCCCATTTAAAATCACATGTTGCAAGTAGTTGAGACATTGCTCATCCATGTAAATTATTTGCATCGAGATAAAGAAGAGAATATTTTTATGTTACGTTTGTTATCTTATTTTTGTTATAACCGAGAAGATACTTATTAGCTTTTGCATATCTTCTTCCTAAAATACTAGAATAGCCTCCTCTGATTTCTTTTTCAAACATAAGTAACATATCGGGATTGGTTATAATTTCCAATTCTATCACACCCAGTTATTTTTTCCCGTTTGTTATAGAGCTGACATTGTGTACATAAAGGTCAGTTTTTAAAAATACGAATTTTTTTTTGAAATAGGTGTGTTCTAGCTAGACTACCCATTATAGTTTACTACTTGCATGGGAGAAAATAGCGGCATCTTGTAATTTACATGACAGAAAATAGCGGCATCCTGTAGTACATGGGAGAAAATAGCGGTATCCTATAGTACATGGGAGAAAATATTGGCATCTTGTAGTATACATGTGAATAAATAACGGCATCCTGTAGTACATGGGAGAAAATAGTGGCATCTTGTAGTTTACATGGGAGAAAATAGCGGCATCATGTAGTACATGGGAGAAAATAGCGGCATCATGTAGTACATGGGAGAACATAGTTAACAGTTACATTTGTATGTCAACCGTGAGAAAGGGAAGCAAAGAATATCAACACTTTGAATCCCCGTTCTTGTCCTAAGAATATTAACACTTTGACGTCCCATTTTTGTCCTTAGAGGCGACGGAGGTTTTGGGGACGATGTTGACTATTCCATTTTATGGATGTTTATAGCGACCTAGAAATCACACTCACACTGAAGTCGGATGTTTCGGGTCGACGGTGTAAATATCACACAAATTATGTAAATCATGACACAAAGTGTTTCGTTTTCCATTTCTAATGATCACATCCTGCTAATATGGAGGAGTTTGAGAATGACTCAGTGACTATAAGACCCAGAAAATATGAGTCTTGTAAACATTTAAATTAGCATCCGCAGAATGAAGCTAACTAATGAATAAGAAAATAAATACATCTCTACAGTAAGAACAAAAAAAAATAAGGTTGAGCCAATTAATTGGCCTTCAATACACTCCCAGGGGGACTCTACCATGTCGCATAGTGTCAGTAACAGATTACTTATACAATGATGATACCTAATTACTTGAAAGTGTCCGCGTACCTTTGACAAGGTTATCTGCTACAGTGTGATTTCAAGGCTATTCACACACTATTATGTCAATAATTACTAGGAACTATGTTTTAGCTATTAACTATTATTACTATCAGGTTAAGCTAATACTGTTTAAATTCTAAGAATCTCAGATAAGAGAAACATGAAGAAGAATTTTCTATGTTGTGAAGAAATTATTTAATGATGTTTATGACAGCAGTTATTTACCTGATGACTTTCTAAAATGAACATTTATATCGTTACCAAAGAAACAAGGAACAATAGAATGTGAAGAATACAAAGCAATTAATATTTTAGACCTATATTATATCAGCCTTTCAGTGTATATAAGACTTTTATATCAGTGCATATGACCTTTATATCAGCCTTTCAGATCAGTGCATATAAGACTTGTATTATCAACCTTTCAGGCCAGCGCATACAATACTTTGATACCAGCCTTTCAGATCAGTGCATATAAGACTTGTATATCAGCTTTTCAGGCCAGTGCATATAAGACTTATGTCGAACTTTCCATCGCTTAGCTGATCGTACCATGCCAACTTCTTGTCTATGGTCACTATCGTCAGACATGATCGTCTACAATATACGGTCTACTGGCTAATGATAAATCAAGCCTTCTTAATGAATCATTTTACTATATCCGTGATTTTTATTGTTTGCTGTGATTATACTTTGTGTTGCAGGTAAAGAAAATCAAGGTAATAGTCAAATGAATCATGTTAGAGTGCTTGAATTTCCATTAGCCATGAAATCTTATATTGTTTTTGGCCACTGTCGTCGGACCAACCGAGTCACCTTTGTGCGGCTACCTTTCTGCTCTCTCATTTCTCGGACTCCCGCACGTCCAGGCACAAAAATGAAAGTCACTTTACGTATACATGAATTCTTCACTGGATCCAGCCACTGTTCCCGAATGTATCCCGCCTGAACTTTCACAATTATGCTCATCGAGTCACTGAGTATGCAGATAGTCTTCGAGCAGACCCATTACAAAGCTTTGGTACTGCCAAAACCTCCATTGTCATGCTGCTTGTCGTCTGAGCGAAAGCACCACTTTCCTCTCTGATGGTTTCTCCCCACCTTTGAGCCGTGAATGCCCAGGCATGATGCAGTGAAGAATTCCTGATGTTGATTATACCTACCACTACAGCCAGCAGTGAAAGAAGTATGAGCACCTTGAAGAGAATCAAAATTTATCTCAGATATTCCATGAACAATAATTGTATGTCATGGTTGAATTCTTGGCGATAGAGAAGAAAATATTAAGTGCCCTTTCATCAGAATGAATATTTACTGAGAGGGTACTGAAATTTTTGCAGACAAGAAACACATGCGCATGGAGTTGCATTACAAGATTATATAAGGTTTGGTTTCTTTTTACAAGAAACAAAACAAAACTAGTTACTATTGTATATTGTGAAGTAAAAATGTGTTTCTGGTGTGATCCACAAAATTGGGGGGGGGGGGGGGGGCGCTACTTGCCTGCTAACAAAAAGTTCTCTCTACGTCCCCACTCTAAAAGTCACGCTCCGCCACTGCTAAATGTTTGTTTTGATCACTAGAAATTACAAGAAATAGAGCTGGTGTATCCATTTGTGCCGAGGGAAGGTTTCGGTATCGTTTTTTTTTTATACCTAGGAGACTCCAAATCTCAGTTGTATGCAAATCTTTCAGAGCAGCCGCATACAGAGAGAGTGGAAAACACATTTTTAGATACATGACTGATGTACTGTAGGATATATGTACTGTGGGACTTTTGTACTGTAAGACTTATGTACTGTATGACTTATGTAATATATGACTTATTAACTCTAGGATGTATGTACTGTAGGACGGATGTAGTATAGGACTTTTGTACTGTAAGACAAAAGTACTCGAGATGTACTTTACAGATTGAATTAACTTATGTACTGTATGACTTGTGTAATATAGGACTGATGTACTGTAGGACGTATGTAGTATATGACTTTTGTACTGTAGGAATTTTGTACTGTATGATTTATGTACTGCGGGACTTAGGTGCTAACGAAGAACAACTACAAAATCATGTTAACTCACTATCTGTAACATGTAGAAAATACAACATGAAGATCAATACATAAAAGACGGAAACTATGAAAAATATGTAGAACACCGAGCCCATTAAGCATACAGATAGACAACATAGGAGTAAAACAAGTAAATGAGTTGAAATATCTCAATGTGTGATATATGCATATGTTGTTTTGTTCTATATAAGGTGTTCCATTTAACTAGCTTTGGGGGAGCGGGGCATTTCTTAAACATCACCTTTTTAAAATATCACATTTAAAAAAGGTGATGGTCAACAGTTTCCTTAAGGATAAGTGCACGAGAACATTGACATGTGATGTGGTTGTATTCCTTGACATTCTGTTCAGGTGATTCAAACCGTACATGATAAGTTTCCAGTGCGCAGATATACTACCGCGATGGTGTACAAACTATGTGTGGCAAGTAAAGAAAAACACAGATAAAACACATTCCGACATACATACATACATACATACATACATACCATCTGGCATACACACACACCACGCACGCACTCACTCATGCGCGCGAGAGAGAGAATCTGGAATTGAAGAAATACACAGATGAAAAAATCGAATTTAAACACTCTAAAATATTACATAGTTCGTTCACTATTGTTTGTGGTCTTTTGCCAAGTATTAGATTACAGCTTTTTAATTCTTGTATTCCCTCTCTATACTCCTCGGGTGGTAATTAGCATTACGGAATGTGTTGTCTTTGGGAGTCTGCGTTAGAACAGCTGTGGTCAGTTTGACTTTCATAGTAACGTACGGTGTTCCATTCCCGGTTTAACAGTACATTAATATATTCGGTATAGATGGTGTATATAGAAACGCTAAATTTAAAAAAAATGGCGGATTATTTTTGAGTGAATTAAAGCATATAAAATCTACTCGTGTAATAGTAGGTATTACAGATTTCCCTCCAGGGCCAGATAAATGGATCAAATTATATGGAACAAAACAACAGCTCACAAACACATGCATATATCACACAATGGCATTGAGTCAAAGGGCATGAGCCCATGGACCGCCGGATCGGCTACTATGTATTACAGAACAGTTAATACCAAAATCATCTCGCAAACGAACAATCTTCAGAATAGTCAACATGCTTTAGTAATAACCTGATCTAGAGAATCAGACCAGCAGTGTGTATGCGCCAATGATTATTTGCAATTCAATTTAATCTAATTCATTTGGGTAGTGGCCTACATTAAAGCGACAGGAAAGTAAGACATATAAAATGTACCCTCGTGTGAGCATCGTAGGGCGTTGCTTTCATAGCATCTTCTATCTATGTGGTCTATCTTTTGCGTGGGTGTCTCGTGGCTGGAAACATACTTATTCAACCACCACCAATCAAAAGTTAGTGCTATCTTAGAGTCTAGTGATATGGACACTCGTAGAATAAGACAGGCAAAACCCCCTCTCCCAAATTACTAAATTGTATTCAGATCAAAATATTAGAACTAAGTTTTCCGACCATGAAACAATCTGACCTCCTCCATTCCTCCATTTTCAAAAATTCTGCTGGGGCCCATGCTTGAACAATTTTGACTTACTCCTACGATAGTTTCGTGATATTCCTACTAGCCTACTGATTGTGTCATTCGTGATCCTATCTGTTTTTGTAGGTATACAATTTATATTGTATCTACATGTATTTGTATTCTGTTATTTGTGTTAGCATCCTCGTGTGGCACTGTTACCAGATCATCATTTGAGGGGTGGCGTAAACTAGGATGAAATTATATTAAATTTGCAAGAAAAACTTGACAATCTAACGGACCAGACATTTCGCAATGAAGTGTCAATGTAATCTGTCTGCCTGACTTAATTTAAACAATGTACATTCCGTAACATTCAAAAATACTTAAAGAATAGTGTCCTTGAAAATAATAAGTTTTCAAGTGGAGTGAGCAATTTACTTTGAATAGTTTGGCATTTTCCCAGTGGTGTCTGGGATGTGACAGTAACAAATAACGCTTGTGTCTCTGAACGAGGGCAGCTTCTCCTAGTCTCGAATTTCTTGTAGGTCAATCTTAGTTCTTAGTGCATTTATCAAGGTAACATGTTAACAAATTGAAGTATACTAAACTTAAGATAGACTTTACAGATTGAATTAACTGTACTAGAGATAGACTTTACAGATTATATTAACTGTACTCAAGATATACTTTACAGATTGAATTAACTTTACTCGAGATAGATTTTAACAGATTGAATTAACTATACTCAAGATAAACTTTTAAATTGAATTAACTATATGCCTACTCAATTATACTCGAAACATACATCGATCTCAATGGAAACCCAAAGACATATTATAAATAAGATCTTCATATCCACATGGTGTTATCAACAGGGCCGTATATAAAGGGGTGGCGTGTTCATCTCCCACTCCCAGCAAATAAGAATATGACTTTTAGTACTAGAACAAAAACTACTTAGCGAATTGTCTTACCAGTATAGGGTAACCATGCAGTGGATACCCTCTCACTGTGGAATACCAGGAAATGAAAAAGCAGACCAGCTGGCTAAGGAAGGTGCTGCCGAAGACCAACCAGATATACCAATCACCTACCATCAGAAAAAACAGATGATCAAGTCAATAAGAAAGCCACAAACACCAACACAAGATGACTATCATATTATGAACAGACCAGAACAAGTTATAATTCTACTTCTCAGAACAGGACACAACCGACTCCGCAGTCACATGTATACAAAGTTCAAGATTGACAACACGGCCATGTGTACATGTGGACAGGCAGCACAGAGTGCCAAACATATACTTCAAGAGTGTTCTGAGCATGAAACGCTGAGGCAGACATATTGGCCAGAGGAAACAACACTGGAATCAAAACTCTATGGGACACTGTATGAACTATAAAAGACAGTGAGTTTTATTAAGGAGACAGAATTACAGATATAGACATGTTTCAAGTGAACGAAAGAAGAAGAAGAAGAAGTACTAGAACCTTGAAAAGGTGGATGAAAAGCTCCCAAAAATAATTTCCCACCTGTGATATTTTTCACATAAATGTGTTCATCATCATAATGAAGATTTGACACACGAATGATCTTATTTTGTTTAGGTAAGTCCTTGAGGAGAATATATCTACGGCCCTGGTTATCAATGTCAAATATGGACACTAATTAAATAAGAGAGAAAGCTTACTGCGTATGACATGAGATGTATTAGGAAACCAAAAAATAACAAGAATAGATGATGTAAGAAATGAAAAGATTACATGAATTGTTGGAACAACATCAGTGGTGAAATATATTGAAAAATAGAGACTGAAATGATTCGACCACATAATGAGAATTAGCCCACATTGACTAGCGGCACGAGCATACAATATGAGAATGGAAACACCAAGAGGCAGAGGAAGACCAAGAAGAAAGTAGATTAAAGGAGTTACAAACCTGAAACGTCACACTATTACTGCATATCACGCGACCAAACCAGCCATAGACCGAAGATCGATCATCATTCAACTCTACAACGTCTAACAGTAAACGCATAGAAAATTGAATATATAGATATAACTAAGAGAAGAGTTTTCTTGTTTGGATTTGGGATGGGGTGTTGACGGGAAAAGCGCAAATGTAGTTATTTCACTGTGTTAGTATTTTAACACTAAACTATTTGTACGTTCCTCAATACACGTTTTAAGATAGAAAGTACCGTGCTATTATCTGTATCTGATCGTAAAATGGCATGCTTGTTAAAAGTAATGTATACTCTAATATAATGGGGATCTATAGTACTAACAATTTAAGTGTGCCGCTAAAAGGACTGGATTCTTGGCGTTAAATAGAGTATGAGTAGGATTTAGAGACCATTATAAAACAAAGATAATGGGTAATAATTATGTTTTCACATAGTGCCCAACGCTTCCAAAACAAATATCAATAACCCATTTTCCCTTTTGATAAAAGGCATGTTAATAGTTTCCATTAAGTTGGTAAGTGCTGTCGAAGCTAGGAAGATAGATGTAGTAAGCCTGTCTTATGTCGAAATTCGTCAGATGCCTGGATCTCACAAAGCCTGTGGCAGAATCTTCCATTATTTGGTCACATTGTATTGGGACGGTATTAATTAACATGACTGCGGCTGTCTGCAGTGTGTTAGACAGTATACGATAAGCTAAGTGTCTTTGCAATGCAGACCAGTTCTTTAGAAACTGTTCTGTTACATTCCGCTTTGTATGTGAAATTAATATTTGAGCATATAACAAGATTAGTACTTTCAAAGAGTTAGCATCATCAAGTGCTGATTCTGCATAGTAGGTTAGCTGCAACAGGTCTCCTAAATCATCCGTACCTTGCCTTGGTATATCTATACTGAGATATACCCTGCCTTGTCCATTTTGTGATGTTTCCTTCCCACTTATATCTGTCTACCTCGTGCAGAGTACCCTAAACATGAAACACGATCTTCAACAGGGTGTCGTGTTTTTTTAATGTTAAAATATGTTATTTGTATGAATTTTATTTCTTTAGATCTCTCATTTCATACCCAGGTGTTGCCAGAACATTCCGAAGGTAACTGGAAATATAATCTGGCGTAAGGAATCTGAGCCTAGAGACTTAGACTGGTAAAAAAAATGCAAAGAAAACTGGCAGCATCCTATAGTCGTTAAGTTTTTCCATGATAAAAATATTGTTACTGAATATGTTAAATGTGTACGGTCCAGTATGCATAGTAAATGTTTATTTTTTTTTAATTATAAAAAGTTGCATATGAGTGTGTCTATGAGGATGTTACCCTTTTCTCTATAATGTGTGGTTTGGAAGGGACAGAGTTTATTTGGTCAAAATAGGAAGGCATAAATAAAGTAAACTAAAGTGTTATGAATACTGAATATTGTCATATTGTTTTTTTTTAAATAACTAAATAAGAAACATACACCCTGTTTTAAAAAAGGGGAAAAATCTACACGATCTTTTGGGGACAATTGTTTTTAAAAATTAAAATGCACGAAGAATATCATAGAGATCGTGTTTCGTCTTGAACGTTTCATGAATCCATTGAAAAACGTTTTTCTTTACGGAGAAACATCTACTATACAACAAAATGTTCAAGATATGAGTACAATACGTCAGTTGTAAGAAATTCTACACGGTGTAATACATGGATGATTGAAGTATATGGTCTAGACACATCAAATAATGAAATAGTAGGGGTAACATCATCTAGATAAGGCAGACATAATTGAGTATTGACATTTGAAACACACATTTTCCTATAAACAGTAACTGAATGGGACGTTAGACACTAACGTATATACTATTACAGGTAAGCGTATACATACTCTTACATGGTGATAAACTGGTGCAATGAGCACTTATGAAGTGTCCTCAGTGCCCTGGTGCTGGTTCATAATAAAGGATTAAAACACGTGAAAATAAGTTCTACTAGATCTTATAATCTATAAAGAGCTGAAAAAGACGACCCAAAATGGAACTCCGTCATGAACTGGATACATATGTGCTACTAAAGATAAGTAAGTGTTGTAATACAGTGGGATCCCTCAATAACACATATTGTTATAACAAATTTCCCCATTTAACAATATTATAAAGTGACATATTCTTTCCAGAACGTTGTCTTCGTCGTGGATACTCTGAACGCCTCTCTGTTCCGGACAAACAGGCCTGCATTGACCAGAGATATGTGCATATATTCTTCGATGTCGAGACCTTTAACTGACACTATTTAATAATACTTGTGATAATTTCCAGTTTTATTTATTGTATTTACTGTATACTAGCACATTTCTGTTATTTCATCGGCCCTAACCACGTTGTCATAAAGGAATTGGACTGTAGTAGTATTCATTGCTTCTATTGACTTGTAAAGATAAGATAGAATGTCTAGTTTTAACAACTGTACATTATATCTCGGATTGAAACGGAAATAGTACGCTAAAAACACCATTCTTCTTGCTGCCACTCAGTTTGTAGGATTAATATACAAATAAATGTGAGATCAGATTGATAGAATGTACGATAGGTAGTTAGATACGATAAGATAGACAGACGGTCAGACAGATATGTACATACATACATATCTATGTTGCGCATGGCCGAGAGGTTAGAACGTTGGTCTCACACTAGTTAACTCTAATTGTCCATCTATATAAGGACTGGGTATTTCTCTGTCGGATGGTAGGTAAATTTTAAAAAAATTCACCCTGTACGTGACGTGGCGACAGCAAGAGCATGCGGTCTTTATCACACAACTATGCAATCCCCTCCCTGCAACTCCTTAACGGGGAAAATGCAGTATTGACAGTTTTTTAAAATACACATCTTATAGCATCTATCTATTTTAACGTATCTATCTTATTGTATCTTATCTTTTTCATCTTTCAAGCCATCCATCTTTCTGTTATGATAATTTTTGTGGTGACAGCTTTAAGTGATGTTTCCCTATAAAACCGGATGTTTTTCCATGGATTCTTGAAAATTTCACTACGTTTCATGGTTTGTATGTTATTCTGTTTGCATTTAATTTTGCATAATACATTTCGTGCACAAAATGCATTTAATTTTGCATAATACATTTCGTGCACAAAACTATGAGTAAATAAACAATTGCGCACATTTTTCAAGTTCTATTTTATATGATTTTTTTTTTAGTTTCACTTGTTAGTTTCCTATAATTAACTATTCAGTACTGACAACAGTTGTGTTTACTTATGCATTCACATATTGGCCAAATAAACTACTTCCACTCCAAACCAAACATTATAGAGAAATATATTCCACGCCCATGTAGACATTAACATACAGCTTCTAATATTTAAAATACATATTATGCATAAATGTTAGTTGCATATTGTATTCAGAACGCAGCCGTCGACCCAACATGTTTTGGTTGTGGTCAATTTTTAGGCAATATTGTGCCGCAATTGAATTCTGAACGGTCTGGATACACAATTGCTTGCGGTTGGATTCGAACCCGGTACCGTGGCCGTCACAGACGAGCCCTGTATCACATTGCCACAGAGCCGGACATATGCATCTAATACACTTTAATTAATAAGTAAATATATTTTTATCACGTGAGAACATTAAATGGGGTAAATAGAGGTTTTATGATTTCCGTTCTCTTCTGTTGTGTCGAAGTTGTCACACGAACTTCCTAGACATATTGCTTCAGAACATTCAAGGGAAAATAACTCGTCTATTTGGTAGAGGGTTCATCATCATCATCACGTGCCGTCTCCGCAACGAAGGTTGGCTGCAACGGATCTCCAACATCCCCTGTCTCTGCTAGACCGTAACCTGTCCACCTTGTGATAGTACTCTTCCACTTTTATCTCTGTCTACCCATTCCTTTGACTTTACCCTGAAGTAAGTTCTTCAATAAGGTGTCATGTCTTTTAATGTGTGCTATATATTTTATTTGCCTGATCTTTAATTCTCGTAGTAGTTCTTTCTTCATATCAAGTGTCATTAGCACCTCTTTATTTGTTTTCTTCTCGTTCCACGTAGTTCTCCCTATTCTTATATATACCCACATCTCAAAGACATAGATTATGTCTTCTAATTGTTTATTTAGTCTCCATGTTACTGAGCCATATATTAATATAGAATAGATATAGCATTTTATCATTCTAATTTTTAACTAGTAGAGGGTTACCGGTAACTAGAAGTTGAATAGGTCGTCTACGTGCTACCGTGCAGCGTACGCGTTCTTAAGCTATTTCATCAGGAGTTTGTTTCGGGTTAGGAAAGGGTCAAAGCAATTCTATAGACCAATGAACTCAAAGAGTGAGTACTTACTCCCTGAGATGTTTCTGTGTAGTGCTCGAACACGTTCAAGGTAAGCTTAGTTATGAACCGTTGTCACCGTACAAGGTTTTCCATAAGTGCCCGGCTGTTTAGTCAGCGGCTGACCGGGAACCACTTGATTAATTTTGCTTAATGCACTTGTTCTGCATCAATAACGTCATTCCACGACCTTCCTATAGTTTGAGTGTGTACCCTGCTTGCTTGTGTCTGGGTGAACCATGGGGGGTAATTTTTGGTTAAAATCACGAATAACAGTAAACTTAAACTCGGGTCGATTGGGAAAACAAATTAGTACATAGTATTAGGGTCGCGCGTGCGCACACACATACACGCACACACACACGCACATCCTTTATGTGATGTTATTTCAGATTTCTTTCTCATTTATACCGTGACATTCGACAGTACTATAAGACATGTACAAAATTAATAGGACTTTATTTCTCTCGTTTTTCATTACTGTCGCGATTTTCGTTGGTCACTATTTATATACTTCGGGGTTACATGCCAAAAATAGTAAAGGCTGACCAAAGAAATGGTCGGAAATAACCAAAATGGGCCTTTCATGTCATGTTTACATTTTTATACGTTTTATATAATGGAGACGGTCATGATTATACAGTCATGTGTACTAAAGGGATATCATTCTTCAAAACTGGTGTTATTCTTTTTTTTCCGTTTTACCACTTGGTACACTACAGCTGTAACCAATCAAAAATATTACATGTGTGCTTATTAGAATGCAGTATTCTAAAGTGACTCATCTGATTTTTCCCGCTATTTTCATTGAGGGCTAATGAAAAAATGGGCACAATATATTGTCACTTTAGAAGATTTTATAATTAGCAAGCAGGTTTATATTGATGATTGATCACACTACAGCCTTATGAGATTAGCATCCGTCATTCATATGTGTAGATATCCTGTTATGTCTTGTCTCCTGTTGTATTCTGTCAAATTCCGTGTGATTTGGTTCCATCTCTGTCTAGGTTTGGCATATTCATACTCTTCCGGTCGTCCGGAATTTATCTCGTCTAGCCGTTATGATGCGATAAGACAGTGCTGTTCCTTACTTCTTCGTATGTAATGTCGTGCTCTTGATAAATGCCTTGTGCTCGAAACGTCGATTTGTGTGTGTTATACGTGTTACCAGTGATTAGCACAACTTCATCCCCATTTTCCCAGTTTCGCCATTTTGTTATTGACATATGGAATAAATATCACTGTATATAGAGTGTGCGGAAAGAAGAGACAGGAAATTGAAACCGATATTTCTAGAGGAAAACATTCGTTTATAAAATTGGGCTAAAAACCAAGGTTATGTCACGAGTGATTAAAGATTGTAAGAATATGTTTAAGCGGATGTTTGCTTGCTTTAACTAAACAATGATTTTCCTGTCATAAAAAAAACCAGGAAGGGAAATTTGAAGTTCTCGTTGTAGAAATAACGGTGGCTATATTCCCACATATTTGTTCTCTAATCTAGGAAGTAAAAAATCGAATTATATACTGATTTATAACTTATTTATTATTGCTATCTTCATCTGTAATTTAGATAAATATATCGACAGTTTGTAAAAGAACTCTTGCATCGTTATCTGCATTATGAGAGGACTGTTACGCTACGTCTAGGAACAAGACATGTTCTTTTATGTACGCGTTCCGGACGTCTACAGGGATCCTCAATATCGCCTTTCTTTAACAGTTGAATAGGCTGTCAAAAAGGAATCCTCCAGGTTGACCTGACATTAACGTTTTCTGATAACCTCGAAACTGACAAAGCTGGTTTAAATTGTGACTTACCAACATAAGCTGTATTAGCTAAAGTGACAAAAGGCCTTCTTAATTTTAGTTGGTTGGTTGACTGACTCGCTGGTTAGTTAGGTAGTTATTTAATTTAGAGATCACTATCATGCACACACGACACATCTAAGGTGATCCGATCTCCCTATCAATATGTCCGCTAACGCACGACGATTGACAGTACCTGTTGTCTAGCAAACATTTTTTTTAGGTCCCTAATAATGTTCATTTCTTGTCGTGCCACATTTCAAACCGTGTTCATTTATTCTGGACATGGGAAAGGAATCATCATCCTCAATAATTTCGTTTGATCGTGCAGTTTCTCTGAAAGAGTTCAATATATTGGTGGAATCCATTGCCCTGTCACTCGATACAGTTACAGAACCTACTAATCCATCTGCTCCCTCGTTGCCTAGAACACCCGAATAACCAGGCACAAAAATGACTGTGATACCCTTCAAATTGTCCTCCCCACAACATCAAGCCACTGTTCACGAATACATCCCGTTTGTATTCCTGTTCATGCTCATTGAGTCACTGATAATACAGACATTAGTTGTACTCTGTGTTCACATCCATTTCAAGGCCCTGGTCATTGTCATAATGTCCGTTGTCATGAAACAGACATTGCCATGTATTTACAGCAAAAACTCCACTGTCTTCTCAAATAATCTTCCTTACACGCTAGGCTGTGAAGGCCTACGAACTAAGCACATGGCTAACAACAGAATCATCAGTGTATATAACCATATCACCATCTTTGGAATTCACACTGATCAATGCCTGTACCCCAGATTCAATAGCAATAGGACACTTCTTCCTACATTCTCTATCGTGAGTTATCACTACCCAAAAGGAAATATTACAATCTACTAGAACACTTCTTCATTCCGCACTATGTGTCACATCATTCAGTGAGCATACGCTCTGTATAACATTCACAGCACGCCCCATCCACTTTTCCGGTCAAAATAGGGACTATCAACACAAGCGTTTATGTGGTTCATCAACATCTTTATTTGGAAAAACAGATTTATTTCCTGATTTGTATCTAGGAAGTTGTGCTAGTTCACTAAGTAGGAATCTCACTCATTGAGATCTTCGCCGTTGCTTACGATGTGCGTGCTTGTGAGCTGAAATTCCAATTATTAATTCCATTATTACCATTGACGACGACAGTTCTTACAACTGATGGTCACATTAAAACATCGTAGACCCGGAGCAAAGAAACGACAAGGTAGGAGGGGTGACCTGTTAAGAAAAAAGAGCAAAGTCTGCTCGTCTAGGTATAAATAATGTAAAATATTGTTCTGGAATTTTGTGTGAGCTCAACCAAACGCTGATCATAGTTGGACAAGCTTGTGTACAGTGCTAGACCTTGGGTAGACTTGTCTTGTGATCACGCGATTTATAGGAACCTGTCACGTTATTGCCAAAATATTGTTTTGATCTTGACATCTTTCATGACCTCACGAATCATGAGTTAGTATAATTCAGGTAACCAGGAGAGGTTATTGACCAGGTGGACACAACTTTTGGCTGAATACAAAACGACCTAAACTAACGCAAAAATAACGACACTCGAATCCACACGGCAACGGACCCACTTCTAGGAAGCGCAAACATGTGTATATATACTTTTAAAAAAGAAACGCAACTTTAGGAGAGTTACTTTTATAAAAGATATACCCTGATTGGAAATCACTCAACCTATAGAATTTTTTCCTCTTCCATTTTTAAACGCCTGGACATATACACATATGAAAGTCATTTTAGAATAATTCGCGTTAATTTTTGTGTTTGTTACTTTAAATGTATTTCTGTCAAATCAAGTTAGGTATGACTTATCAAATCACATATGCCTACTGTTTGTCCGCCATTCACAGGCATACTATGTCGTAGGGTGGAAAGCATGTTTAAGAGTACTTTTTTCTCCTCTTTCTCAACCGGGCAACGCTGTGTATTCCTTCTAGTGGAGTGCGAAACGCATAAAAGTAACAAAGTGGCAGAAAGAAAAAAAAACTGAATGGTTGTAACCTGATCTCGTCATACAGTGTTCTTAATAATTAATTTCAATATTCCAGGTATTTTCATTGGTCACTCTTATCACACACAACACTGCCGTGTATAAACACTTCCCATCACACACAACACTGCCGTGTGTAAACACTTCCCATCACACATTAGCATGCCTCATCGATCGAATTCCTCTATTGTAATTTGCTTAATGAAACATAAATATCATTCTAAATCTCGTATTCCTTCATCAGTCTGTTTCCTCCATCTCCATTATCACTATACTTTCTAATTTTGTCCATGTAATCTGCGCTCAGAGCCGTAGATAAGATTTCGCTAAAAGGTTAGGGAGCGGCTGGTTTCCTAAATAAAAGAATTAGGAAAGTTATATAAATAGGGGTGATTTAAAAATAGACCGACTCAGTGTGCACATGCAGTTGTGCACCCGGAACGTTAAGAAATCAATGGCAAATTACACAACTTATTAATATTGCCTAGAAAACCACTACATACACAAAATGCTGGGTTGATGGCAACGTCCTGAATAGGATGCGCTGCCAATTTATTGTTAATAAAAATAGGAGTGGTAAAAGTTGTATCAGAGAAGACTGAAGTACGGACAACATGGGCAGAATGTATAACAAACCTGTCTGATGGCCAACGAAATAACAAAAATAAACTGTGGCCAAATAATATTAAAATAAAAAGTCGAAAAGCAATTTAATGAAAAGAAGACATAAAAACTGTGGATGAATTTTGTGTGGGGGAACTATCACAGAACTTTGTAATGGCAAATATATAAATCAGGCGACATACCTCTAAAGATTTGTAATTATCAGTATTCATACCACTACCTAATCCGTTTAGGGCAGTGGGCTTTACAGAATACAGAGCAATCAGTTTAATGATGCACAAAAACAACATAATACTTACGATAATACATGAGAGATTTCAATACAAGATACCGAAGTACTTGAAGAACATTCTGGTTTTATGGAAAACGGAGAATCAATCTTTCATATCAGACTATTGATAGGTGAAAACATTAATGTTCAGACTAGCTAGTATCTATATTTGCTTCATAGACTACAACAAAACCTTAGAATCCAACATGAAAATTTACTTTAATGCCTCCAAGAAATAAGCTTAGATGGAAAAAGAGTAGACTAATTATATATATAATATATATATATATATATATATATATATATATATTATATATATATATATATATATATATATATATTATATATATATATATATATATATATATATATATATATATATATATATATATATATATATATATTCATGCAAACTGCATCAAAAAGACGTGATAACATCTACTCATCATACATAGAAATAAAAAAGAGGGGTAAGACAATGATGTATTTTATCACTTAGCCTATTTAACATTTGCACGGATGGATAACATTTTTAAACAGGTAGAAGGAATGCCAAGGGGCCAAGATCAGTGGGAAAGTAATATGTAATTTGCGATATGTAAATGACACATTACCTTTTTGCAGAAAGTGAACAGAAATTACAGAGACTAATATATCGGATCAATAAATCGACTGCGAAATATGGATTAAATATAAACATCTGAGAATATAAAACCATGATAACCATGACCATCGCAGAGGAACCGACGGTAACAGAAAAGTAAATGGAGATACTATAATAAGCTTATCATTACCAATATTTTGTACACGGAGTCACAAATGGTGACAGGCATGAAATTTAAGTTAAAAAGAGAATATGAATGGGTTAAAAGGAGAATAGAAATGGGTTAAAAAGAGAATAGATGGGTTAAAAAGAGAATAGGAATGGGTTAAAAAGAGAATAGGAATGGGGGGCTAAACGCAATTTCATTGATGTGAGAAAAATATTAACCTGGTAAAGAAACCACAAACAAAATGAAAATTATAAAATGCTACATCTATTCACCATTAACGTATGCCTCAGTCAAAAACATGGATATATATTAATAATAATAAGTTAATAATTAATTGGAAATAACAATAAAGTAGTTACAGAATATTTAAAAAAATAAAAAAATCGAATTACCTATTTAGACATATTAAAAGCCATGACACCTAGTTGAAGTCATTACTTAAAGATGGCGTTGACGAAAGGTGGGCAAGAGATAGAAAGAGGTACAAGTTGGAGGGAAACATCACGAGATGGACAGGATACGATCTGGAAGAGTGCACCACCATGACATGAGACAGGCTGTTGGGGGTCATTTGCAACCAAACTTCTGTGCGGAGACTGTACATGATGATGTCGTAAAATCGTTCTTCACTTGTCTTGAGATGAACTCTCCTTCTTCTGCGATGAGGATTTGTTTGGTCTTGCTAGACCTCCAAGCTAGTCGCCAGGACGAAGCTCTCAATCTTCTCCAGGTCAGAACAAATACCCCACAAATGTTGCTTCAGTTCAGGCTATTGTGGTCATGTCTTTCCTAACAGTTCTTTGTATTCTGAACAGTCCTGGAGTATGTTTCAGAGGTCTGTATTCCTGTTTCGGTACAGCTGACTAAGGGAGCCGCGTAGCGCATTGGTTAGCGCACTGGCTTCGCATATGAGTGATCCGGGGTTCATTCCCCAGTTGAGGCGGAAATGTTTTTCAGATCGCAACGGCTCCCCGGTCGACCCAGCCTCAAATGGGTACCGGATTAATCCGGAAAGTAAAGACTGCGAGGGAGGGAGATGGCTACCGCCCTCATTTGCAGAGCCTCTGATTTGTGAGATCGCTAACATCTCACACCCCTACGGCATTAATAAATGATATGGGTTACTTTACTTTTTACAGGTGACTCTGTAGCCTGCAGTGACCAGTTCTAAGTCGCAAGATATGAGCGTTTCCTAAAGTAAAATGACTTCACTCAGTCTTGGAAGTGGTTTTTCCGTGAAACTAACTATATTTACAGTAGTTTTATCGTAGAAAATGGGCAGGGGAATTGACGTATGTTTTACTGGGTTTGAATTGCCTAATATTATGTACTTTTAAAAAAAACAACTTGGGTTGTGGGAAGGGTAAACCCATCAAACATCTTATCTACAGGTTTGTTTAGCTCTCATGAATAATCACTATATCCATACCAACTCCTTCTTGATCTAAATTGGGTACAGATAACATTCAGATACGGTCACTTTCTGTTCACGGCAGTAGTAACGGTGATGATGGTCAGAATCATAAACCAGATAACCGTATAACAGATATCAGTCTGAGTAATTTAGTCGTGTGATAATAACACTAATTACAGCAACCTGCTTATCTTTTACCGGTAAATAACCAAAATTAGAAACTGCCAAGTCGGATGTTACAATATTATCAATCATGAAAACTGCACGTGTGGGTGGACACATTAGGGCTTTACGTGCGTTGATGTAAAACTCTGAATATTACAGATGTCTAGAGCTGTAAAATAAATTTGGTAAACAAATATAAGAAACGACGTATAGATTATACCGGAGTCTGAAAGATGAGCAAAGAATAGCAACACTTATCTGGCATGCATGTCGTATGAGGCGGTTCAGGGGATTTTGAAGTGGAGTTGGCTATCCCTGTCTATAGGGGATAAAGTGATCTAGAAAACATGCTAAAGTCGGATGTTTCTGGTTGAAATGATCAGATATCACGTCAAACTGTAAACCGTGATACAACACATTCAGTTGTGCTGAATGCATTATGCTAATCATCAGGACTGAGGACGCACGCAGAAGAAGATGTTCGGTATAAGTATGATGGAATAATGATAAATTTAAGGAATCGTGGTAGGCCAGCTTCGTTAACCAATTTTCATTGGTTTTCGACACAGAGTATAACACAAAGTGACCAATGAAAATCAGGATCGAAGTCAGATTTGACCCTTTAGAATGATGATTCCCAATAAGCCAGTAGGTCTTATAATTGTCGTTGGTGAGGCCTAAACACTAGGCTACGGAGATTCAATGCAGGATTGGTTTAAATACAGGGGATCATTATCAAGGCAGGAAAGTGTGAGGGTCTGAGGCTTGGGAACTACATACAAGTAGAACATATGTACATACGCACTATAATATTGAAGAGATTGCTTATTCTATATAAATAACCAATAGTTAGTTACGAGAAGGAGTTAGTCGTCGTAGTTAGTCGTCGGATCATCATCACTGCAAACTGGACACATCCATAGTTGCTCCGATCTCTCCTTGAGTGTATCCGCCATCACACTTCTGCTGACAGTACCGGTCCTATGCTGGTTGACCATCATTCTTCTGCGCCCTCCAAAATGTTCACCTCTAGCAACACCGTATTTCAATCCCTGATCTTTAATCCTAGCCATTGAAAAGGAATCATCATCCACATTAGTCTCACTCTCGCGTGTTATATCTCTTAAGGAGTTCAAAACGTCCAAATAATAACCAATGTTTCGGAGTTATGTCCGACAAAATGGAAAGTGCTGCAGTAACCAGACAATTGATAGTATTTCTATAATTGATAATAATTGAAAGTGCCGCAGTAATTTATACTTATATGCAGTAACCTTTATAATTAACCTTTACATTTACCTCTTGCTTATTCTACTTGATTTTGTTTGAATTGATTTCAAAAGTGAGCAGTGGGATTGTAGTGTCTATGATGCTGACCAATTGACCAGTTGAGAGTTCATTTATCATTCCGCGCAACTGCGACAAAAAAATAACACGTAATCTTACCCATACTAAAGGATATGAGTAGTAAGCCCTTGTATTATAAGAACGTCAAGAAATATCGCCATCACTGCTATATTTACAGTAAGTTTTATCGTAGAATATGTGCGGGGAATTGACTTATATTTTGCTGGATTTACAAAGATATATGTCTTTGTTTATTGGGGGGGGGGGGAGAGGTTAAATCCATCAAACAGAATCTTATCTACGGGATTGTTGTACATTCGCTGTAGCATTGCTGACTAGGACTGCACTTATGGAAAAATCTCGTCCTGTGACGCTAGTTTGTAACTCGGCTACCTTTACATTTATCTAATTTAATTTTTGTTATATCACTACGCCCCCAAAAAACAAACAATAACAAACAACAACAAAAAACACAGAAGAAACACAACGATAATGTTCATCAGTGCACTTGTCTGATGATGACGTGAAGCAGCGAACTGAAGAAAGAAAATATATCTTATCGTTTAAAATAGTATTGTCTACTTTGTTTTCTTACACAATGTCTTCGTGCTACATACATTACTGCGAATTATTCTTTCTTTCACTTCGTAATATTGATATTAGTTAAAGATACACACTGTTGTTTTTTTTAAAATAAATGAAAGCTTGGTCAGTTGTAAAAAAATCCTAGATTGAATGTCTTTTTATTTATGACATCTTTTGTAGAGATGTTGCCCAGATATTGAAATCTTTTAGAGTAAATTTTCCTACCGTATTAGCAATACAACTGTGGGTTGGGGTTTATTTGGCAATTAATGTTGTCTTTATCATATTAACAATGACATGCTTGTCAAATACTTTGTTTGTTACTTTTGATCATCAGAAATCTTCGCTTTTCGTTTACGTAAAAACTATCGACAAAAT
The DNA here is from genome assembly GCA_034231615.1 of Meghimatium bilineatum. NCBI lineage: Eukaryota > Metazoa > Mollusca > Gastropoda > Stylommatophora > Philomycidae > Meghimatium > Meghimatium bilineatum. The sequence continues at coordinate 40,327,629 of CM067305.1, read as the reverse complement.
TAGTAGTTGGATTGTAACAGAGGGAAAAAGAGTAAGCGATAAGAAACCTTTTACTGATTATGCGTGATAGTTATTCTTGTAGCTTGCTGGTAAAATACACACCTTATTCTTTCTTTCAGATAATCTAAATGAATAGATTAAGCATATTTAGTTACGGAAATTCTAATACCCGGATTTACAAATTTACTCAATTGTTATCTCATATATTCCTGCACTCAGTGTTATCTCATTTATTCCTGCACTCATTGTTATCTCATTTATTCCTGCACTCATTGTTATCTCATTTATTCCTGCACTCATTGTTATCTCATTTATTCCTGCACTCATTGTTATCTCATTTATTCCTGCACTCATTGTTATCAAATCTACTCATATGTTTAGGATATACTAGACATTTACTTCACACAACTATACTAGACATTTACTTCACACAACTATATAGACATTTCCTTCACACAACAATACTAGACATTTACTTCACACAACTATACTAGACATTTACTTCACACAATACTAGACATTTACTTCACACAACAATACTAGACATTTACTTCACACAACTATACTAGACATTTACTTCACACAACTATACTAGACATTTACTTCACACAACTATACTAGACATTTCCTTCACACAACTATACTAGACATTTACTTCACACAACTATACTAGACATTTACTTCACACAACTATACTAGACATTTACTTCACACAATACTAGACATTTACTTCACACAACTATACTAGACATTTACTTCACACAACTATACTAGACATTTACTTCACACAATACTAGACATTTACTTCACACAACTATACTAGACATTTACTTCACACAACAACACTAAACATTTACTTCACACAACTATACTAGACATTTACTTCACACAAACAAGATCCGATATTTTATTTACTTATGTGATGCTTCGACTTACTCCTTCACTCACTTATATCTAGTATTTACCTCCAATACTCAACTTATTATTTCACTCAATTATTTCCTAGTTTCTTCCTCCACTCAAGACATGCCCGGCTTCTCACTTCACTCAATTGTTACATAGTTTCTTCCTCCACTCAAGACATGCCCGGCTTCTCTCTTCACTCAATTATTACATAGTTTCTTCCTCCACTCAAGACATGCCCGGCTTCTCTCTTCACTCAATTGTTACATAGTTTCTTCCTCCACTCAAGACATGCCCGGCTTCTCTCTTCACTCAATTATTACATAGTTTCTTCCTCCACTCAAGACATGCCCGGCTTCTCTCTTCACTCAATTGTTACATAGTTTCTTCCTCCACTCAAGACATGCCCGGCTTCTCTCTTCACTCAATTGTTACATAGTATCTTCCTGCACTCAACAAATATATCGTAGTGCTTATCATTTATTACGTACTCCCTTCCGTCTCTCAAAATACCCAACTTATCTCTTCACTTAATTGTTACGCAATTTCTTCCCACTATTCATTGATACTGTACCAGTAAATAAATGTAGGAAGCTGCCACAACAGGAGAACAACACTGACTAGTCTGTGTGGGCGAGAAATGGAAAAATATTATCGCATAATTGTTTATTCATTTCTCTATGAAAGATAAGCTACACAAATATGAAAATGCATTAACAATGAAACGTCTATGTAGCGACGGTATTTAGTACACTGTGCAGCTTAAATTGTGAGGATGTAAGGAGAAAATAAACATTGCAAAGTAAACGAGGTTTGTCAGTTCAGAAAGCCATATTCCGTGTGCGATCATGGTTCTATATAACCTGAAGTTATCTGCGTACTTAATGTATATGTATTATTGTGTTCTCTTCACCTACCAAGTTTATCTGAACTATATGTTGTTTTTTTGTGTTGGCTTGAATGTACCACTTCGTACTAAACGTTTCTAGTTATGATCCTGCTATTTACGTATTCATACATCCTTTATTTACTCAGTTTAGTTGTAGTATTATGTTATCGTTGTCCTACACTTGATTCAACATCAGAACCAACATCACTGCACTATGGTAAAGGTATGTCCCATGGCAGCAACCTGTCGTTGGGGATGAAGATAACTCCTCATGTACTAAGCCGTAGCAACTATTAGGTGGGGTGGCCAGTTCCCTTCCTTGCTGTCTTTACCTCCCCTAACTCATGCGTCAGGTACTTATTTACAGCTGAGTCGACTGGAGGAGGGGTCGTGTCAACCGAGAAATCACAACCCGGATTTGCACTGTGGACATTTGCATAAATTATCTACTTTTCATTCGGTCAGCCATCTAAAAGTATAAGCTCAGTGTTCCAATCTGCTGTTGGTTGTCTCTGCTATCCCCTGGTCACTCCCATTTCTATCATTCTCTGAATATATACAGTGTCTCTTTCAACATCCTCTTTATCATTGTGTATTGTATAAAATGACTGCCACAATTAAATCAGCTCGTTCTCTTCCCATAATTTTCCATTCACTATAGTTTTTCTCACCAGTACATCAGCTCTTTCTTGTTTTCTGACTCCCGATGACATGGAGAATCTTCGCTTCCGTGGTTCTCAGATTTAACTGTGGCTTTAGCTGATTCCCCATCCCTCCAAACCTGTAACAAAAATCTGCGCTCAAATTAATTATACTATCAGCATCTTAACCTGCGACTACACTTGCGTTCAAACTGTCGAAATCACCTGCATTGTTATATTGTGGCAACATTAACGTTCAAACTCTTTCCAAAGCCATCGCAGTGATATATGCTTCAACATGGATATTTCTCTTGTCAGCCCATTCTTTCTAAACTTTGACCGCATCAGCGATCAAAGCTTTACACAACCAGCGCACTAATGTGTGACTACAACAGTGATCGAATCTGTAACACCAGATCAGAAATTCTTGACATCACCCCTTTGTTCCAACCTTTGACTGAATCAGCGCCCAAACTCTTGGCGAATCCAGCTCCCTAATCTATAACAAACAGTAATCAAACACTTAATACTACAACTCTCAATCCCATGATGACAGAGCTCAAACCAGTGTCTGAAGTAATGGTTCACAGCACTCAATTTCTTGACCTATCCAGCACTCGATAATTTGACTACAACGGCACCTTAATCTATCATTTCACCTTCATTGAACTAGTCCACTGTTATACCACTCTACTCTATTCTATCTAATATAATCGAATCTATCTAGGACTATTCGCAAGGGATATATGGTTTCTATTCTGTATTTGTTAGTTAGAGATGACGGTGTAGCCATGTGCATTTATTTCCTGATACAACACTGAAACAGGATAAGCAAACTGTCAGTGAGAACGCAATGACCCCTAGTAGAATGAAGAGTATTCTGGAGACGACTACTTATTATATTATATTATATTATATTATATTATATTATATTATATTATATTATATTATATTATATTATATTATATTATATTATATTATATTATATTATATTATATTGTATTGTATTGTATTGTATTGTATTGTATTGTATTGTATTGTATTGTATTGTATTGTATTGTATTGTATTGTATTGTAGTATTGTATTGTATTGTATTATTATTGTATTGTATTATTATTGTATTGTATTGTATTATATTATCATATCTATTATTTTCGACCCGACACATCTGACTTCTTCATGGTTTCTGGATCACTTGACCCGTCTATGGTATGGACAGCCAAACCCTCTCGCATAACCTCCTTAGTCGACTCTTACGAGTTGCATTGCTGGTATCAGTGCCACTATTTTTTACTCCCAATTAGGGCCCGACATACACCCGGAATTTCTTCCATCTAGATTGCAGTTACGTTTTATATGGCTACAAATATTTATTTGTAATGTATATGTACTATATGCAGTTCACCTTCAATTTTGTTCCACAATAACTTGTTTGTAAATTTTATAGCCCATACTATTCTCTGGATCTATCTAACAATCAATACAAGGTAACTGCGTGAAACGTAACAACAATTAGACTTACGTAAAACACAGGTTTATATTCCGTTTCAATGGGACACCACAGACTATATCTAAAACTAGTGGGTAATTGCCCATCATTACCCACTAGTTTTAGATATAGTCTGTGGTGTCCCATTGAAACGGAATATAAACCTGTGATTTACGTAAGTCTAATTGGATCTATCTATAGCATTGTGCTTCACAAAATGTTATTCTATTATTCACTTTTCGGTGCTTAACAAGGATAACAACATTGTAAGTTGTCACTTGGAAAATGCAGACTGAGAAAAGTTCATGTTGTTGTGTTTATGGATCCAAATCATATATTGTTCAATATATGCGCAAATATTTGTTGAGGGTATATTGATTACCAGATGCTACCAATGTCAACAACAAAAAACATCCATGAAAAGTATCTTCATTCCAACCCTGTGCTACCAATGTCAAACATGGTCCTTAACAACAAAACATAACAGACAGCTGGTTACAACAGAGATGAGATGTCTGAGAAAAGCCACAGGAATAACCAGAAGACTCAGTATTAGAAACGATGTCATAAGAGAAAGAGTGGGTGTCATATCAATTCTACAATACATACAAAACCAACAGATACAATGGTTTGGTGATCTGGAAAGAATGCCGTGTGATTCATTAGTTTATAAAGCATATACGAAGAGAGGAGAAGCAGAAAGAAGAACCAAGGGTAGTCCTAGAGTACGCTGGATCGACAACATCAGAGACATTACACGAACACCAAATAACATTATCTGAATCTGCCAGAAAAACGAGAACAAGAACATTGTATCTCCCTCGACACCCGTAAAGGGTTAAAGAGGAAGGAAAGAAGTAGATTGATTACCAGCTTTTTGTTCTGACTGTAACATCAGGTAAGCCATTTATTATATCTTGTTTTCTATGTCATACGGTGACAGTTCGTACATGTTCCAGGTGTGGAGTGTTGAAACTAACAGCACACAAAGGATGCTCCAACAGCTATAAATGTGATTCGTAGCGTAATAAAGTCGTGTGATGAGTTGGTATTGTATGATGAAATCAATACCTGTGACTTCATTACAAATAGTGTTAACGTAACTTGCTATAGTTAACAGTTTAAAAATATTAGAGGGGGGGGGGCAGAAAGATGAGGACCAACAAAAGACTTTTATCAGAACTGTGTTCTCTTTTGTTATTCGCTTTACAGAGTTCCGAGTCGATTATGCAGTCATGCGTACTCATCGGTATCAGCCTTCAAAAGTAACGCTAATTGTCTTTTCCCCGTCATTGGTGAATTTTGTATGTACTTTGTGCGACAACAAATCAAAGTCACGAAAACAAATCAAATAGCGCTTTTCAAAAATCATTTTTGAAGGATGACTATTTATGAGTCCAGAGAACTATATAATTGACGTGAGGCTGCCGTATTTGTTACCCCGGCCAAAGATGAGGATAGCGGGGGGGGGGGGGGGGGTAAGTACTATCGCCACGTGGCATGCATGTCTTAAAGAGGCGCGTAAGAAGTTGAATGTAGGGTTGGACACCACATTCAAAGATATCCGCTGTGATGAAAGTTGGCTGAAGACCCATGTAGTTGCTGCATGAAGACAAACCATTTTAAATGTAGCATGCTTTTACAATGCAATAACGTCGCTGCAAATTATATCAGAAGTAGAGGAAAGAAGTTCGTGGTATTATTCAATCTTATAATGTCAAACAATTGTAAGGGACTTGAAGGATCTGTGAAATACTTAACTGGAAGAAAAAGTGCAATGGCAGCACGATCTTCAAAATGAATGTAACCGTTTACTCACTGACATAGTGAACAGGAATGAGACACTCGCATTCTAATGTGGGTCTGTCGTTAGCATCACTTATTCGTAGTTGTCTAACCTTCCTTGGTAGTTGTCTAACCTTCCTTAGTCGTAGTGGTTTAGGCTTCCTTAGTCGTAGTGGTTTAGGCTTCCTTAGTCGTAGTTGTCTAACATTCCTTAGTCGTAGTGGTTTAGGCTTCCTTAGTCGTAGTGGTTTAGGCTTCCTTAGTCGTAGTGGTTTAGGCTTCCTTAGTCGTAGTGGTTTAGGCTTCCTTAGTCGTAGTGGTTTAGGCTTCCTTAGTCGTAGTTGTCTAAGCTTCCTTAATCGTAGTTGTCTAAGCTTCCTTAGTCGTTGTCTCCTTAGTCGTAGTTGCCTAAGCTTCCTTAGTCGTAGTTGTCTAAGCTTCCTTAGTCGTTGTCTAAGCTTCCTTAGTCGTTGTCTAAGCTTCCTTAGTCGTAGTTGTCTAAGCTTCCTTAGTCGTAGTTGTCTAAGCTTCCTTAGTGGTAGTTGTATAACCTCTCTTAGTCTAATGAACTAACGGGTACTATATTGTCTTTGAATTGTTTTTTTTTTCCTTAGAAAGATTCAGCAATTGTATTTGATTGTTTAAAACAAAATTATTATTTGTAACCTTGGTGGTCGTGGTAGCAGTATTATCAGAATCACGACATCTATTATTTTTAATGGCCACAGCTGTGTTATAACATAAATTGGCAGACATCCACGGTTGAAAATGTCATTCCTCAACATAAGAGCAGTTTTTAAATAATTATTTTTTTAAATCTTCAGAAACACGTGTTAGCCATATATTATTGTTCATATTTTTATGTTCACTGTACACATGTAAAAGATAATAACACAATAGCAGACAAATTACCAGATGTTGGTTAGTCCAACATGAACACAACACACATCACAAATAATATGTGTTTCAGTTATTGAAGGGGGGAAAACAAATTCTATGCGATTATCTCTCAGCTAATTCGCCAGCACAAATAATTCTTTTACATTTTTATGGCAATGTCAGAAATAACCACATCCGAGTGCGCATAGTTAATAACCACATCCTCGTGTGTAAAAATAATAACTACATCAGTGTGTGCACAGACAATAACCACATCTGTTTGTGCATAGTTAATAACCACATTCCCGTGTGCATAGACAATAACTACATCCCCGTGTGCATAGACAATAACTACATCCCCTTGTGTATAGACAATAACTACATCCCCGTGTGCATAGACAATAACTACATCCCCGTGTGCATAGACAATAACTACATCCCCGTATGCATAGACAATAACTACATCCCCGTGTGCATAGACAATAACTACATCCCCGTATGCACAGACAATAACTTCATCCCCGTGTGCACAGACAATAACTACATCCCCGTGTGTATAGACAATAACTACATCCCCGTGTGTATAGACAATAACTACATCCCCGTGTGCGTAGACAATAACTACATCCCCGTCTGCATTGACAATAACTACATCCCCGTCTGCATAGACAATAACTACATCCCCGTGTGCAGATCGACTTTTACCGCCGAAGACGGATGTGTCGGGCTATGGAGCAAATAAAACGGCTACACAACGCATTTCCATTCTCTGGACTACATCTTGCTGGAAATCTAGTAGGACCATTGTCCTACTAAGAGATATCCAGCGGGAGTTTGAGAATGAACGCTGAAGAAGAGAAAAAGAAATAGACTTTTACATTCTCACAAAAATACACAACTAAAGGTTTCAAGATGCGTAGATGATTGATTTCATTGCACTTGAGTTTTCCTCATATCTATTCCGACTTTCAACAGAGTCTCGCCCGCCACCAGCTGAGAAGTACCACTTATGGAACTGAACTCAGTAACTTCAAGCGAGTATCTGTAACACGATCTTCGAAATAATTAAAATTGTAAGCAAAACTTCTAATTTTGAACCCACGATATATTGAACACAAGGGTTGAACAGTCGTAGATGGTTGATTTCATTGTGAATCCATGATATCTTGAACACAAGGGTTGAACACAGGGGTTGAGCAGGTGTAGATGGTTGTCTTCATTGTGAATCCATGATATCTTGAACACAAGGGTTCAACATAGGGGTTGAACAGGTGTAGATGTTTGTCTTCATTGTGAACCCATGATATCTTGAACACAAGGGTTGAACACTTGAGTTGAACAGGCGTAGATGATTGACTTCATTATGAACCCACAATATCTTGGTCACAAGGGTTGAACAGGCGTAGATGATTGACTTCATTGTACTCTGGTTATCTCATATATACTCCATCCCTCTCAAAGAAGGAACACGGCGTCTATCGAGACTACCACCCATAGCATTTAAGTTCGTAGCTTTAATCGCAAATTTCTAATGGATCTTTGAGAAAATTAAATTTGTAAACAAGACATACATTCAACAAGCGCGTTTGGAAATTGCGACCTCTTCAGCAATAAGCAATTGGCTAAACTACTATGCCATGGAGAACCTTGAATATATAAACAGAACACCGAAGATGTTCGAAGTTATTTCGAAAGATTGTCTACAGCTCTAAAGACAACGATGTGTTTCATTAGTAAATGTTAAATACTATAACTATGCCTTTACAAGCGATTATCTTATTACGTATAATCGATTAGCAAATATCATTTACATGCAGCGTATCGAAGTGTTGTATCCAGCGTATCAGTGTCCAGATTGAAAGGTTAAAAAAAACGCGCGCGCACACAAAAAAAATTATATATATATATATATATATATATATATATATATATTACATTACATTACATTACATTACATTACATTAACTAACGTTATACTGTAGATGGTAAGGTTTCTAAACTCCGAAATCCGTTTCAGATATCGCTTTCAATGTTTCACGTATTTCACACTAGATATCGCTTCTACAGTTACACGTATATCGGGATATTGTCCGTATAATTATAATTTAGTCGTGTCATGTCCCACCTAATGTTAACCTTGTTTCCTTAAAACTATATCTATCGCTGTGTCAGGCATATTTTCTAAGTGGTGAAACTTGGAATAGCATAATGAAGTTGTGCTTATCACTGGTAACACACATAATAACACAAATATTAACGGTTCGCCCAAAAGGCTTTTATCAAGAACATAGTCATAATATAATACTACAGTAAGAACGGCGTACTATTCACGTAGTAGAGCTAAATATAGATACAACCCGGTACAGTAAATATTAGGTTATGAAATGTCAAACAACATGAATAGAGAATTGACAGAACACACCCAAGTATCCGTAAAATAAAATAAAAAGAAAAGTGACGGAACAACAGGATATCTACCTGTTGTACTAACGGGCATTATTCTAAAGGGCTCTATTGCATCTATTTATAGATATAACGGTTCCATAGCGAGTATCCGGTCCGGTCATCTGACAAGCACGACGTTAAGGCAATCACATATAGATTTTATACCTTATAAAAGTATAGTTATTGTCCTGCAATATATCGCTACTATGATTCTACTCACCAGTGTGTTGTCGAGGCCCTAAAGAGGAGCGAAGAATAGCAACACTGTTTTCCTTCTATGCATGTCGTAAGAGATGACCAGGAGGGTTTGGTTATTCCATCTCATATACGGTCATAGTGACCCAGAATCCATGCTGAAGTTGGATGTTTCAGGCGAAAAAAGTGCAGCTGTCGCAGAGAAGTTGTGAACTATGACACAACACATTACTTTCTCCTGACTACATCCTGCTAATCTGTAGGATTTTAAGAATGAACGCAAAAGTTAACATATTATATACCTAAGTTATATCTGTAGCCCGTAGATTGAGGGGGTGGGGTGGTTTAGAAACCCCCCCCCAGTAAATAAGATTATTACTCTGATATAGTCCACCACTCCCTGCGATTTTCCAAAAAAATTAGCACAAAAACCCTGTGAAAGTGAAGGAATCATGTATGAGATATGCGAAAGACAGGTAAAAAAAATTAATTAAAGTCATGTACTGAAGACGTATCTACGCCCCTGAAATCACGGACATGATATGACGTTACGAATACACTCATATACAAGACAGAGAAATGGTTGGGAATACACGGTTGTGTTGTAGCTAACTCACTCGCTCGCCGACTAGGTAATCAGAGTGTTGTTTTTCACTCGTTAATCGTGCTGTGCAAAAATATTTACTTCGTGGTCCAGCAAGAAATGGGTACAAATGATATTTCTCTTGGAAGGTCCTGGAATGTAGCCATTACTACTGGATAAGTACTAGAAGCGACAGTACTAGAAAACTTATGGGTGAGAGTGAGACAGCTATGTAAGTGGGTAGAAACCATCATGAGATACAAAAAAAAAACCTTCAACTTCTCATTGCACCATCAAACCAAGAAACCAAAAATAGAGGAACGTCCATTTCAAGCACTGAAATTTAAATGTGGAGACGACACTTAATTTGATGTAATGAAATGACAGTCGAATCATACTAGAAACACACATTGGAATGAGGGAATATGCTGTGTAATAGACAAACTTATTTTTCTATGATCAATTACTATACATCCAGTCCGATATTGGTCATGTATTGAGCGGTTTTGCTACGTGGTCGTTACGTGGCGAATGGCCGAGAGGTTAGAGCCTTGGTTTCGCAAACGTGAGGTTCAGGTTTCCACTCCTGGTAAGGAGTTTTTTTCTGTCATATTGGGGGGGGGGGGGGTGAATAAATTAAACTCAACCTGTAAATAACTGTGTGATAGCGAGGTGTGAAATACAATATGGCAACCGGCAAAATTAAAGGGAAAATGACCAAAGAGAGAAGATACCGATTAGTTTGACATTGTGGTGTGGTAGCACGTCGGTTGTAGAGCTTATGTACAGTACTACAGATCGAATTTTGTGGAGATCACTGACCGCCTACACCACCTGTCACTGCGCATATGATGACGATGATATGCACACAGATGGATATACAAGTACACGCACGCACACACACACATTTCATTTATATTCACGCTGCATGTTAGATTTGTTCCTTGTCAATCTTACATTACTTGCTCATCTATAGCACAACAAAGCTTTTCTTTTCTGATCATATTCCTATAATCTTCATTTTCAAATTTCATGAATTTCATATACTGCAGTATTTATTTATGCGAATGTTTTTTTTTTAAAGATAAATGTGAGTTCGAAAAAACTTGTATAAAGAGGACGACTAACTAGAAAAATTATCACATGAATAATAGATGAAAACAATTTCAGATCGTGTTTCAAATCTAAGAAAACCAGTCCAAAACCTTTTTTTTTAAGCATTAATAATTAATGCCTCATATTTTTCTTTATTATTTTCTTACATGGTATAGAATTCCTATTGGATTGAGTTCTGTCATTGTCGGCTCACCTTAGTGTTTTAGAGATTAGCGAGGGAAAAGTAGGAAAACCCGAGGCTAAAGAGTCGTAGATAATGTATCTGAACGATAGAACGGAAAGCTATTGTTACAGGTATCCGTAAAATATATCTCTTGTTTTCTTTCTGAAACCCGTATGATATATCGTCTCATATGTTGTAATGTCTAAACTTTTTCTTTATATAGTTGATAGTCTTTGGTGAATGTAAAAAATATAGAAACTCTCCATTGCACACAGGAAACAAGAGCTTCATATCTCGTAATGTCCAAGGACGGTGAAAGTTTGAAGGCTAAAACTATTTGTCCAACTTGCTATATGGTTGATTTATTGTATTTTGCATTTTTCTTCTATATTTGCGGAGTATATCATTGTGTCTGAACAGTTAGGAAGTGTAATTACTCCATATAATTTCATATCATTAAACATTATATCCCTTTTACCAAGGGCGGCTAGTTTTGTTCTTCTTTTCTGCGCGTTTGCAAACTCAGACTGGTTACCAGAATGTAGGTAGAAGGACGGGATGAGATGTATTGTTCTTTTGAGTTTAGATACGATACCTGCGCTTTCAGCCCTGCACATCAGATTTCGTCGAACTATTTGTGTGCAGCCACTTTGACCTACGAGATGAAATTACCATCTTCCCACATGTTTTAGCTGTTTTACAGTAATCATGACCGAGTTCAGAATCAGTCGTCTTCCTAGAATTATTATTTTTCAGTCACTTTGACCTTCTACGAGATGGAATTACCATCTTCCCAAATCTTTTAGCTGTTTTACAGCATTCATGACAGAGTTCAGAATTAGTAATCTTCCAACATTAGAATATTCTATTTGCAGGTAAGTTTGTTACTATTCATTAAGTTGTTTATCAGAGACGTTATAACAACAATAATATAGTGGTATGAGACAATTAAATTAAAATTAAAGCATTTGACTGCGTCCAACACCAGCAACTATGGGAGATAATGAACTGCATGCGTTTCCCAAGACATCTGATTCATCTAATAGAGGAACTTTACCAAGATCATCAAAAGGCTGCAGTGAAGTTAGAGGGCGATCTCTCTGAGTGGTTTGAGGTACGGAGTGGAGTAAGGCAGGGATGCACACTCTCCCCATACATGTTCAACATCTACGCAGAAAGTATAATGAGGAACGTGAGAGAAGACATACACAACGCTAACTACCACGCTTTAAACATAGGTGGCTTCCTAATCCCGGAACTACGCTACGCAGACGACACAGTGTTTCTTTCAAATCATATAAAGGGATTGGAACAATTAATCAAGAACATAAAGATATATAGCGAATCACAAAACTTGTATTAAAACACGCAAAAAACAAAAATCATGTCAACAGATATAACAAAACAACAACCAAAAATCAGAATAGACAATACCGAGATAGAATGTGTGGATAAATTTAATACTTAGGAGCAAACATTAACAGTGCAGGAGACTGCATGGCAGAAATAAGGAAGAGACTGGCAATGGCATATTGCAAAATAACACGGTTGAAAAACATATGGAAAAACAACAATATAGAAACGAAAGTGCTAATGTTACGAACTTTTATTTTTCCGGTTGCAACATACGGCTGTTAAACATGGACACTAAGTAAAACATCGGCAAAGAAGATCAACGCCTTCGAGATGAAATGCTACAGAAAGATACTTAGAATATCATGGAAGAAAAAAAATAATAGAAACTCAGATATTATAAACACATTGAAGATTCCAGAGTGTTGGTTACTAAACACAATAACAAAAAGAAAACTACGCCTGTTTGGTCATATAAAGAGACACACCTGTTTAGAAAGACAAATAATGGAGGGAAGAGTACCTGGAAGGAGGAGAAAGGGTAGACAAAGAAGACGATGGACTGACGACATATGAATACATCGATAACATGAATGAAATAAACATGAATACATCGCTAGAAAATGCAAGCCACATCGCCCAAGACCTACAGAGAGAGGTTCAGAGAGTTCATTGAGAAGACAGCGTTCTGTAAGGAATACGTCACATGACATACTACAGTCTTGAGGTTTTAAAAGAAAAATATTTTGAATTAAGAACATATAAAAAATATTTTTCTTTAAATGATTTCTGTTTTCAGGAGAAAAGTCTAATTCTGTGCAAATAAACAGTAGAAATTTCGTGGCATTTAATTAAGTTTACTTAATGACTGCGTTTTTAATGAGATAATTTTTCAGTTAAACTGGAAATATTTTAAAATCACCATCGGTTACTAGGTCGATCTAGTCTAAGAAAAATGGGTACCCGTCTTCTGGGAAAGTAAAGGCGGCAGGCTTGATGCTGACCACGTCATCACTAGGAATGGAGTTGTTTATTAAAAGCACGGGCTAATGTCGTATTCCCCAATATGTCTTAATAGTGTGAACAAGGAAGAACTCGAGTGATATATGACTAGATATAATACTTAGTTCAAGTTGAGAGTAAGGAATATATGATTCTAAATTGAATTGTACATGTACGTACCTGTTTCAGTGTAACTCTCAGTTCGACATTGATAAGCCACACGTGTTCTATGAAGTATTAGAAATGTTGCAGACATATTTTCGGAATGTCAATGTCATCTTTCTATCTTACCGTCAATCAATTGTCTGCCGTGAAAGTACTTGACATACGAACAGGCTGTTTGATATTTCTAGAGTGATGTTACCGAAATCAGATTGAAGCGTACGACGGGAAGCAGTCGTTGATGAAGTAGATATTTGACTTTTCAGGAAACGTGTCTCCTTATGTCTACATTATAACATTAGATTATCTGGTTAGACAACTCTGGGACCATTCATGAAGTTGTCTGATCATGTCACTTCATTGTGAGCTGTTCCTGACGAAGCTATTTATTTAGCCTTGCATAATCATGAAACTCTCTCTATGCTCTTGCACAATTATGTAATCGAACAATCTATAGACAATCCGTTCAACCCTATCTGTGCTCCTGCAACATAATACAATCATACAATCTATAGACATCCCATGAAACCCTCTCTGTGCTCCTGCAACATAATACAATCATACAATCTATAGACATCCCATGAAACCCTCTCTGTGCTCCTGCAACATAGTACAGTCATACAATCTATAGACATCCCATGAAACCCTCTCTGTGCTCCTGCAACATAGTACAGTTATATACAATCTATAGACATCCCATGAAACCCTCTCTGTGCTCCTGCAACATAATACAATCATACAATCTATAGACATCCCATGAAACCCGCTCTGTGCTCCTGCAACATAATATAGTCCTTAATATTTATCTTCATGTTTCCTATTTGAATTTCCTTAGTTGTGCGTAGAAACGCGTCTCTTGCTGTAATTGTATGTATATATTGCAATCCCGTGTTGGTGTCTATTGTCTTTTCCCAGGTGGTTTGTGATCCACTCTTGCCGTTAAACGAGGGGTAATTGGTGCTCGAGCTTGCGTTCTAAAGCCAGATGTGTGGCCTCGGCTGTGCTATTACCGTGTCTGTTCAGGATGTCCCTGACGTTTTCTATTCATCTTTTCCGTGGTCTTCCTCTGGCTTTGTACCCAGATCTCATTTGGTTATATGCTTGTACGGGCAACTTTTCGTGATGCATTCTCATAATGTGGCCAAACCACTTGATATGTTCTGTCTCTATGTAATCTGTACAAGATAGTATACCTATTCTTTCCCTGATATATTCATTTTGTAATCTATCGAGCCTGGTGAACCCTGTAGCTTTCCTCAAGCATTTCATCTCACATGTCACTATCTTTCTGTAATGTGAAGATGAGAGAGACCAGGTTTGGCACTGGTAACACAGTGTTGGTAGAAATATACTGTAGATCACTTGTCTCTTGACTTCCATCTCGATCTTGGGGTGAAGAAGAAGTGGTGACAGTTGGTATGTTACTGCATTTGCCTTTTGACATCTCATCTCTATTTCTCTATCGGTGCTTCAATTTTCTGCAAAAATACTGCCGACGTATTTTAACTCTGTTACTTGTTTTACTCCTATATTGTCTATCTGTATCTTTAGTGGACTTGGTGTTCTGCATATTTTCATAGTTTCTGTCTTTTGTGTATTGATCTTCATGTTGTATTTCTACATTTTGCAGATAGTGAGTTAACATGACTTATAGTTGTTTTTCATTTTCGTTAATGAGGCTCTAATCGTCTGCGAAAAGTAGTTCATTTATTTCATTGTTTGGTTGCTCTGAGTTGACTTGTTCTGAGTCGGTGATGTTGCCCTCTGTACTTTTTGCCTCTTTTATTATTGATGTGTTGGTGTGTTAACTATTAATCAATTTAATGAAAGCGAAACAATAAATTATTCAAGAAAACATAATTCCTCTCTTAAACACTTACCATCAATTATTAAACTGGCTATTGTTGTAGATTCAAATTCACTTGATCAAAAGTGTGGCCAAGAAAACTAATTTCTTTGTGCTGTCAGTAAAAAAGTATAATGTTAACATCTCTGTATTTGAGCTGGGAATGTGGAATGAAGTTGAGACTCCCTCCCTACCTGAGCATCCCAAAGTGCATCGAAGATTTGTGTCACTTTACAGTTACGTTCGTATGAATATATTTTTTTAAAGAACGAAATGTAGGCATATGTGTCAATTAGCGAACTTGAACTAGAGTGTGAAAATGTCAGCCATTTGAACTAGAGTGTGAAAATGTCTGCGCATTTGAACTAGAGTGTGAAAATGTCTGCGCATTTGAATTAGAGTGTGAAAATGTCTGCGCATTTGAACTAGAGTGTGAAAATGTCCGCGCATTTGAACTAGAGCAGGGCTATTCAACTATATTTACTCGGGGCCAAAATGTAGAAAGTGGGGATCATCACGGGCCAGATTAAAAAAAAACACATCGAATGATTTTATACATTTAGCTTTTTTATAACTTTATTTTCACTGTTTAGCAATTATCCGCGGGCCACTTACAAGGCCTCCGCGGGCCGGATTTGTACTGCGGGCCGCCAGTTGAATAGCCCTGAACTAGAGTGTTAAAGTGTCGGTGAATTTGAATTAAAGTGTGAAAATGTCGGTGCATTTAAATTAAGAGTGTGGAAAAGTCGGCGCATTTGAACTAGAATGTGAAAATGTCGGCGCATTTGAACTATGAAAATGTCGGTACATTTGAATTAGAGCGTGAAAATGTCGGCGCATTTGACCTGACGTGAAAATTTTGCACATTTGAATCCAGTGAAAAAATGTGCACATTTGAACTAGAGCGGAAAAAACTTGATGAATTTTAACTAAAGTATGTAAAAAAAATGGACACATTTGTACTGGAGTGAAAATATTTACTCATTAAATGCGAAAACGTGTACATGAATATTCATTTTGTATAGACAAATAAAAGTTTTGATATGGAAACTAGCAATGTTCCAAAATTCAGTAAGACTTTCAATACAATTTCTTATATTGTTTCGAATTTATGAAGTTATATCGATGTGTGTGATTTTCTGAAGAAAGTATAGTATTTGTTCATAGAAAGTGCTTTGAATGAGAGTGAAAGAAAGTTGCTAGCATATTCTACTCATAACGTATATATCAACACATCATATTTTAACTAGTCAATTTTAGGCATAAGTATATTTCAGTAGTTCGTAATTGCCTTCTGAGCGATCCGGAGATTCAACTGCCTTCAGCAGAAGTCAAACATCTGCCGTGTCCGTCAGAAACTATCTCATTACCTTTCAACCGTAGAGCCAGACTGAAGTGGCCAAATTAAATTTTTCTACGTTCGTCGTGGATGGAGTTAACTTCCGTTCACAATGGAACATATATACACTGTTCATTTAACTTGTTTCCATTTGACCACAGGTTCAAAAACCTTCTTTTTTAAAACTCACTTTGTATGAAGTGCATGTAGGCATAAAATTCCTAGTTTTGGGAAAATATAGTGTCACACTGTTATGTATTAACGAAAAACAGAAAGTGATATTGTGTGTTGTACGTTTACATATAAAATTGACACAACAAATATAGTAAACAGTTCACAAAATAGAATGAACTGATGTTTCGACAAAAACATCTTTATCAAGAAAAATACAGGGCAGAGCACATAGTAAAAATAATAATATTGCAAAAGGACTAGACTGGAAACATTTAATAACACCCAATAAATTAAGGAAGAAGTAATGTATTGTGGTAGAATATCACATTAAAAATGGTTGAATGAGAGTTCATCAAAATAACTAGGAATGAAAACAAATGGCATGACAAAAACATATTTAGATAAACAAATGGTTTATATGTAGACCAAATGAGATTTGGGTTACCATACTGAACAATAGAATGATTGTCAGGGACATACCTCGCCTTGAAAACAGATTTGATGCCTTTGAGATTTGGATACATAGAAGAATAGGGAGAAGTTGGACATATTAAAAGACATGACACCTTTTTGAAGACCTTACTTGAGGGTAAAGTTGAAGAGAGACAAGTAATAGGTAGTCAGAGATACAAGTGGTAGAGAAACATCACGAGAAGGACAGGTTAAGTCTGACAGAATACACAACCAAGGCACGAGACAGGGATGCTGGAGGTCCGTTGCAGCCAATCTTCGTTGCTGAGACGGCAATTAACGATTATGAACTATCCTTGTAGTTAATGGAGTAAGATTATGAAGCAGTGATTTTGATGTCGTGGGCTTCAAGATAATCAGTGATACTGAACCACATAGGAACATTAGCAAGATAATTTTTTTTATATATCATGAAGATGTTGGCAAAAGAGTTCACAAAATCTCTTGCCAATTTTTCAGATATGCCATACAGCTTTTACAAACTATTGTGTAAATGACGGTACAATGCTCAAATGTTAAACTTGGTTGATATCAAATGTGGCCTTAAAAAGCATATGGAGTAGGCCTGCACTGGTCGATTACTCACACTGTTCAGACTAACTCGATAGTTCTGATTTTCCAACTGTCTTGTTTTGTTAACTACTTTTCGCACATTATAAGTTGTGCTACGGTTGTGCAAGATAATTATAAAATGCTACATCTATTCCATATTAATGTATGGCTCAGAAACATGGACACTAAATAAACAATTAGAAGACAAAATTGATGCCTTTGAGATGTGGGTATATAGAAGAATAGGGAGAACATCATGGAAAGAGAAGAAAACAAATAAAGAGGTGCTAAAGACACTTAATATGAAGAAAGAACTACTAAGAGAAATAAAGATCAGGCAAATAAAATACTTTGGACACATTAAAATACATGACACCTTATTGAAGACCTTACTTGAGGGTAAAGTCAAAGGGAAGCGAGCAAGAGGTAGGCAGAGATACAAGTGGGAGAGTAACATTACACGGTGGACAGGTTACAGTCGAGCAGAGTGTACCACCAAGACAAGAGACATGAGATTTTGGAGATACGTTGCAGCCAACCTTCGTTGCGGAGACGGCACTTGATGATGATGATGTGCAAGATTATTATTTATGGAAATGTATTTACAGACTGGTTTGTACTTTTATTCTTGTCAGGCAGTGTGACTCAAAGTCAGTTTTAAGATACACTCGAGGACACGATATCCTATTACCCGACTCTGTTTATCGTTTGATTATTCTTCTTGAACATTGTTTATTTATTTGAGACGATGATTTGTTTTGTTAGCTGAGGTGGAAGAATTTACTGTAACTGTCTTCGTTTAATGGTGTGAGACCTAGATAAGGTCACGAGAACACGTGAAGTGTGCTTGTTATTTATCCAATTCTCTTGGTGTTGGTGGCTTATGTGAAGTTTCTAGGCAAGTTGATGTGTAAAGTGGGTTGTGCATTTCTCTAATCCTTCTTGCGTGTGTGTTGATGTGTCCGAATGGGGAGTAATTAATACCAATACTGTGATTGTAATGCATGTTGTAAGAGACAATTACGATACGTCTGCCCTGGGTTGGCTATCCCACACCATGTCTAAATGAAATTATGGCAGTGATCAGGGCCTTGAACTGGATGGTCACACAAAGTCATCTTATGTCTGCTTTCTCAGCGACTCAATGAGCACGATCATTAAACTACAAATATTCATAAACAGTGGCTTGATGATATGATAAGATCAAAGTTGGAGCTTATCACATTTGTGTGTGTGCCTGTTGATTCGAATGATCAAGGCAATGGAAATGCAGGTATGTTGACATGTTCTGACACTGTATTGAATGGCAGAGCAATAGATAAAGCCGACATATTTAAATCTTTCAGAGAAATTACACGATCAAATGAAATTAATCCCGATGAAGACTGATGTGTCGGGCCATTGGCGCAAATAAAATGGAGACATAACGCATTTCCATTCTCTGGACTACATTCTGCTGAAAATCTAGTAGGACAGTGGTCTTGCAACAAGGGAGATCCTGCAGGAGTTTGAGAATGAACGCTGAAGAAAAAGAAATGAAATTAATGAAGATGATGATTCCTTTTACATGTCCAGAATGAAGAAGCTGGACTTGAAATGTGACGTGGAAAAATATACGCATTCGGTAACCAACCGAGAACTGGAACTGTCAGTCATGTAGTTGCGGATAAACTCATAGAGAGATCGAACACTTATGGATATGTCGTGTGTTCATTGATGATGATCTGTCGACTAACTAGCTATATGTTTAAGTGAACTCTACACCGTGCTGATGTCGATGCAAGCATCGCTGCCATATTGTAAACCGGAAAACTACGCATCTTGATATCAGGAG
The DNA here is from genome assembly GCA_034231615.1 of Meghimatium bilineatum. Classification (NCBI taxonomy): domain Eukaryota; kingdom Metazoa; phylum Mollusca; class Gastropoda; order Stylommatophora; family Philomycidae; genus Meghimatium; species Meghimatium bilineatum. Next base: position 40,307,807 of record CM067305.1, on the reverse strand, counting down.
ATTGCGAACGAACGCAAAATAAATCCTTTACAAACATGTCAAAATCATGTCACGTTTTATTATATAGCATTATTATTACTGTTGTTGTTCTACGTAGACCAGTGTGTGATTGAAATAGCAGCTTATTTAATCTTTCTTTTTAAATGTTTCTTCTTTTTTTTCTTTCATAATTAGTTTTTCTATTCTTGGCAAACTTCATGAAGGTTGAGTATGAAATTTCTCGATAGAATTAAATATTTAAAAAAAAATATGAAATGATGTTCGGAACGTCACTGTAAGGAACATGCCTACATATTTAATTGGTTCATCCATCACAAGTGATGATGACCATTTGCTTAATCTACCTTATTAAATGCATTTATCGTTACATCCTTGACTATGAGTTCGTAGATAGCCAATAAGCTCTCTGCTGGCCGTAAACGTTCATGTCTATTGTATGATTACTCTGTGTGGTGTTTGATTAGCCCATGTTTACTCAAGAAAGGCTGAAAAGATGTAAAGAATTGACAGTATCACCTACAGTATCACCACGTTTCTCCGTAGCTTCATGCGATAGTCCATAGGGATCTCTAAATAAATATACTTTATAAAAAAAGAGGTCGCAAGTGGGATTCGATCTAACAGTTTATTTAGGTGTAGTACAAAACGTAAGGATTAACCACTGCGCCAGGAACGTCATCTTGTCTGTGTCTACAATATGTACAAACACATCGTAAGCCGTTTAATGAAACCATTAAGGGGGGGGGGTGGTAGTTGTGGAGCTCAAACGCACCCTTCTCATCTTCCCATAAAAATCAATACATGACTTTTAGTACTGGGATGCAAGCCAAAAAGTGGGATACCCCACCCCCAGATTTGGTTTCCTTCTTTCCCACCTCCCCACACAAGTAACAATTTAAGGAATTGACCCGAATACGAGGAAATTGCATACATATTGTGTGTGCGTGTTTCTATAAATTTGTCGAACACAAGTAGCTCGCATGTCCACCCAGCCTCAGGAAATGAGTACAGTACCAGAACAAAGATGAGAAAACGGGCAATCATGATGATTTTCACATTTCCACTAGCATGCCGTTTTCATAGAAGATGCTTATTTCTTTTAATACAAAAATAACACAGTGAGTTAGAAAGAGTAATCGTTGATGGAAAGATTCCAGGAAAGAAAGCAAAAGGCAGTATAGGGCTAGGATAGACATACCAAATAGATTTTGAATATGAAATTGGAAGATGCTGGGAAACTTGCACAGAACCAGAAGGCTTACCGAATCTCAGTGAGTACAAGGGACATGTCACTTAAAAGTAGAGCAACACGGTAGTAACATTTCCACACAAAAAGCCCGATAATTTATACACGCAGCTTTATAACCAGGGAATTTGTAATTTATGACAAATATTTCCATGCCCCACTTTTCAACCATGTTTTTAAATTCTTCTCTGGTTATATGGAAGGAGCGCACTGTAATAACATTGCTATATTATTTGACAAGTTCTTAAAAGTATGAGAAATATTCCTGGAAGAAGAAAGTCGGTCACACGCAGTTTTTTTTTTATCATAGCCATTGTGGCTAGTGTTAAAACGCTAGATTTCCCGAAGATATTAAACTATATGAAATGGCTGTGATGTTTCATTGTCCGGAGACACATGAATGTGTGAATGCAATTTCGAAAATATTTGTTATTTGTGAAATATGTGAACGATATGTCTACTGATTACGTGTAAAATTATAATTGGCTAGTATAGACCAGTGGTTCTCCAGGTGGGCTATAATTCCCTTCATGCTGCTACAGCTAGTTGCTATTTTCTGGGGGTGGTGGTGGAAGGAGGCAACGAGAAAATTTTAATCGATGTAACTATTTGAATGATATTTAATTAGATACCGGTACATGGTATCGAGACCTAAAATAAGTCATTAAGCATTTTTCAAGCCCCTTGTGAAAGTATAAACCAAAATCTGGCCACATGCTCAAAAGTGTTGAGAACCATTGGTACAAACGGTGAAAGAATATAGAAGCCTCTGAGAGAGAGAGAGAGAGAGAGAGTGTGTGTGTGTGTGTATGTGGGTGTAACATGAGAGTGAAGTGTATGTGATCCATTCTTTGAATTGGTTCATAAGGAAGAAATCTGGCTGTTATTTCGTCCTGAATAATGGAATAGACGACTTCTTCTTCATTTTAAAACTTTCGTTTTACAGAAGGTAGGGACGAGATTGAGATGAATTGTGTTAATGTTTACATTTCGGCTGCAATAATTGCGACTATTTAACTGACACATCCGACTTCAGCGTGGAATTTTGAGTAACATATACCGCCGATGGCGGATGTGTCGGGCCATTGGCGCAAAGAAAACTGCGGCACAGCGCGTTTCTATTTTTTGATTACTACATCCTGCTGGAAATCTAGTTGGACCATTTTCCTGCTATAAGCGAGATCGAGTGGGCGTTTGAGAATGAACTCTGAAGAAGAAGAAGAGTAACATATGCGAGTGGGGGTCGCCAACCAAACACCAAATCCTCATTTAGTTTCCTCTTAGGATGTGAATGTTGGGTCACATTTGCTCAATGTGTAAGTGTCGACAATGCACGGGTTGAGATAATAGCAGCTCGGCTGTCTATCTAAGCAGAAATAGTACACCAGGAATATTGTTTTACAAAATACAACTTAATCGACGTGTCGACTAAACGCTCATCATAAAAAAAGATAACAAGCAAGGTGGTATTGTGAGATAAACACCACCGAGAATATTTTACTAACTGTTTATTTATGTCTATTCTCTCTTTTGTCTACATCTGTGCTCTTAATAAACCATGCCATTATTGACTTGTTTACGGTTCTGTCGTGAACTATTTTCATTCATACGTGCACTAGAGTTAGTTAACCATTTCCTTGTTCGCAGATAAGTCCTCACCTAGCCCAAAATCTAGATCACCTGCGCTGTGCTCAAACGTAGATTAAATGTACGCAACGCGTGAGTCACAAGCTGAGATTGTTCCAGAGTCTCCATGTGTTTGGTTTTCCCCCAAGTATTGTAAGCACTGTTAAGAGGACGTTATCTTTAGTTTTGTCAGACAAATGCGTTCTTTTACGTATGTTTGTCCTATATTTTGCTTTATATTGTTCAGCTTCAATCCCATCTGAGTTTTCTTTTTATTGCTTGATTGACCTGCCTGTACATACTTCCTACCTTATATTCAGTGTTCCCAATTTGGTGCTTTTCGCGACAGATCTGGTGCTTTTTTGTGTACAAATAGTGCTTTCTCCCTGACAATCTATTTGTTCTGAATATTCATTGACAATCTATTTCCTACTGCAATATCTCTGATAAACTATTTTTACAATTTCATCGGCAAACCTTTGTCAGTGATATCATTCTTTTGTGTTGGACAGCAATTTGTATGAATTGTCTATTGTCTATCACCAGATGAATGATGGTTCACACTTGCCGTTAAGCGTATTGGTGAGAAATTAAGCTGTCGTTCCAAGGCCAGATGTGTCGCCGTGGCTGCATTTAGTCCATGTTTGTGCAAGGTTATCTTGATGTCTTCTATCCACCGTTTTCTTGGTCTACCTTAGACTTTACGCCCGGATATTCTTTATTTGTATGAATATGTTTTAATTGTAGTAATTTTTACTGCTTCTATATCAATTGTAAGATGAAATGCTTGAGGAAATCTGCTGGGGTCACCAGGCTCGATAGATTACAAAATGAATATATCAGGGAAAGAATAGGTATAATATCTTGTACAGATTACATAGAGACAGAACATATCAAGTGGTTTGGCCACATTATGAGAATGCATCGCGAAAAGTTGCCCGTACAAGTATATAACCAAACGAGATCAGGGTACAAAGCCAGAGGAAGTCCACGGAAAATATGGATAGAAAAAGTCAGGGTCATCCTGAGCAGGACGGTCATAGCACATCCGAGGCCACACATCTGGCTTTAGAACGCAATCTCGAGCTCCAATCACCCCTACGCTTAACGGCAGGAGTGGATCACAAACCACCTGGGGAAAGACAATAGTATATCAATAATCTCCACTAGGCTTCATTCAGTTATTGTTGGCTATTTATAAGCCTGTAGATAATGGGAGTCTGAAACGAATGGAAATCAGAATTTATCATTTAGTACACTGAAGAAATCAGAACTTTTGATTCATTACACTGAAGAAATCAGAACTTTTGATTCATTACACTGAAGAAATCAGAGCTTGTCATTTAGTACACTGAAGAAATGAGAATTTATTTAATATAATGAAGAAATCAGAACATCCCATTTAGTATAATAAAGAAATGAGAACGTATCATTTAGTACACAAAAGAAAGCATCAACAAAAAAAATTAACCGGCGAAACCTTCCCACAATCCTCCCACCCCGGCCTATACAAATCACCAAAAATATTACGAAAACATTAAATTGCATGTTTTTTCAATAGATATCCTCCTCCTCATTTTCATAATGACATCTACGGCCTTGACTATCATTTGTTAATATTAACCATCGTCAATATATTAACATATATTTGTTATTATTTATGACATTTATTGTTATTATTTATAAACTTTCCATGATGTCACACACAACATTTTTCCCCATGTTGTTACGCACACAATATTTGTTAGTCCATGTTTTCACACAAAACATGTGTTATTATTCACAGCTTGTTATGGAACATCCACTGGGTTCACTATTACCGGAGATTCAAACTCCAGATATGAGAAGTACAAAGATGCTTACACAAACTGTACCTACGTTGTCGGTAATCTGGAGATTGTATTCTTGGATTCGACAGATACGGTGTATGATATGAGTTTCCTATCTCATATCAAAGAGGTGTCTGGTAAGTACACTGAAATCCTCGTCTGAATTTATGTGTTGTATTGCTTTCATGTTTGCTTGCACGCTTTCCGGCATGCTCTGTTGCTAATAGTTACTGATGGTCTCATCAAAATAAGGTAGCGTGTCTGAATACAGATATATTAATATATGGCAGCCTACTTAACTTAAATATTGTCTAAATCACTATAGCGGTATGACGGAGAGGTACAATCTCGGATAGCCGAAGTAGCAGCTTCAAACTTCGTCATAGGCAATTTTTGTCCGGGAGACGTTATATACTTCGGAAACCGTAACTACGAGCCCCATTATTTGTGATGGTCACCTTTCTATTACAATCAAATTAGACTAACCTCCGCTGTTAAAGGAATCGTTCTTTACCATAAGAACTAGATTCTCTTTTCATTCAACAGTTGTGCACTCAGACAGATTCAAAAAGCAATGACAGCATACTGAACTTATTTATATTGACTAGAATATAATTGCAGGCAATAATTCTTGGTTTATTTCTACGCCCTGAATAAGATATGTTACCAACTCACTACATATTAATAATGGTGTGATAACTACGTCCTCATTGCAATCAGTAAGGTGTCTTCCCAGAAGACCATATTCTCGACATGTCTGTTCTTGGTCGTATTGAAATCCTTGTCTTAAATCTGTTAATCTATTCCAGGATGCAATTCTGGCGTTCCATTATTCATCTTGCTCATTTTTACCGGTTTGTTATCGGAACCATGTTTTATATCGTTTACATGGGCATGCTTCATTCTTCATGTCTGTCTCGTTGTTAAATTTTAGTTGTAATAGTGGATGAATATTTTTAACATTATTCTTGTTCTGTTTATATAGGTTCTCAGTAGCTCAGTTGTTAGTGAACTGGCTTCGTGTACAGGTGACCTATGGTTCACTTTCCATTAGGTCCTAGGTCGACCGAACCTATGAAAAATGGATATCATATTATATTGGAAAATAATTGCGGCAGGTTCGATGTTGGAACATATCATCTCTAAGTACGCTGTTGATCATGATGACAAAACACCGTCGAAACACATCACACAGCCCCCAATACGCCTCAGTCTCATGGAAACAGGACAACTTTACTGACACACACACGCACACACACACACACACACACACACAGAGAGAGAGAGAGAGAGAGAGACATTACCAAGTGACACAATTCACAAACCTAGGAAACAATATAACAACAGTCGGAAAGAACAGGAAAGAAATAGACAAATGATGTTGTTAAGCATACCGAACCCTAGAGCAAATGACACCAATCATAAAAAACAAAATGTAGATTTAAACACTAAAATACCACTATTCAAAACGATTATAATGACAAAGCTGTCCTACCAATGCACAACGACAGCACAAGACAAACGTAAACTCGTGACAGCTGAAATGGCATGCCTACGCAGAATTCTAGGAATATCGGTAAGAGACAGAGTGAGTAATGAGGATATTAGACATTAGACAAAGAACCGACACAGCCCCAAACGTGGAATATGTTAAGAGGCAAATGATTACATGGTTTGCACACATCAGCAGAATACCATCAGATAGCATACCACAGCAAGCTATGCTACACATAAATAATGAAGACAGTCCGTGATGCCGACCACGAAAACGATGGACCACCGAAATAAAAGAGGCGACTATTCCACAATATACTCAGCACACAAGATGACCATCTCCAGAAAACTCTTATACCCCTGATGCTGAAAGGTAACAAAGGTTTTAGCGAATAGATAGAATAGAATAGATTTGTTCTCCATAACTATGCTTTGAAATTCCATCAGTATATCCATGTATCCTGAATCCATACTTCTCTATTTGTGTGTGTGTGTGTGCGCGTGCGTGCGTGTATATATATATATATATATATATATATATATATATATATATATATATATATATATATATATATATATATATGAGAGAGGTGTCTTTAATCATTTATTTATTATATCTTATGTTTACCATGTATAAATATCACTATTTTATTCTTCTTGATGCGCAGGAGTTACGAGAAGATATCTTGTATACTTATATGCTTTCTGTTGTGTTGTATGGTTGTGAGAGTTGGACACTCACTGCGGACATGGAGAGAAGATTACAGGCTTTCAAGTATAAATGCTACAGAAGAATTCTACGAATTTCCTATAGGGAACATAAGACCAATGTGTACGTAAGAAATAAAGTAGAGATGTGTGTAGGTGTCCAAGAGCCATTTCTTTCAATAGTGAAACGACGAAAACTAGCATGGTTCGAACATGTATGCAGGCACGATTCCTTGTCAAAAACAATACTGCAGGGAACTGTCGAGGGTGGAAGAAGCAGAGGAGGACAAATAAAGACATGGACAGACAACATCAAGGAATGAACAGGGCTAGATATTTCCACACTCATCCGCATCTCTGAGGATAGAATTCGCTGGAGGACTCTGTGTGCTGAAGCTTCCAATGTCGTACCCCTGGGACCCTGAAGGGTTATGGGTTTTATTGATTGATTGATACTTATACGCATATGTTTTGGGAAGCAAAAAAGGGGGGGGGGGTGGGGGAGGTGTAATTAGAGTTTTGTTCCCTACCAAGAAGATTTCAACTCTCAGCGATGTACTAATACTTTGAGAATGATTCCAACTCTTACCGGCGTACAAATTATTGTAACATAATGAAGCATCGATAGATTTCTGCAAGAGAACAGACTTAATGTGTACATTTATCTTCTAATGTTTGCTATTGCATGACGGTTGGTCTTGTGTGCCACTTGTGTGGCCATCAGACCTCCTCCTGTATGCGGAAATTGCTATTGTATACTAATGTATTTCTCATAGTTGTATTTGTTGATTGCAGGTTACGTTCTGCTAGCAGGAAATTATGTAGATTACTTACCACTGACTGGTCTGCAGATCATCAGAGGAAGCACTCTGTTTTACCACAACAAAACCAACCAGCGATTCAGTCTTTTTGTGACCATCAACTACGAGCAGGATGCTATTCACGGTCTGAAGGAGTTGAGATTCACCAGCTTATCTGGTAAGTGCTTTGTTTCTTCCAACAAAAGAATGACTTGTGACACTAATAAAAGAGAAATAAAGACAAACTTCATGTATGAATGTATATCCACTCGTGTGACAATGAAGACATCGTCCATACATGTGACAATGAAGACATCGACTTCTATGCTCCCCTTTCCGGCACGTTTACATCTTTACTTCATCCAATTATTGTTTCCGTGTAAGTAGAAAATATGTAAATCTCCGATATGTGGGATGTAACTTTTAAAATATGTGATCTCCGATATGTGGGATGTAGTTTTTAAAAATGTGTGATCTCCGATATGTGGGATTAACTTTTAAAATATGTGATCTCCGATATGTGGGATGTAGTTTTTAAAGTATGTGATCTCCGATATGTGGGATATAACTTTTAAAATGTGTGATCTCCGATATGTGGAATTAACTTTTAAAATATGTGATTTACGATATGTGGGATTAACTTTTAAAATATGTGATCTCCGATATGTGGGATTAACTTTTAAAATATGTGATTTACGATATGTGGGATTAACTTTTAAAATATGTGATCTCTGATATGGATTGTACGATATGCAGATGATAATGTGTTGATAGCAGAAAGCCAAGAACACCTCCAAGATCTGTGAAGGAGGCCGATGATCGAAAGTGAACAAAAAGGTCTTAGTTTAAACAAAAAAGGACAGAGACAATGGTAATATCAGGAAATAGTACCCCACCAAATAGTAAAATAGTATTAAATGAGAAAAACTTAAAGCAAGTGAATAGTTTGTAATATTTAGGAACATTAATAACTTCAGATGATAAATTCAAGAACGAAATTCTAAGCAGAATAGGACAAGCAAAAACAACATTCCATAAAATGAAAAATATCCTAAGCCACAAGTCCATATCCATGGATACTAAAAATCTTGTCCTCAAATGCTACATTTAATCAACGTTACTCTGCGAAAGTAAAGCATGGACAATAAATAAGATATTACAAAAATCATTGGATGCACCGGAAATGTGGTTTATTCGAAGAATGTTACCATTCCTTGGACAACAAATATTACTAAAGAAGAATGTCTTAGAAGGATGGATGTGAAAAGATGCATTATTGATAATATAAGAGAAAGATAGTCAACATTTATTAGGCACTTAATGAGAAGAGGAGGCATTGAGAATATAGTGACAACAGGAAATATAGAAGGGAAAAGATCAAAGGGAACACCTAGAGAAAAGATATTGGACAGTTTGACTAAATGGCTTTGATTGACAACAACAGAGATGATGACATACCGGTATATTGGAGTTTGATGTACATGGAGAAATATGATCGATAAAGCCATTCGGCACGGCACTTGATGATGATGATATGTTGGATGTAAATTTTATAATGTGTTGTCTCCGATATGTAGGATGTAAGTTTAAACATGTGCTGTCTTCAGTATAAGGGATATAAGTTTTAAAATGGGTGGTTCCCAATATGTGGAATGTAAATTTTATAATGTGGTTCCCAGTTTATGGGATTTATGTTTTATAATGTAATGTCTTCAATATGTGGGATGTAAGTTTAAAAAATGTGTGGTCTCCAACATGTGGTTTGCAGATTTTGTAGGTCAGAAACAGTTTTATATGATTCCTGATTGTGTTTCTCATTTAATAAACATTCCTTGTTGGAAGAGTGTCTTCTAGGCTCATCTTCCTTTTCTTCAGCGTTCATTTTAAAATTCTTTCTGGTTAGCAGGAAGTAGTCTTTAGAACAGAATGTGTTGTGTCTGGTTTGCGGCATGGATGTGATGCTTTCGCATTTCAGTCTGATACATTCAACTTAAGAATGGATTATATGTTACTTGAGCAACGAGATAGAACAGACAACACCTAAACCTCCTTAATCTCCTAAGAAGTTGTGCATGACAGATCCTTGTTAGTATTCTTTACTTCAGTTCCAACCTCAATATCACAGTTCATTATTTAAGTATAATTCTATGTCGTCTATCATTCCGTTGATATTTCGCTGTCATTTGGCTGATAGACACCCACGTGTTTCCGTAGTCCAAAAGAAAAGCATATAATAGCACACTATGGTGGTATGTCATGCATGTCGGCGTGATCAGTTTCAATGTATATTTCAAGAAAAATGTCTTCATATCCTATTCTGTCACTTCTCGCAAATCCATCAGCTTCCTCAAATATTTAATGTCACACGTGACTTGTTCTTTCTGTAGTCTCTATGTTTCCGGGACGATTTTCTTTTATGTATTTTTATAGATTATTATATGTCATTTTTATGATGCCATCTGTAATTGTACAACGGATGCTCCTCTGACGATAGTTATTCCTCTGTCATTCGTTGGATATCACTACTACTCTGCCTTTCGACGAAAATCAGTGTCTTTTTAATGGCTCTAGATATAATCCATATCTAACATGTACAGCTCTGTCAATAGCTTGTATCCCTTGCTCATGTTTTAGAGTTGTATTCATGATTGACGTATATTAGTTATCAATATTTCTTGATATATGGATTGATAAATTATTTTATCATTTCATTTGTCCTCTCATCAAGACGGACAACTGGGTGGACCATATATATTTCATGTCAGTTTTCACTTGCAAATAAGAAGAGATTCAGTAATAGAGTAAAGAAGAAAAAGAAAGCACGTCCGCATAATAATACAGACAGGTGTTCTAACGAAGTGTTCTTCTTCTTCTGTGTTCGCTCTCATATAACCACAACGAGTAAATCGTGTGATTTCCGCCTGGGAGCGTGAAGTATTTTGTGCTGCAAGTTCCACAGTAGAACTGTGTTATTTGCACCTCGGTTGACCACTTGTGGTCTGGACGTCCGAGGTCCAGCACATCCGTTTTCGGCATGCCTTTAATTCGGGTAGGCTATCTCTTTTCTAAAAGGATTGGCTTGACTGTACTCGGTTTCCTATAAGCATTCCGTCACTCAACCATGGGGCATGCCGAGAGTGCCACACGTAACTCCGTACCTTCAATCGATAATCCATAGGAATCTCCGGGGGAAAAAGCCACCTTGTAAACAAGATGACACGAGCCGCATTTAACCCATGACCTGTTTAACACAAGGCGAACAGCTTAACCATTACGCTAGTTAGATGTGACACGACAATGAACCTACTAGATTTCCAGCAGGATGTATTTCATATAACGTATATGCTTGGTGTCGAAACTGTATTTGGACACATGCCTTTACAAACACCTAACTTCTCAACCCTTTTATATGTTTGATGGTCCTTCCCTCACACAATACTTCGTATCTACAGTCAGTAACGCTTACTTTTGTTATTTTTCAGAAATCCTGAATGGAATGGTTTTCTTCCAGAATAATAATATGTTATGCTTTGAAGAGACTGTCAACTGGACCGACATCAATCCAAACTCCAAGCCACCAGTCATGATTATAAATGACAGCAAGCGACCCAGAAGAACATGTAAGACAATGTTAAATGTCCGTTAATGTTTGATATATATATATAATTCCTTAATTCTCCCTGACCCAAACAAAATGTATGTACTTAGTGTTACAAAGTTGATTATTTTGCATCTTTCCGTTCCATATATCCGATTTTGCATCTTTCCGTTCCATATATCCGATTTTGCATCTTTCCGTTCCATTTATTCGATTTCAGCTTGTTTTGTGGTCTGCTTTGTCCTGCTCTTTTATCCTATCTTCATTGACCAGGCTTCTTCAAAAGGGAACCATACTGTATGTGGAGAACACTAGCCATGAAAGGAAGAGTAGTTGTAGAGTACCAGACTGACTATGGCCAGACATAAACTGTACCATGATGCGGGTGGAGAGAACCAAACTGCATGTGGAAATTACTAAATTGCATGTGGAAATTACCAAATTGCATGTGGAAATAACCATCATATATGTGGAAGGATCCCTCTTTATTCTTGAGGCTTGATTAGAAATCCCAGTCGAAGACGGATGTGTCGGGCCATTGACGCAAATAAAACGGCGGCACAACGCATTTCCATTAGTAGGACATGGTCCTGCTACAAGGAAGATCCAGTAGGAGTTTGATAATGAACGCTGGAGAAGGAGATTAGAAAACAGAATCGTGGCGCACTTGACATTCCCATAAGTTCTACGCTCTCCTTTCCAGCAGTCATCCAAAAGTATGCAGACTCAAAGTCCCAGTCGAATGTTGATTATGTAATCTTCATAACTTTCCACGCTTTCTCCCCTCACCCCTGGTTATCCCTTTTTAAGTCATTCTCTGTATGCTCAAGTAACCTCCAGCATGATCTATTCTTTCTGTAGTAAATCAATGACCGCTCTTATTAGGTTGACCCTCTCTTCATAATGTGCCATCAAGCACAGCACTGCTCGCCAATGAGTCTGCGTTTTCGTTGTCTCTTACCCCAGCATGCCCATGGCTGTATATTTATGTAATACTTTGAACAACCGAGAAGTTCAGAAACGTGACCCAATCCTTTCTTAGCGTTCACTTATATCCTTCGCAGCATGCACTGTGAGTCAGAGGATATCGCTGTTTGAGCTGATATTTCATCCACTTACCGAGTGCCACGGTCACTGCCTCTATTTCCATTTTCATACTCGATGTTGTAGTGGAGCAGGCAGGACAATTTTTTCAAGCACATTTACCATTTTTCTGGGCAACAAAACCGCATTGCATTTACACGTTCCTCTCTTGACTGAGCCATCTGTATAAATAGATTGTGTGTTGCGGTTGTGATTACATCTGGACAAGTTCTTGTACTGTCATCTCAGCCATGACACACGTCCATTCCCTACATACTTTACCAGGTATAATACTACGTTTACCCTAGGTGTGTTCTCCATCACGTTTGATTCGCTGTCCAATTATCTTATTAAGTTTTTGGTGTATGATTTTGATTTTGGTGGTCATTTTTGGATGCATTAAAGTATGTTCTTACCTGGGCTACTTGATGTCGCACCTTAATGCCGGGAAAATCTACCAAGAATCTCATGGCCATGATATAGGGTGGGTGGATGGTGGGGTATCTTTAGAACTTTCTGACTGCCGTCATCGTCACAATATCATTTGGATTCGTTCTTATTTATCCACATGCAGGTGTACAAGAACCATTGCATACTTTAGTGAAACGATGAAAACTAGCATGGTTTGAACATGTATGCAGACATGACTCCTTGTCAGAAACAATACTACAGGAAAATATCGAAGGTGGAGGAGTGCAAATGAAGGCATGGACAGACAACATCAAGGAATGGACAGGACAAGATTTTTCCTTCACTCATTCGAATCGTTGAGGATAGAAATTGCTGGAGGACTTTAAGTGCTGAAGTTTCCAATGTGGTACCCCTACGACCCTGAAGGATTACGGGTTTATGGTGATCAACTTATATCTGTGCCATAACAGTGTGAACAGACATCTTCCATGATAGAAGACGGAAAACACTAGTTTTTTCAGAAGCATACAGAGTGGAGTGCATGGCCTTGTGGTTAGCACGCTGTTCTCAAACCCTTGAGGTCCCGGGTTCAATCCACGGCTGGGACAGGATTCTTTCGGAGGTACAATCACAATCATTCTTGTACATGTTGCGGCATCTTCTATGGCAAAGCGTCCTTTATTTCCACAGCCCATAGAAAGCCTCACTGCACTCCTTCACAGGAAAACATGCAGTTGCAAAAGTGTTTGTTTTTTTAAAGAGTGATAATTGTTGCATGTCTGCAGCCACATGACTTTGATAGCACTGATTCTTCTCGTTGCATTCTGAAGTAAGTTGTCAATATTTTTTCTGAACAAGAGACTTCTGTCGAAATTTATCCCCAGATATTTTACGTTGTGTTCCCTAACGATAATAGAGCACATACAGCTAGCATTTGACAGTATGTCTCTAACTAACTTGTTATTAAGGGAGAACCAGACGACCTTTGCCTTTGAGGGATTAAAAACAGCATTATTGAGGGTGGTTGGATTTAGTTCGCAAGTAAAAATAACCAGACTGCAGGTAGAGATAAGAGATGGCACGTTTCACTAATAAGAGTCAGTGATCATACTGACCAAGATATTATTTGTCCACCCTAGTCAGTATTGTGATAACACACTAGAAGAACATTCTGCAACGTGCGCCACAAAGAAAAAGAAAAATGTGTTTCTCACTGAGTACATTTGTTATGCCAGCTTTCTAATGTATAGTTTCGTCTTCATCAGGCAATCTCCGTAATGACTTAGTGCAAATAGGGAAGTATCAGTTTTTGTAGGATGGTCTTTTCCCCTGCGGGAATAAATTAGAACACAGCATGCTTGATAATTACAAGACTTTAATAAAAACATATTCTTAATCCAAATAGGCTTACATTATGCTGTTGATCTTATTTTAGTCTACTAATTTTTAAGCTCTTCATTTCAATAACGCCGATTTCTACAACTTATATGATCTTGCAGCAGATGTGAATTAAGGGTTAAGGGCTTAATTGAGTTTAATTCTAAATTGTATTGAGAAACACAAGAATAGAGTACTCTAAAAATGCATTGAGCTATGCACGGTTATGGGTGTTCTAACATAGATTTGAGCTAAATAAGGTTATGAGTGTTCCAAAGTAGATTGAGCAACACAATAATTAAGTATTCTGAAACATATTGAGCCATGCAGTAGTGTGCGTGTTCAAAGTAGATTTAATCCACTCAAGAATAGAAATCTTCTTACTTAAGTATATTGAGCAACGCAAGAATATAAATGTTCTAAGGTATATTGACCAATGCGCGAGTATGTTTGTTCTAAAGTAGAGAAAGCCACGCAAGAACAGTAGTATTCTAAAGTAGATTGAGCCACTCAAGAATATAAGTAATCTAAAGTAGATTGGGAAAAGCAAGAATAGTAGTTTTCTACATTAGATTGCGAAACGTAAGAAAATAAGTATTATAATGTAGACTGAGCAACTCAAGAATAGGAATTATCTAAAGTATATTGTGCAATTCAAGCATAGGAGTGTTCCAATGTAGAAACCCATGAATAATTGTTACAAACTAAATTGAGCCAAACAAGAATTAGGAGTGGTCTACCTTAGGATTGGGTAACGTAAGAATAAAAGTGTTCTAAAATAGAAACGTAAGATAAATCTAACATAGTTGTAAGTATTTTACAACTTTTTATATAAAGTATGGTCAATGACACCGTTAGACATATATGTATAGATACTTCATGAATAAATGTTATATATAGTTCCTGAGTAAATGCTTATAGCGAATTATAGGTCAAGTATAAATAGACTGTATTAAGTTGCTATCTAACGGTGCCCGACAAATAGCTTTAACACTTAAATGCGATTACAACAGAACTCTAGGTCGCCCCCGCAAACTGTGGTTTAATGGAATATCTGAGGTAATAAACTCCACTATGTTTGCAGAAAATAGAAGATTCACGCCAGGTAACTTTTCCATACCTGATGCTGAAAGACAAAACAGGAAAATAAATACAGAAGAAAAAAATAAATACAGTAAATGCTAGAAATTATGATCTGTTGTTTGACACATGATTACTTCCTAAATAATCAACTCGTTGCCTGTTTAAATCTGCTTTTAAATTGCCTCGTGCCGATAAGCCCTCCAAATTTACAGTAAATTCTAAATAGGCGTATATTATGACTGGGCATACAATCATTGTAGAAAATAATAGTTAAAATATATTGAAATTTAATAATCTGGTAATACTGTCAGCATTAGGACGGTCTGAAGCTCTCATCAGTCATTTATCAGACTAGTCACCATGCAACAACAAGCACCATGACATTCCTATGTTTGGTTGGTTCATTGCCGATCCAGCGCCCCATAGGCGTATGCCCTTTGACCCTTATATACCTATAATATTGAGGCTTTATATTATGGAAGCCCCACAGGCTTCATCTTTACAATTAACTTTTTTACTCCCACTGAGTGTGAGTTATGACAGAAGGTTATCATCAGCTCGCCGCACATAAGCCACAATCTCAATATATCCACCAGAGTGTAGCGACCAACAGTTCCAGCTCGATGCTAATTTATCACTCCTTGTATATCTGTTTGTTCTAGTTCGATGCTGATTTATCACTCTTTGTATATCTGTTTATCTTTACGGGCTACTGAGATTTTTACATCACTTTGTCGCTGTCTTGAGAGCGGCTATGAATTTACACTTCTAAAAATGTTCTGAGTTGACGAAGTCAGATCGATCTCATGATGTACCTATTGCCGCTGTGGCCATAAAGTAAAGTTAACCCATATCATTTATTAATGATGTAGGGGTGCGAGATGTTAGCGATCTCACATTTCAGTGGCTCTGCTAAATGAGGGCGGCAGCTATCTCCTCTCCCTCGCATTCTTTACTTCCCGGATTAATCCAGTATCCAATTAAGGCTGGGTCGAACCGGGATCCGATACGATCTGAAAAACATTTCCTCCTCAACTGGGGAAGGAACCCAGGACCACTCATATGGAAATCCAGTGCGCTAACCACTGCGTAACTTTACTCGTCAGTGTATCTGCTTGCTCATTATTCTTCTCGTTCGCAGTTTAGCATGTCTACGTAGCGAGTAAATTTTGTTGTGAAGACACGTTATCTAATCGTGTTGCGTGATACCATGGTTGATGGTGCGCCTCTCGTTCTGGTATCTCCTATTTCAGCATCAGTGTTTGCCTGGGCAGGACGGTGATACTGCTCGATATCAGGATGGTCCGGCCAATCTTAGTTTCCAACATCAAGTGGACTAAGCCCTCATTTCAAATTCAAGGAGTTGACCTCGATGGGTCACTCGCTCATTAGTTTCGACCCCTCCATGACCAGGCACGAATATAAGAGTAATCGTTCTGGTCATATATTTTGTCAATAATTCCACCCATTGACTTCGGACTACTCCCTCTTCAACTGTGTGGATCATGTTCATTGAGACACAAAGTATACAAGCATGATAGTAGTCCTGTGACATCAGCTATGATAGTACCTTCGTAATAGTCTGAGTTGGAGGCTTCTTGTCATTCCATGGCACACTGCTGAAAGAGTTCTTGCTATGAAGTGTAGCTCAGAAAGAAACACCCCCCCCCCCCCCCCCCCCCCGCAAAAAAAAAAAATATAAAAAAATTCACACAATGATACAAGAGCTTTATTGTGTGTAATTACTGACGATCGAAAAATTAGACGTTTTCTGTTTTGCTTTATAATTTTTAGTACCCTATTCTTGTATGAGTCTAACTAAGTGAAGTATGCCTCATATACCCAAGGTAACAAGAGCTAGAATTCAGCTGCAGCCAGTTTGTACAGAGTGCAATGGCATGTACCTGCATATAAATATTGCCTATAAAGTAGCTACATTTGACAATTCTGGTCTTGATTGATGCGTCCTAAATATGATATACTACCAACAATCCTTGTAAACCCGTTATTTATTCAGTGTTCATTCTCAAACTCATAGTATGGCACTGGTCATGTTTGATTTACAGCAGGATGTAGTAAACAAAGCGGAAATTCGTAGTGTCACATTTATATTTGCGCCAATGGCCCGATACATTCGATGTCGGTTGTTACATGTAGTTGTAAACAAAGCACAGTAGTGAGTAAAGTGAAGGATTATACTGACCAAGAAGCAAGGACTATACTGGAGAGGGACTTGCAATAGCTATACTAGTTAAAGTTGGTTCTAGGTCGAGAAATCCTGACAGTCCTTGTAAACAATCAAGTCCAACTCCAATATTATCCTACGTGGATTCATCTGGGCTGTCCCGACTGTTCATTGGTCACAATTTGTATCGCCAGCCAATGAAAATTACATGAAAAAATCAAAATAGTTTCACTTACTTATGATTATCAGAGATGTGTGCACAGGACTATAAAGAGGGACTTTTTTTTCTGACAACCAACTCTCTTGTTGTGTATCTAAATGTCTGTGATATAATCGTAATGAAAGGGCGCGAGGTCATTAAATTCTTTTTATTCTAGGAATACTATTTATATTTGCTATCCAGCTCTAACAACATGAAGAGCACAGTTCACTTCCATAATATATGTTTTCTCTTTCACATTACTGTTTGTTTTCTTCTCGAGAAATATCACAGGTCATGTACACCAGCCTGTTCTGTTGGATAAAGGCCATATTGGAGTGGTTTAAAACGAGAACATCTTTGCCCTCGGCAACTTCATTTAAACAAAATCAAGTTTCCCCCATTATATAGTTCTGTTGGTCTTTCTGCTGAGAAGACTTCGTTAGTTACCGGCTATGTTGACGCTGTCGTTGATGCTTTGCTATCAAAGATTGATTATCGTTGCCCCGTGTTGATCAAATTTTACAAAATGAGGTTGTACTCGCTGTTGCAGTGTATGCTGAAGTGCGTTCCACTAATGTATTAAACGACTGATGCTGGCCGATCTTTGTGTGAATACGAGGCCTCGTCTTGAAATAAATTAACGTAAAAATAATATTTGTAAGTTCTCTAAGAAAGTATACATATCTCGCCCTCATTGGAATCTATTCATTTTGTCAAACCTAAAAGACCTCCATTCTTTCTACTTCATTTTCTCCCTCTCTCAGCGCTTGCTCTCTCTAACTGTACTGTGATGTATATATATATATTTTTGTACAATCTAAAACACACGACATCTCTCTCTCTCTTTCTCTCGCATTGTGAATATCTGTGATATTTGTCACACAAAGCACATACTTTTATCTCTCTCTCTCTCTCTCTCTCTCTCTCTAGATTTGATGTATGTTGGGCTTTTTGTGAAATATGCCACTGAAGACCTCGATTTCTCCTCTTTCTCTGTGCTCTTTCTTTCTCTGTGCTCTCTATCTCTCTCTCTCTGATCTATCTGTCCTGTGATGTATATAAAGATTTTCGTCAAACCCAGATTTCTTCTGTCATTCTCTCACTAAAATTGTGATGTGGCATATCTATAAAACTTGCGAAACCCGGAACAGAAGACGTTTGTCAAGTCTCACTCTGTTGATGTGCCATCTTACAGACGATTGATTTGATCTCGGGGGAGCGGGATACTTACCGTTTATAATGAAACCACCCACTCAGATGATTTTCATAAATACAGATACATATAGGAATACATAACAGACCAAGTGGTATTCGCTACAAGATCTTGCTAGAATTGATTCCGACAGACCAGTATGTTTTGGCATTGCATGCAGACACACGATACATTTCTTCTTCTTCCGCGTTCATTCTCAAATTCCCTCTGAATCTCCCTTGTAGCAGGACCATGGTCCTACTAGATTTCCATCAGAATGTAGTCCTGAGAATGGAAATGAGTTGTGTCGCCGTTTTATACGCGCCAATGGCCCGACACATCCGTTTTCGGCGAGACACGATAAATATCATATAATACACACTCCATGACTTTGACAATCGATAAGAAATGTCTCGGAACTGATATACCGAACGCCACATTAAACTGAAAAGAACGAGTAGTTAAAGAAGTTATGCTTTCCAGAAGGATTTGGTCAGCAAGGGACATATCTGGGGGGAAAAATGGAGACTAATGTCTTAGAAGTAATAGAGGATCGACTTCATTGTGTTATATTTTCCCTATATGCATATAATTTTCCTGATATAAACTATGCCTCTCAGTAAGCTACCTTCATGGAATATCATTCAGAACACGTAACTCCGTAGTTCAGGCGATAATCGTAATTATTATTATATATATTATCTATATATTATGTTATATATAATTCTCTCATTGACATACTACATTAAAGAAGTCATTGCTTTTTGGTCAAAAATTAGAGGAAACGGAAGAGCTTGCTGGAAGAGCTTGATTAATCACTTCATCAAATTTTATATTAAAATTTCATACCACGAATAACTTAAACTAGTATCTGCTGGAATGTGGGCTACATCGAGTGACTTTACGCTGCACTACAGCATCTCCAATATATAAGACTATTTTGTTATGTATTTGTTTATTAATTCTGTCGTGTTCAGATACTGTTATTATCAACCCATATTAGTATATTTATCCTCTGATATTTATTTAATACTGATGTCATCTGTTTAATGTCAGTTGTACACTCTACATATAATGTCATGAATTCATTCATCTGTTTTCAGGCGGTGAATGTCACGAGAGCTGTTACAATAATATCACCAAAAGTAGACATTGTTGGGGAGAAGGACCACATATGTGTCAGAAACGTGAGTACTTGCTCCATGTCTGAACTTATCATCAGATATTTGTTTGATTAAGATATCATCAGATATTTGTTTTATAATAATATAAAATATGTATTGTCAGAAACTTTAATACTTGTCTCAGATTTGTAACTTTATTATCAAGTGTTTGATAACAATAATATGAAAGTCATATATATATTTGTTGAAAATGTGAATACTTGTCCTTGACTAGGACTTTATTATTATGGTATTGTTTACTAACAATAATATAAAACAAATAGATTCATCATCGTTGTAATTAGATATTTGTATTTTTGGAAGAGGAGCTTGAGTAGGCCTATATGTTTGTTTGTCTTCAAATCTTCTTCTTATTTGGCGTTTATTCTCAGACTCCCATTGTATCTCAATTGTAGCAGGACAATGGCCCTACTAGATGTCCAACAGGATGTATCCCAGAGAATGAAAATGCTTTGTGTCATGTTTTATTTGTGCCAATTTCCTGACACATCCTTCTTCGGCGTTGTCCCTCAATTCCATGCCATATGGCTTATAAACAATTATCAATCAATACTAATAAACCATGCACTACTGCCATAGAGAAATTGTACAGCATTTCGTCTGTGTGTCAGAAGTGACAAAAGTGGAGCAAAGAATAGTATTACTGTGACATGCCATGCATGTTGTAATACATTCCATTCTTTAGACTATGTGCTGTCAGATTATCAGGAGTTTGAGAACAAATGAAGAAAAATTAAAATCTCATCTGTCTAAATCTCTGATTCGATCATGTTATTTTCAGTAAGTTATGGCGATGTGTGCCATGAAAACTGTGGTGGTAATAGATGTTATGGAAGCTTGCCTTATCAGTGCTGTCACCAGGAATGTGCTGGAGGATGCACTGGACCTAAAAAGATTAATTGTTTTGTGAGTATTACAATAGTCTATTTTCAGATTATTGAAAGCTAAATTAAGTCTAAATAACTAATATTCTATTGGAAATCTGTATCAGATTTGTCTTTATTATGAACTATTATCAACAGATTTTAATTTCATTATCTGCAAGTACATGAGCATTGTTTTAAATTATTGATTATTTAGTCAACTTGTGCTGGTCTCCATCAGCATAAAATTTGCAGTAGATTTTATCTTTTGAAATACATATTCATATTTAAGTAAAGAATTTACCTTTATGGTGAGAAACACCACTCAGCAGTTATGCCTTTGTACTCGTCATACATTCAAAAACTCTCTTACGATTTAATATATTTATAAAATAGATTTATTCAGAGAAACGTGGGGATTATTGGATGAAGCTTACAACAGAGTTATGTGCTATGAGTGGTATTCCAGGCAGGCATCATGTTGCTTCATTGAGAGGGAGAGTGTATATGTATATATATATATATATATATATATATATATATATATATATATATCCAGAGTGCAATGAAATAAATCGTCTACAGCTTTAAAACCTTTCAGCTGTGGACACGAGTTACAACCTTTGTTTTAGCTGTAGACATGAGTTAAACCTTTTTTTCAGCTGTGAACATGAGTTAAACCTTTCTTTCAGCTGTGGACATGAATTATAACCTTTCACTTGTGGACATAAGTTACAAACTGCCACTACAACCTCCATGGTCTTGATGAGTAATCTATAGTTGGAATTATATGTGTTTATTTTATCGTATATAAGCATTTACCCATAAAAACATCTGTAAATCTACTGAAAAGAGGGTTCCTAATAATGAAATAGCTGACATGTTAATGTTAAAAAGAACCAATACACTAGTAGAGGATTTGATTATGAACTAGAGTAAAGTACTAAAGTCACTATATGAATACATTTAAATGAGAATACAATACTGGAGAAATATGTAATTTGTAACATCAAAGAATGTAGTATCATCCCCAGCATTAGAAATACATTGTAACTGAGAGGATTGAAAATGATGTAGCCAAAAAATAGCTACAGAAACCATCAGTATGCATACTTTTCCTCATGTTGGGAGTGACTAGCAAACTATGACATAAATTATCCTTTTAACACATTCACTGTATATAATGTTCTTCTGGAAGATGGCAGTTTGCTATCTCTGCCTGTCGAAAATGAAGGAAAGTTTCTATGTTTCAGTGTTTTTCTAGTTTGACTATGTGATTTCTTTTCTGAATGGGATAGATTAGAATACAGTTTATCCATTTGGAATCACTGAAACGACACTGTGACTGGCCTAGCGAACCGACAGTGTAGAAATTAGTACTAGTAATATCACTTGTAGGAAACAATGATGAAGAGGAATTAATTATCTATCTATCTATCTATCTATCTATCTATCTATCTATCTATCTATCTATCTATCTATCTATCTATCTATCTATCTATCTATCTATCTAATCTAATCTAATCTATCTCTTATCTATCTCTTATCTATCTATCTATCTATCTATCTAATCTAGCTATCTATCCACTGTGACCCTTTTGTGCCTTACGGCATGGAGGGGGGGGGGTAAGAAGCGTTCTTTTAGATGGTCTGCCTGTGTACTGTGTGTAGGCTTCTTTCCTTAGCCTCTTTGATTTCTGTGGTCCATCTTTTACTTAGTTTACCTCTGGCTTTATAGCCTTAGTGTCAATATGACATAGCTATTTGTGGCATACTATCTGTTGGATTCTGGAAATGTGTGAAAACCACTTAATCTGTTGTCTCTTAATGTATTCTAATACTGGTATTGTTTTGATTATCTAACTGATTTTATTACTTCTAATTCTATCTCTTAAATGATACTCCAACTATTCTTCATAGGCACTTCATTTCTGCTGTTACTAGTTTTACCAATTATTTCAGAGTAGTTGAAAATTATGATCTTAGAGATTTTGGGTCTGTGAATCTATTGTCTTTGAAAAGAAGCAAATAGTCAGGAGACAGTTGCTTTAAAAAATGTAGCAATAAATTACCGTAAGGGGCATAAGGATTTTAGACATAGGCTTAAATCATTTTCTAAATCACTAAGCTTATTTCTTGTGAAATTTACTTACATTCACTGACATGGCAACAAATGAAATTGTAATCCTTTATCCTCTCTCGTATATGCTTTACTAGCAGCATCAACAACATGCAATTCCTTTGTCATTTCCTGAAACTTCATTTTTTTTTTTAAATGTTAAATTTTTTTATCATTTTCCAAAACAGTGAAATTATGTTAACCAGTATAAAATGATATATTATATTGCTTCATTACAGGCATGCAAGTCATTCAAGGATGAAGATGGATGTGTACCATTTTGTCCAAAGGATGTGATCTATGATAAGACCTCAATGGTGAACAAGAATAACCCAGATGTGAAGTACACATTTGGCTCACTTTGTGTGAAAGAATGCCCAGGTAAGTGGCAAGTCACAGCAGTACCTAAACAAAATTTGTTACTGTGCCAAATGCATACTGATTGTTAGAAACAATTGTAAGTATTTTATAGGCCACAAAGTATGATATCCATGTGCAATATTATACAAATACATTATTTTCACATTGTTTCAGACTTCCTTCTTCAAGATGGCAGTTCTTGTGTGCGTCAGTGTGCAGAGGGCAAGCATTCAGTTGACCAGAGATTATGCACATTTTGCAATGGACCATGTCCAAAAAGTAAGTCATTTAGTACATCATTTATATGCATTCTGATCTGGGCATGGTTGCACATATGAACAGAATAATAAGTGAGACTGCTGTATAACAATAGTAATTACGTAAAATGCAATGTCGAGTAGCTTTACAATGAACGAGTAAACAGATGATTGATTAGAGTTCATTATAAATATAATTGTGGGTCAAGTAAGTACTATTAATATAAACAGAGTAGTTGCTCCTATTGGGCTGGTTGCACATGTGAACAGAGTAGTTGTTTCTAATTTACTGGTTGCACATGTGAACAGAGTAGTTGCTCCAAATTGACTGGTTGCACATGTGAACAGAGTAGTTGCTCCAAATTGACTGGTTGCACATGTGAACAGAGTAGTTGCTCCAAATTGACTGGTTGCACATGTGAACAGAGTAGTTGCTCCAAATTGACTGGTTGCACATGTGAACAGAGTTGGTGCTCCTATTGATATATTTTGTTCTGTTGATTTTAACAATGAATTTTTTTTATTCACAAGGTCAATATATCTGCATTTATTTATTTGGCTACATTTTACAACCAATTTATTGTTTCCTTTTTACACTGTCTTTTATTCTTGCTTATTTATTCCTCATACCTTCCTTACATTATGTAGATAACACTGTGGATCTCTTATGATATATCATTTTAGTCTTTTGCACATAACTAAGGAATATTGTTTATGGCATTTTTATAAATAGAATATTAGCATTGTGTTTAGAAATCAGAAAAAATACACATATCATTGTATTAAAGATCTTTTTCAGGAAAATACACAGAAAGAAGGCTGTCATCATTTTAATATTTCAGAATAATTATAAATTACAAAATAGTTACAAATTAAGCGTGATAAATTGATTGCCATTTACTTATGACATGTTAATGTGCTGACAAAACACAGAATAATTATAAGTTAAGTGTGACAAATTTATTATCTTTTACTTATGACTCATGTTAATGTGCTGACAATACATAAGTCTGGAAGAGCATGCTATTCATCTCTGTGCCATTTCCTGTGTGTCTGACTTTTGTTTATTCTCCTTCCACAGCTTCCCTTATATCCATTTTAGAGCAGTTTTCATGATGTATATACAACACTTGTCTAAATTGTCAGCAGTATATTCTTCTTAAATAAATGATAGTATACAAATATTTACATTAACACTGCAAAGAGTTCCTGGTTAGGTTGTTCTCAACAAGAATACATGCAGGATCTTTCATAGGCTTCATTTTAAAAAAAAAAAATTCTGTGAGTGCTCCACATTTCATTCCAGCAACACTATCCTATCCAAGAGTATGCAGAGCATTTCAGTTCAAGCAACAGGTCAACATATAAGAGCATCATAACCATGGTTACAATGATGGAAAACTTCCAGAAAAACCGAATTACGAAGATAGCATATAAATGTACAGGTTGTCAGGCCACTATTTTGAATTATCTCCATTTGAATGCATAGACATGTGTGAAATGTGGACAGTTTGCACATGTTCTGGTTTGCCATTCTTCTGATAAATGCAATAATATTGATAGCACACAATTGTGGTATATTGTCTGTTCTCTAACTCCCAGGTGGATGAAGTAGCAGTGTTATCTACACTTGCCATTGGGCATAGGCATGGTAACTTTAATTTGTGGTCCAATACCAGATGGTGTCATTCAGTCTGCCCTAAGTCCATGTATACTCCTAATTTCTTTCATGTCTTCCCACATTTTCTTGGACTTCCCTAATATTTTTCTATCTTTTGCACTCATTTTCAAACTTCTGCAGATTTGCTGGATTTAATCCAAAGAACAGAATAAATTGTGCAATGGTTTGCAGCTTCCCTATAATATCTGTGCTTTTCAGCACAAAACATCCGAATTCAGCATTGCCTATGGGTCACTTTCAATGGAATGGGACAACCAACTCCATCCCCCAAACCTACTTAGTGACCTCTTACAACATGCCTGACAAGCAACAACAGTTGCTTTTCTTTGCTCTCCTTTCAGATCTTATTAATATATGGGCACCCTTGAATTTATAACCAGAGGAGAGAATATTATATTCTTTTGAAGATACCTGGCTGTGAATCTTTCTCAAGATGTCCAATTTTGTTACTTTATACCTCAGTATCTATAACAAGATATTTCACCTATTATAATTCTAATGTCATTGTATTGTCTAATCTGATGGCACCAACAGGTTTCCTCAAACATTTCATTTCTGTGTCTTAAATCTGTTGCTATATTGAACAAATTTCCAGACAGTCTTAACACATTTTGGGCTTTATTCAATATTCTTTAAATGTAAAATCCCTTTTCATGATCAATAACATTACCAAAATAGATAATTTAAAAAATTGGCATTTAAAAAAAAAAAAAAAAAAGAAAAGAAAAGGGCATAACAATAAACATTATTTAATGACATAAGAAAGAAGATATCAGAGAGAAGGTTACTAGAAAGATAAACATGTGAAAGAAATGTTAAAACATCAGATTATATATATACACATACTCCCTCTACCAGACCATATAAATTGACTATATATAAATATATATATATATATATATATATATATATATATATATATATATAGAGAGAGAGAGAGAGACTACTATGTATATAACAGTATATAACCAACATAATTATAATTGTTCATGTGATTTCCATTGGGGAGCATGAAGTACTGTTTACTTTGCACATCTAGGTGGATAGATATAGACCACATTAGACACATCAGCCTGAGAAGAATTTTGAATGTCTATTTCATCTATTGTGATGATACAGTGCATATTCATTCCTTGTTCAATTTTTATTTTGTTTCTTATGTAATGTTTTGTTAATTTTGGGATATCTTCTCAATAAATCATTCATTGCCACATTATATTCCTGGTGCCCATAAACTCTTTCCATCATTTAGTATCACATCACATTTTTCCAGTTGTGCACACACTCTCTTCAGCATCCTTTGTTATCGCACTGTAGGGTAGGTGGGGGCAAAGATACACATATTTTACACTTTAGTGTATTCTGATTCCTAGACCTAACTACTGGACAACAAATTGTCATCAGTTTATAACTTATCTATCCATCTTACATTACTGAGGATATTGAAAGCATGTCTTCTGTGTAGATAATAAAATGAGAGTTTATGAGCATATGTAAATGCAGATCTTTGCCCCATTGGATGAAGCAAAGATTCAAAAGTTATACAAACCATTATACAATTGAGGGATATCGCCACTGTGACAGGTCTAGCAAACCAGCAAAATTTGTTCCAGGTGACCATGCACTTTGTTCTACATCATTTGTTGTCGTGCTATATTTTTTTATCCAGTTGCCCATGTACTGTTTTATGTACAATCACTATCATTATTCTTCATTGTAATTAATATGCACTGCAAACAGGTGACTGCTAGAATAAAATGCAACACGATTCTCCCACAGACAGTAACCAATGGCAAATTTCCCATTAACTTCCATTATTCATTGTCACATTACATTTATCCTGTTTCACTAACAAGTTTTCAACATAGCATTCATTGGGTTGTTACATGTATGCTTTACTGTGCTTTGATGTATGATATCTTTTTTCTTGATAACTCTCTAAATGTGATGTGTTACAATACAGACAATATTTTTTTAGTTCTTTCACTGCTCTGTTGAAATAGAGTATTTATATTCTACACATTTATTTAGTTCTGTGACATTTTTTTTTTTAAAATACACATAACTCCATGTTTCTAAGTGATTTATGTACACATTTATGTCATCTTTTATCTCATATTCTCTTTCTGTATGGAAAAAAAAATATTCATTATATATTCTTCTCATGTATGTTCATGGAAAACATACACTAAACAAAGCAGAGAATTCAGAAAGAGGCAACCTGGAATTAACCTTTTGAACCATTGCCACCTCATTTCTAGAACTCCATTCCCTTTGGCTCCTGAACAGGAAGCACACAAGAAGAACACATAATTTGAACTAGTAACAAAATTTGTCCACAGTAGATACAATACGAATTTTATTATCTTCCCCGGTATCTTAGTTGTTTCTGAGTGCACATTTGTTTAGATATATATCAGCAGGATACCAGTCTGTATCAAATTTACTTGATAAATGTTGTAGGGAATATTCCTTTTCAGTCCCTCTGAGTGTATCAAGATTGATTCTGAATGATATCACTTCTATTGATCTTTGATCACTAATTCACCTATTTCAAGACTAAAATGATAGTCCAAATTAATTTCCATATCACTTTTCAAATATATAAATTGGATTAATCATACTCTGAATCACCAAGCATAAGTTCAATAGCTTGTTCCACTGCTAGTCTATTAGAATCTAAATATCCTGGATCTTAGCCTACTTTTTCATGATGAAATAAATAATTGTCATGTTATGTTGACAATCTATGGGCAACATTTCTTGAATGTACATTCTCACAATGTATCTATACTCCCTGACACCACTTTTCTGCACACATTTGAGTATCACAATATTTTGTAATATGGTAGGGTCTGTGAGAACGATACATCAATCAGACGGTGACATAATTGTTTTTATATGGATCAAAATTTCAGGATGTCAGGTTCTTATGAACAGCAGGTTCAAAGGGTTAAAATTAAGCACTAGCACATTTAAACTGCAGAAGCACTTAGCCAAAAGAAAAAGAGTTAGCAAATATGACAAAGCACTATCCTTTTAGAATCAGCCAGTATTTGAATTCAGAATAGACCTATTGTACCTCTTTTTGAATTCATTGTTGTGGGATTTATATGTTTACCTAGAGGTTCACGCACATTTTTAAACATTCTTTTTTTTCCAACTAAACTCTGAGCTTCCATATAATTATTTAACTTTTTGTTTCATAATATCACACATTATATAATAATTATTGTTTTCTATTCTTCTTTCCCCCATTCTCCCCATCACATTCCCTCCCTAAACATACTCCCTCTACCACACCATATAAATTCACTATATATATACATATATATATATAATTAAAAACTCCCTGCATACCCACATCTGCTTACAAATTGGTTAATGGTATATAACTGTACCAACAACATAAAATTTTATAAATTGCAACTCATGCATGGAGTTTAGACTGCCAAGTTACTGGTTACCTGGATTCCAAAAAGATCCATGAATTCCAAGGTTGTACTTTGGTGCAGGGTAACCTAAAAATTATTACAGCAACATTTCAAGGGTAAGTAGAGTTGAGCGGCCAGGAAGCCATTTTTTGCAATTTAGCTTCTTTTTTTTTTACTTTTACTCACACAGACACATGCATGCATACAAACATATGGATGCACACACATTTTGTAATAAATGAAGGACAGTAAATATATTACGTGGTTCAGTGACTGGAGGGTTAGTGAAACAATAGCAGAAGTCGTATAAGTCATGTTGTACTGGCCATACTTCACACAGGATCTGATTCAGGTATATGATTAAATATATTAAATTATAGTCATCAAATCCAGACTCATTCAGAGCAGGAGTTAGACAAACATTGTGTTTATTGAGTCAATTGTTTCAGATCAGCAGTTAGACAATCATTGTGTTTATTGAGTCATTGATTCAAAGCAAGAGTTAGACAAACATTGTGTTTATTGAGTCAATTGTTTCAGATCAGCAGTTAGACAATCATTGTGTTTATTGAGTCAATTGTTTCAGATCAGCAGTTAGACAATCATTGTGTTTATTGAGCCATCGATTTAGAGCTGGAGTTAGACAATCATTGTGTTTACTGATTCAGAGTAGGAACTAGACTTTACTGTGTTTATTGAGTCATTGTTTAGATTCACAGGAATTACAAGTGGTGAAGCTCTTCTTTCCTAAGTTGCAATGAGTAGATGGTCTCTATAACTTTTTTTCATACCTAGATGGTTTTATCTCTCAGTAATTGTGAAATGATTTGAGAAGAAACCTTTTACTCAGATGGGATCTCTGTGTGTATGTAGAAGGCATATGTTCCAGCATTTTGTATGCAGTCAGTCAGTCACATGAATACCATGAACCATTTCAATGTTGACCACTCGTGACCACACTGTCCACAACTAGAATACAAGGATTATTTAGTCAATAAAAGGAGCAACTTCTCCATGTTTAATTGTAAAAGGTGCAGTCATGTGATATATTCTTTCTAGAACATGGTCTTCCTTATCGATTCTATGAACACACTAAAATTCTGTGTGAGTTGACCTGCCACAGCTATAGATATGTTTAAGCAATCTGATATATCATTATTGTCCTATGTGCCCTTTTTCCCTGTTGCTATTAACTGTGCTTTCAGCTATTAATCTTTCCATGCTGCTGTCATATCTCTTTATATGAACCCAAAAAAAAAAAACAGCTTTCTTGTTAAGATTTTGTTAAGAAGCCAGCCCTCTTTGACATTTATTGATCTTAACACTTCTTGATGTGCCTTTTTAGCTGTCAGTGGTATACATAAAATTGTTCTGTAGCATATCATTTCGAAAGCAGTGATACTCTTTGCCATGGCCATGTCTCATAACCGTATATTGCCAATGGAAATATGCATGTTCTTATCATACATAGTTTGGCTACGCTGCCAGTACCAATATCAAAATTGAATTACAGAGCATATTACTTCTGTAGTTTGCCATTGCTTTCAGGATGAAATTGTTTATCAAATAGCACAAAGAAAATGCATTCATTTTCTACACCATTTATTAGTGGAAGTTGTACATATTTTATCACAACCTGTACATATTTTGTGTCTCAGGTTGAGTCACTCCACAATATGTACATACCAATACGTCTCAGATTGAGACACTGTACATGTTTTATGTCTCAGGTTTAGGTAGTCAAGCACAATGTGTGCATATAGCCTCAGATTGATGCACTCTTTGTACATGTGTACATATAGTCTCAGAATGAGTCACTCTATGTGTATAAGTCTCAGATCAAGACACTCTCTTTACATGTGTATAAGTCTCAGGATGTGGCACTCTTTGTTCATGTACACAAATCTCAGAATGTGGCACTGTCTGTACAAGTTTATAATTTGCAGTAAGGCCTATATGTTGTTTATGTTTTTGGAGTCAATAAAAGTGCATTTTATAAAACAGTAGCTAATAAAAGTGTAGTCAACACATCACATCTACAGTAGTAAGTCTACACGCTATTTGTTGATTTTATACTAAAGCGCTCTAACATATGCATGTATTACAGTTTTAGCCTATTCTTGGAGACAGACACACACCAACAACCAATAAAAAATCAACGGAAACACTTTGCAAGATCTAGATTCCTGGCCGCTTGTCTTTTGTATTGAAAATGCATATATTGAATGGCATATTTTCTAACCAAATAATGACCACTGCTCAAAATGCCATGTATGCATGTTATGGGAATCACATTGTATTTGGGATTTTCATGTGTCTTGCCAAGTTTGAAATGTGTCTGCTGTTTTAATCATGCATGTACCATGATTGTTGTTATTCATCATATTTTGTGAATTCTAAACCTCAGATCTTTTATCTTGTTGCTCATTAGCTCTTTAGTAATACTGTAATGTGCACTGCATAATATTACAGCATTGCATGTTGAAATAGGTGATGTGCAATTCATGTTTGCTGTTTTTATAAATTTTGTATTAAAAAGTGTAATGGCTTATATTTGTTCTGAACATTGCTACACTAAGAAAGAGGAGCGCGATAGCCTAGTTGATAGTGAGCCTGCTTGCTATCACCGGGTTACAGCATGCCAGGTTCGAAACCATGCCCGGACAAAAAAAATAAGGGTTGTGTTTTCTCGCTTGACATGACCACCCCTCCAGTCGACTTAGCTGTAAATGAGTATCTGATGCATGAGTTAGGGAAGGTAAAGACAGCAGGAAGGGAACTGGTCACCCCACCTAATAGTTGCTGTGACTTAGTACATGAAGAGTTATCTTCATCACCGATGGCAGGTTGCTGCCATGTGAGATGCCTTTACACTAAGAAAAATCACAGCTGAAAATGGTGAGAATAACTATGATCAGAAAGTGTACAGAAACCTGACCACATGATTCAGCCCATGACACTGATTTTCAGAAATGTACAAGAATTTAATGGTTCTGTTATATTTAATTTAACTAGTCCTCTCCTGTTTTCCTGATGTGCCAGAACACATTTTTTA
Organism: Meghimatium bilineatum; assembly: GCA_034231615.1. Taxonomy (NCBI): domain Eukaryota; kingdom Metazoa; phylum Mollusca; class Gastropoda; order Stylommatophora; family Philomycidae; genus Meghimatium; species Meghimatium bilineatum. The sequence continues at coordinate 40,276,020 of CM067305.1, read as the reverse complement.
AATATATTTTTCTAATTATGGTAACATTTGTATTTATATAATTGCTTCCTTACTATTCTTTTTATATGAATATTATGACATAAACTGACATGAACATTTTCAGAAATGCACTTGTAATGTAAATCATTTTACTTTGTCCACTTGTATATAATATTGCACTAGCTATTTAAATATATAATGTAATATAAAGAGGAAAAATTTGTATAAAAATGTGTACATGCCCAAACTTTATCATCTGATAATAATTCAAGGTTTCCATAAAACTGTCACAATATTTACCCAACATACTAGGAATCATTTCCTAAGTCTGAGTAAGTGATAAACATCGAGAAGTTATAGATGCAGTTGCTTCAAATAACAGACATCAGATGCTATAATTCAGAATATAAACACAAAATACAAAAATATACACAACTGCTTATTTAAAGAAAAACAATGAAAGTCACTGAAATTTGATCAAATTTGAAATTGAAACTGCAGGCTTGTAAACATACATAGACATTATCTTGAAAATAAATGCTGCAAATAGTAATGTTTCCCCTGAATTTATGGAAGTCCTCATTTTAATAAGTAGTAATGAAAGTGTTTGATATCAGTGACATGCTAGAGGCAAGAAGTTAAATAAAATGTACAAGAGTTAAATGATTTTGTGAGATTACATTAGCTGTTATTTGTATTAATTTGCAAAATGTTATTCTCATTTAAGTTTTACAAATGTTTTAGTTTTGATGCAAGTGTTATTCTTTGCATAATCTTGACATAACCTTGTACAACATTACATACACAATTTTGACAAAGTACACAGTACATTTTGTACTATTGAAATAGCACATACAAACCATAGCCAACCAAATAGGTTATTTAAACTGAAATAATTATCACAATAAATGGTTGTTCTCTTTTTGAAAATCTTGTTTTAAATGCATACCTGGTTGAACGCAAATCCTCAGCTGCCAGAGAGCTCCCACAGGTGTTCATCACTTTTATCATTGCGCAGTTAGTAAAAAGTTTTCATAGCAGAGCATTTTGTGCTATACAGACACCACAGAGCTAACTTTTATTACACTTGGATCTGAAAACTTTGTGATTTAATTGCATCTTGACATGTTTATTTGTAAGACTGTCAGTTTGAATGTTTTTGTTTGAGTTATTGTAGTAGTAGACAAGATGTAAGAATTTGTTTACATGCAGAATTACTGCAACAAATACATATGTGTATTATGTCATTGTCACTTGATGACAGATGATGTCATATAGAAATAAGATTTGAAAAATAAGAATGAAAATAGCAAAAGTAATTTCCATGAGATAACACAAACAATATCCAAAAAAAGTACTCTATATCAGTTATTATCATTATGGGCAATATACCCATCCAAGTGGGCTAGAACAATTTCCAAGGGGGTGACAGACAAAAAAACATTTTCAATGAGGAGGGGGCCTACAGACTCGTCTAAGGGGGTACATGAAAGTCACTATTTGAATGGTATTTAATGGAATATGTTGTAACCGTCTAGAAAAAAAGTAGGCAAATTATTTATTAGGCTTCAGGGGACCACAGAGAAACAACTTTATTCTAAAAGCAGGCCACAGGCCATAAAAGGTTGAGAACTATTGCTATATTACTACATTCAAACCCCATTATAAGAACTTGTTCCGGAATAACAAAATATTTATGTAGTAACAGTAATTTTCTATATACCGTATGGACAATAAAGAACAACATAGGCTTAAATATAATTTGTGATTTTAAAAGTTGTTATAATTTTGAATTTTGGAAAGTTGTTAAATAGGAAAATTTGTTATTAATATATGCGCTATAGAAAGTTTCCACTGTATATGGTTTCGAAAAATAGACTGAACACACAGAAAACATAACTGATGCCATTGAGATGTGGATATATAGAATATGGGGAATTTCATGGAAAAAGAATAAAAATATGGTTAAAGACAAAATGTTTAAAGTTTATTCTCAAACTTCCACTTGTTCTCTTGTAGCAAGAGAATTGTTGGACTAGATTGTCAGCGGGATATATTCTAAAGAAGATGTACTCACAGAAACAGGAAGCTTAGTTCAAAATCTGCAGGAGTTTTGAATGGCTGTGATGACTTTCATCTTGTCCAGAACATATTGTTATGATTATGAGTAATACTAATTGTAGTCTAAAGAGTGGAGATGTTTGTGAAATTAAGCAAATAAGGTATTTGGACATGTAAACAGATATGACACCTTGGTGAAACCTTATTTGAAGGAAAAGTTGGAAGTTTGGCAAGAATTAGGCAGATATGCAAGTAATACTATATCATCAGAGACAGTTATAATACATTATGTTAGAGCACACTAAAAAGACTAGATAAGAACATTTTGGAAGTCATTGCAGCCAGCCTTCATTATAGAGATGATGATGAAAACTGACAATTTGTAACACAAGAATTTCAGAATCTTTAAAAACTCAAGTATCAATTCAGCATTCAGTGAATTTCACCATGAGAACACACAAACATATGCTTTCACAAAAGCATAAAATATAATTCTCTACTTCCTGGATGTAAGTTGTGTAGTATGATAACTATTCTACATTGTTAATTTTGTGTTGTTTTATTTTTGTATGTAAGAATAAGCATGGCAATAAACTAAAATATAGGAAACATATTTTCTAATTTGCGGAAACATAGACACTTAATACATTTGATGATCCAAAAGTATATTTACAGTAATTGTCCACAGAATTCATCATTTCAATATCAAAATTTTGAAGAACTGAATTAATCGTAGATATTTATAGTCTCTTCATCCTTAGGCCTACAGTTGTACCTGATAATTAGTTTGTTAATTTTATGTGAGCATCAAAACCAACCTTTTGCAAATAAGAATTTTTGTTTAAAAAAATAACTACAAACTGAGATAATAAGAATTAAATTTAATTAAATAATAATAATAATTGAAGCCTATCTTGTACGGTACATTGCTATTCCATTATTGTTGAATTTGAGTTGCCACTAATGCATCTAATTGTATTGGCAATTCAGTGTGGATGATCGGTGTTCAAACTACCTATGTCGACGAGAGAAGCTCACTATCAATTCTGCTACTGCACTGACTCATTAAATTTATTGAAGTAAAAATATTCTATTGTAGCAGAAGTAGGGAAGGAATAAATATTGTCCTATTGACAAAGAAGATTGACAACATTTTAATGAATTAACAAATGTCTATCAAAATATGCTTTTCTAATTTGAAACACTGTATAGGCATAGAAACACAAATTACTATACTGTTTACGTATATGTAAACTAAATTAATAGGCCTATAGGTAGTTGTGAAAAGTGAAAGTATTGTTTTTAATTAACAAACAAAAAAATCTTGGGGGAGAGATAATTGTAAAATAAAAGTAACAGTGTTTAAATTAAATTAATCAGAAATAAACCAAGTACCAACAGATGAGATTACAAATGTTAATAATTATAATTTGAAAAATACAAACATAATCATTAATATGGTTTGCACTGGCAAAATCAGGTATACCAACTCTAAGATGTCTTGATAATGTGTATGCTGTAGCATTAACAAATATGTGGATTTAAAACCAATATAGTTAAACTGATGATTGTTGTAGTGTGTACTAATGCATGCATGTCTGTTTATTTGTGCATCTTTCTGCCTTCTTAGACTGCAGAGGTATTGACAAACCAAATTTTCTCAACATGGAGAATTTGAAAAAATTTGAAGGGTGCACTTCCATTGATGGAAACATGCGCATATTGAGTGCATCCTTCCACAGGTGAGCTGGTGCTGTGATGGTTATTAAGAGAGAAAGGAATTAGCACAATTAAGTTTATGTTTTTATTTAAACCTTTGAGAGGTAATGAGATGAATCAATGAAGTTCTTCAATGTGCTGTTTTTGAGTAAATTAAGTCAGTCAAGTGCCATGAAGAGTGACATAGGTGGTCATGTTGCTCCACAACTATCTTTTGTTGTTAATGAGTTCATTTGGTGACATTCTCTTATGTCACAGTGAAAACCAATCCAGAAATTTCTCTTTTTATCTTCGTCTGTGTCTTCTCTCCTTGATGTAAAATAGGGTTCAAAAGTCATAGAGGATTTGCTTAACTGTACTCAGATTCCTATATGTACTCCATTCCTCTCAATGAACCCACCTGCTGAGAGTACCGCTCACAGCACGTAACTCCTTAGCTTCAAGCAATAATCTCCACCAAAGATGGATGTGTCGTGCCATTGTCACAAATAAAATGGTGACAGAACACATTTCCATTCTCTGGACTACATCCTGCTGGAAATCTAGTAGGACACATCCTACTGGAAATCTAGTAGGACAATGGTCCTACTACACGGGAGATCCAGCGGGAGTTTGAGAATGAACGCTGAAGAAGAAGAAAAAGCAATAATCCACAGGGATCGAAATAATCCAACTTGTAAACAAGAAAAAAATTAGCCAGATTTGAACCAACGACCTCTTGAACACAAGGCAAAAAGCTTAACCACGACACTAGGAAGATCCCCTTGACCTTTCCTGTGGTTACAAAATATTCAAGTTTTTATTTTCTCATCACATACCCGTAACATATTTAACATTACAATTGTGAAATTTTATGCCTTAAGTTTAAGTACCAATTGTAGAGAATTACAAGGGCAAACAACATTTGAGAAATGTGTTTAACTAGTGAGCTTCTCGAACTGTCAGTTTTCACCTTCCTATTAAATTTTGTTTAATGGTCATAAGCTGTGGTATAAACAATGCAAAATAATGGCCATAGTTGAAAGAGATGGACCTGACTAAACAAAGGCTCTAGCATTCCAGTTCTAGCAGTTTTATTCTTTTATGCCTGTTCTAAACTCCTGCTATTTAGCATGATGTCATGGATTACAGCTCCTGTGTGATATCTACTCCTTTCAGCAAAATACATCCAAATTAAGCATAGTATTTTGGGTCACTTTGGTCTTCTACAGAATGGGAAAGACAACCCCATGCCAAACCTTAATTAGTTGTCTCATACAACATGCATGGCAGTGCAGTCACAGTGTTAACTGTTCTTTTCTCACCTGTTGATTGCACATAATCACCGCAGCAGTTGTAAATAATACCACTAACAATTTATTAATTCCATTTTTTTAATTTGAAAAGTATTCATAAAATGGTAGAAAAGGACAGAATTATTTTATGTGAAATAAGAACCATCAGCATTAGTTGCAAGGCATGAGAAAATCATTGTTTGTTTTTTCAGTACCGGTGCATGTATATGTAAAGTTGCACATTGTAATATGATACAAATAGAACAGTGCATCTCAAACTATTTTAAATAGCACTTACAGTTGAAGTGTCCATACCTATCAACTTGTACAGATTTTCTGTATTTGTACAGAATATACTCACAATTTATTGAATATACCTAGTATTTACTTTAAGTAGTAACCTTTAGTCGCCTCTTCTTTATACAGAATTGGAAGTCAAAATACAGAATTTAGAGGTAGTAACAGCAAAGATAAGAAATACAATATTACTATGACTAAATATAGAATAGATTAGTACAAATAATGAAAATCATAAGACAAGAAAACCAAAGACATTTTAAAATATTTTTTGTCTGATATTCTGTGGAATTATGGTTATTCGAATTTACGAGCCATCTTTGTTCAAATACAGGATGATCCTTCTGAAAGTTGACATGTATGGGAGTCCCACAGTAAATATTCCGTCTCAAATTACGTCTCATATTGTAAATGAGCAACATTCTCAGAAATAAGATGTGGTCCTTCATGTCTCTACAGTGCAGAAATCACTGATAACAATTTGTGAGGAAATACGATGTAGATCTACAGCTTAAAAAATTTATCCTCAACAGGGTAGGAATCACTGATAACAATTTGTGGGGAAATCAAATGTTTCTAAACTGTCAGTAAATTTCAAGTAAAATATAAAATATATAATGTGAAGTGAGTGCTGCAATTATTTTAGAAGGTTAAGTATAGGAATCAGCTGCAAGATCATGCAATATGAGAGTTAAAATATCACGAGATAGAGGAAAATCAAGATAAATGTGGATTGAAGAAGTTACCACTATCATAAAACATCATAATATTACTACATATCAAGCAATCAAATGTGCCATAGCCCAAAAACCTGCCATATTCAATCCTACTACATCTAACAGCAAAAGATAGATAGAAGCATTTGAAAGAGAAACACTTTGCTGAATGTGATATACAAAATGTTTTTTCCTGATATTCTAACATAAAGTTCTTCATCAAGAACACAACATATTACAAGATGAGTAAAGGATGGCACTTCCTATTATGACATTGCTACCAAATAAAAGTATAAATGCTGAAAGGAGATGAATAATAAATAGTTGTTGGTCATTCTATTAGTATTATACTGTAGTGTGTCATCATAGGCAGTCAATACGTTTTTCCTTATGTACTTTGAGTGATTCACAAAACTTTATTACCTGGTGTTTTCATTTTTCCCCTGTCAGATGAAGTTTTTCTGCAGTTCTATTTATTGATTTACAGTTCAGAAAAGATAATGACTACAGGAAGGAATTTTGTAATTCAATCTTTTTTGTAAACTAACTCTTTCCGGACCAATCACCACTATACTGGCTTTATGGCATGGGTCTACAGGACCTTTCGCCACTTTACTGGCTTTGATTTGATATTTGATTACTTAACAAGGCTAACTGTAACCTTTTGAAGCAATCAAATATCATCAATGTACTTATATATTCATATTCTGTATCCATTCCCCTTTCCAATGATGTACTCGTATTACACATACACTATTTATTAATATTAGTATGTCAAGTAATACAATAAAAAACACATATATAAAATTAATTTGGTCCAAATCTAAAAATAATCAAGTCCTGAAAGAGTTAATATTGCTTACTTCAAGCCCTCTATAACAATTGGTCGCGTTTTACTGCAGTCCCATAAAATATTGTAAGAACGATATTTTTCTTCCTAGGCATTTATTACGTCTCAAAGTTTCATCATTCAATCTTATAATGATTTAGTTAGGTCACTTTCGTTTTGGCATTCATTGCTCAAGCACTTTCAATATCACTTGAATGATACTGTACTGTGAAATACTTATTATAGTTTTATGGTTAAGACAAATCTCAAGGTAAATTATGTCAGAGTGATTAGAAAGTGTTGTAGACTTCTCAATACAAAGTCTTACTTTATGTTTTTTAGGTGAGATTACAGTTCTCTTCCTTGATATGCTGCTATTCCACTTTGTCCTTCTGGGCAGATAAGCCAATTATCCATTTCAGCAGTAATTTGTAAATATGCCTCTATGTCTGTATTACAGCAGGACATACACACTCTCAGTATAGGCTTACATTTTCTTTAGTGTTTAAATATATTGTATCAGGACAAAAAAATCTTACATAGATAAACAGTTAAACTGAAACTATCTTTATATTTTTAATTGCCATGCAAAACCTCTAATCACTTGATTATGTATTCTTGTACATACTCTTTTTTTCACAATATGGCCTGTTCCTAAATTAATTGCCATCTACTGAAGACTTTTCCATCAACTTGTATTGTATATGTTTAATATTCCTCAAGTTTTGTACTGTGGAAAGTTGTCTTGTATATGTTTTGTGATTGGTAGGCCTAACCTTCTATTTGTTGTATAGATATGTTTTGTATTGTGTCTATTCATTTTTATTGTGTCAGTTATGGTTTTAAATCACTTTGGTGATAAATATTCTAGAAAATATTATAGAACAGCTTGAAGTTGGTTGAGAGATCATCTGCATACGCCACTGTTACTATAAATTTGTAGGGGGAAAATAGTAAAATATTGTTATAATTATTACAGTGTGGCCTAAATCTACTCTAAAAAACACCATACTTAAAGAAGGGGAAACAATGTGCTGTAAGTCAACACTAGAACTAAAAATACAGGCAGCAGACTGCAACGCATGGAGAAGCAAAACCTCTGTCCTATGTGCCGCCTATGGCATAAAAGGAATAAACTAACTAATTACAATATGAATTTTAAAAAATATAACAATTGAAAACATTGGAAAAAATTCTTTATTTTTGAAATTTCGGTTCAATACTGGGAGACATATCTACATTATTAGTGGAATGCATGATAGCCTTGAAAAAAAAACTGAGCCAATATTATTTAACTAAACAAAGTAGGGACAGATAAGCAGTGTTAGCATAAATATTACATTTCTTACGTCCCTTTTTAAATGCACAGTAGACATTTTTGTTGACAGAAGTATAGTTTTTGGGAGGAGGTTAAGGTTAGGGTTAGTGTTAGAGAGATGGAGAGTTTTATCATTGATCGGAGCATACTGTAGTTGGCAAGCTCAGTAAAAAGACATCTTAAATTAAATTCACCACTTTGATTTTGTGGCAACATGTGTAATTTCAGTGACAACACAAAAGCTGCACATACTATAACAAAGTGTAATGAAACTGCACATAATTTTAAAAAGTTAGAATTAGGCACTTCTCCCCTTATTGTACTAATTTTTCTATGGGATTTTTTCTGAAATACATAAGCATCTAGACTCTGTATATTTTTTTAAATTTAATATAAGAACAATTATAAGAAACAAGATTTGTTGATTTTTATGTTTTCTTTATGAAAGCTGGTTTGTTACATTTAATTAAAATAATAATGTAGATGTACCAATTGTTGTTTGTTTTAGAATTATGTTTTATTTGCATAATTAATTAATGTTATTTTAAATTAGTAAACTATTTATTCTACTAAAGATTTAAAATGTATTATTTGTTCAAATTTTAAAATATTTTTTTGGTAGTATGTCCTGTATTTGCTAGAGTAATTCTAAGATATGCACTATTGCTTATTTTTAATTGAAAAATAGCAAGCAGTTAGAAATTCGATAATAGGCATGTAGAATTCTAGCATGATAAAGTAGAATGTTGTCATGGTAAAGTGGAATTATAGCATGCGCAAGTATATTGCTAGCATAGTAGAGTGATATCATAAACAAGTTGAGTGTTATCATTTGAGCAGATTGCTAGTATAGTAAAATTTAATACTATCATGGGGAAGTAAAATGCTAGCATAGTGGAGTACTATCATAAACAATTATCTAAAACACTACTGAAGCTAAGTAGAGTGCTAGCATAGTAAAGTGAAGTGCTATCACAGACACGTATCTAGAATACAACTGTAAAATAATTGTGGAATAGTGATATCATAGACAAGTAGCTAAAATTCTGCAATAATCAAATAGTTTTAAGTATAGCCGAATAGTTAAAGTGCTATCATAGCCAAGTCGATGGTGCCATAGTCTAATAGTTTGTGCTGACATGGTTAAGCGGTTACAATACTTTTGTAGTGAAAATAGCTGAGCTCTAGCTTAGCCATGTATTTTTCATGTAAATAGATACTGCGTTAGTGCTGCCAGATAATTTAGTGCTAGCAATAGTGTGGCCAGGCTGCTAGATCACTTGCATAGCATTGTGGTTAGGATCAGGGCATAGATATGATTTCTCAGGTGTGTGTAAAGGGGGGGGGGATGTTTTAATAAAAAAAAGATATTTTCTTCATTTTAGAAGGCTTTCTTTTGGGGGAGAACCATAGTATTTCTATCATAAGGTGGAAGCGTTATCTTTATACTGTAGTACAACATATCATATTCTATTTTCTTAAAAGGGAGAAAGGGTGATTTGAACCCGCTATTCTCTTCCCATGTCAGCATGCTTAATATACTAGCATAGTCAGATGGTTAGATTACTGGTATATAAATATCACTAGAGCACAAGCATAGCCAAGACATTAGAGAACTAATGTAAAAAGGGTTATGTACTATGGTCAGGTAGTTTAAGCACTAGCATAGATAGGTGGTTATAGTTCTAGGGCTGTCAGGTAATTTGACCACAAGCATAGATTGATGGTTATAGTACTAGGGTCATCAGTAATTTGTAATTTGAACGTTAGGTAGGTAGTTATAGCACTAGGCGTATTCAGGCTGTTATTGTGCTAGCATTATGAAATGGTTAAAGAATTGACTTGCCAAAATTATTTGAACAGTAATATAATCTAATGGTTAGAGAACTTGTTTCAAAATGAAGAGGCCGGATTCATTTCTGATCTCGGATGTGCTAAAATGCACCTATTGACGTATGGCTATCTATCTCACCGACTTAGGAAAGTAAATAATTAATGGAGAACTGACAGAAGGAAAATAAATAATTATTGAAGAAATGACATGATCACCCCACTTCCAATATCTAAGGTCTGGTTCTGTGAAGTCTCTAATACCTTACACCCTAAAGCATTATATGCGTTGGAGCTAACTTAATTGTAATTAGATTTAATATTGCATATATCTATTACATACATTCCACTTTATACAGTTTTGATAGTATTCTGTATAAATATTGTTAATTTTTCTTTTTATTCATTTATGGTTTTTAGAGACAACCATTTTAATATAGAACCACTCCATCCACACAACCTCACGGTTCTGAAGCACGTGAAAGAAATCACTGGATTCTTATTAATTCAGTCAAATCATTCAGAGTTCACAGATTTGAGCTTCTTATCAAGCCTGCAAATTATTCATGGTCGTACAACTGCGTAAGTTTGAAACTGTTTTATTTTTGTTATTTTGTTACTATGAGAAAAGATGTATTCAATCTCTGTTTTGTTTTTCATGTGTTCCTCATAGGCAGCATCACAAAATGATTGTTGTACACAAATTGCTACATTCATAAAATGATTGTTATGCTCAAATGGCTGCAATCACACAGATTTTGGGGTGCAAAGGGAACGCATTGCTCTAGGCGGACCCAGGGTTAGCAGATAACCAAGATCCCAAATGTACCTCCATGCGGTACACCCTGGAAACAGAAATACAGCAGCTCGAGCTGATTCTGGCCAAATCATTTGGGGATCGTGTCCGAGAATGTGGAGGTAGCAGATGGAAAGAGATTTGACTGCACAAGAGACAGACAATATCTCCGACACCACCAGCATCACCACATATAGCGACACTGTCGACATACAGTGAAGCTAGTCAGTCCAGTCCGAACATTGGAGGGGCGGCCAATGTAAAATGTACGTAAAGGTAGATGCATGGCGAGAGACAAATAGATTTCATACCGAGTACAATGAAAGGGCAGAACAGCGCTAGAGGGCAGCGCGAACTGCAAATAGAAAGTGAAAAGTACCTAGGAAAGGGGGAACTACAAGCTCCGTCAGCTCGAGTCGAGCTTCTAGTTACCTGTGTTCCTTACAGGCAGAGACCCAGACCCATCCATTGGCGTTTGGTAAAGCAAGAAGACCTAACCCAACTCTAATGTCAAGCCTTCCTAAACCGGAAATACACTTGCAGAGAGAAAGGGTTCCGTACCTGATGGGCTCAGGCACGAAAGGGACAACGATTTAGCCCTGGCCTAACTCTACTGTCAGGTTTTCCTACACCGGAAATACACTTGAAGAGAGAAAGGGTTCAGTACCTGATGGGCTCAGGCGCTATTGGGACAAGGACGCTCAGCTCGAGAACGTCTTGCTCTCAAAGGCGTGGTGTGAGACTCGAACTTGGACAAGGGGTACACGATGTCGGTGAACGACACCTCGGCTAAGAGGGCGAAAGAGCCAGGGTCCATCTCCTCTGTTGAGTTCTTCCCCTTAAGGAACCAGGCTCACGGATGAGAAACGGTTCAGTACCCAATGGGCACAGGCACAGCACGTCCAATTACACGAGGCAAGTTCATAGACAGTGGAACACCTCGTGCGAGTCAGACGAGAGCAAAAATCGTCTGGGCGAAGAGTCGGCACTACACGTGCCTGGAGACAGATATAGAGGCTGTCACAGGCTAAGGGTAGCCCACCCGAATTGTCAAGGCATGCCGAATTCGGATGTGCTGGGCATACAAGGCGCATAACGGTGGCACAATGTAATCACGCTCCCGGCAGAAATCGCATGAATCGAATATCCATGATGGTTACAATGGAGCGAACGCAAAACAAACAAACACAGATTTTGTTCTCAAATGACTCCAATTAGAAATCACAATTAATGAATTTTCCAAGTTGAAGTTGGACCAATAAGATGTCATTCAGTTTCTTACACACTGAGGATATTGGCCAGCAAAAATTCAACAAAGTATACAGGTGGTGTACTGTGAGAAATGCCTTTCAAAGACAACAGTGCCAGAATGCTTAGGAAAGTATAACAGGTAATAAAATATCTTGCACAGGCAGGTCAGGTGCATGTTGTGATATAAGAAATCATCACATTATAATACATTCAGCAATATGGGTTCATTGTTGCTAGAGCTTGTGTTTGCTAGCTGATGAATTATCTGTGTTATAAGAGATATTTCATACAGTGGTTCAGAAGAAACTGAAGTATCAGAAGTTGAATTTCATGGTTGTTTACTGACCATCCTAGAAAAGAACAAATGAGGTGAAGTTTAAACCACTTTGATGTATTATGATGTGAAGGGTTAACAATATTGTTTTGTTAATGGTGACATGTGACAAATCACAACATCATCAAGATTAGTTGTGCAACATAGAAACTAAATAAAAACATTGGAAACATGCCAGATCACCAAAGAAAAATTAATAAGGTCAAATTTCTGCAGGAAATATTATTACCTTATATTAATAATAATTGTTAAAAAGTAGAAAAAAAGCAGAAGTAATGTCTATAAGCAGAAAACCCAATGCAATCAACATACAAATAAATGATCAACTACTGAAACAAGTGCAGGAATTTAAATATCTAGAGAGCACTTTCACAGCCAATGGAAGAATGGACAGAGAGCTTGAGATAAGAATCCCAAAAGTCAACTACGTAAATTATGAACTTACACCAATTTTGAAACAACACACATCTATCCCGATGGAAATCAAAAGGCAATTCATAATTCAATATTCATCCCAACCGTCAGACATGGACACTAACTAAAGAACAAGAGAGAAAGCTTACTATGTGTGAATTGAGATGTTTAAGATTAGCAGCAAACAGAACAAGAAGAGATCATATGAAAAATGAGATTACTAGAATTTTTGGAAACAACGTCAGTGGTCAAATATATTGAAAAACAGAGACTGAAATGGTTCAGCCACCTAATGAGAATGAATGTTTATTGGCCAACGGCAAGAGCATACAACATGAAAATGGAAACAATGAGATGCAGAGGAAGACCAAGAAGAAGGTGGATTGAAGGAATTGCCAACATTCTGACACAGTACAGTATTACTCTGTGTTAATTGACCAAATGTGCAATAGCCCAAAAACCAATCATCATTCAATCCTGCTATGCATGAACAGAGAAAAGACAATAGATAGAATAATAATTATAATAGTTATTCATCTCCTTGCAGCATTTGTGACTTCATGTATTGTGATCTAATCATAGACAGTGCTCCTTTACTTATGTTCTATATTATTCTCAAGATAATGGCCTTGTTTTGAAATGTCAATGTGTGTTTCTTAGTGCGCTTGCACTGCTTCTCAAAACTTAATTACATTGTGTTTCCAGTTTTTGCCAATATTAACCACATGATTTATCTAGAGTTGTGGCTCAGTGATAGTGAGCACATCACACAAACACAACATGATTTATCTAGAGTTGTATTTCAGTGATAATGAGTAGATCACACAAACACAACATGATTTATCTAGAGTTGTATTTCAGTGATAATGAGTAGATCACACAAACACAACATGATTTATCTAGAGTTGTATTTCAGTGATAATGAGTAGATCACACAAACACAACATGATTTATCTAGAGTTGTATTTCAGTGATAGTGAGTAGATCACACAAACACAACATGATTTATCTAGAGTTGTATTTCAGTGATAATGAGTAGATCACACAAACACAACATGATTTATCTAGAGTTGTATTTCAGTGATAATGAGTAGATCACACAAACACAACATGATTTATCTAGAGTTGTATTTCAGTGATAGTAAGTGCATCATACAAACACAACATGATTTATCTAGAGTTGTATTTCAGTGATAGTGAGTAGATCACACAAACACAACATGATTTATCTAGAGTTGTGGCTCAGAGATATTGAGCACATCACACAAACAGTACATAACTGGTTCTAAATAAGCCACAGGCAATATTACTATGTGACTGCTAAGAAGACAGGGCAATCTACTAAATGTGAATGTTATGTTATGTTATGTTCCTCCAGGGCCATAGGCGGCGCATAGGGCAGAAACCATAGCTTTCCATTTCTGTCTTTGTGTTGCCAGGTCTTTCAATTGTTGCGTGTTGTTTAGGTTCATTGACATACCTTCTCTATTAATGGTTCTTCGTAGAGTTTCTCTAGGTCTCCCTCTTCTTCTTACTCCAGGTGGCACCCAATATAGTGATTGCTATATTCCAATAAATGTGAATAGTATCTAGAAAATCATTGCAGCCAAAAAAAATGCTGGATGAATTTAATCACAACATCTTGGATAGATAGATATACAAGCAACAACATAATAAGCTGTTCAGTCTCTTTTACCTGTTGACTCTATTCCTTTAAGATTTGACAGTTCTTGTGTATCACTCTTTATTCCATTCTTCTAATTATATATAAATAAAATAAAAATGACTTTTTCTTAATCACTGTAATAAATTGTACAATAGTCATTTACCTCATAACTTATTACAATTATTGTACTGATTGCTCACTGAATTATACCTTTCAGAGAATCGTATGGGAATGCCCTCAGTATCGTATCAACACCTCTGAAATCGCTGGGCCTCATCTCATTGAAACAAATTAGCAATGGAAATGTTGTGATTATTAACAATGAGAAACTATGCTATGCTGATACTATTGACTGGAAAAACATTTTTAAACGGCCAGATCAGAAATTTGATTTACGCAACAACAGACCAAGGCTGCAGTGTGGTATGACATTTTTTGTGTGAAGACTGAACGAATTGATATATGAAGTCAAAATGAATTTCTTTGTGTTGTCTGACTGATGTTCAGCATGAACGACAGGTTATGTGTAGACTGAATGAAGTGTTGTGTGAGGAATCTTAGTCCATAACCAAATAATGAAATAAAAGATAATAGTTAAGGAAAATAAAAATCAACATAGATAAAAACAGTAAGAATAAAAAATGTTATTAAAAGAAAGGAGGAACAGATATAAAAACAGAAAAAATATTAATGAGCAAAACACGAAAATAATAGAGAGCAAATGTTTGTATGTAAAAATAAACAGATCCCAAAATGTAATAAAAGACAGGATCAGAGCCAAGGACAAGATAACAGAGAGAAAGAAGCTCAGAGACAATTACAAGATAACAGACGGGCTTAGAAAGGGCCATAGATACATCTTCAGTAATGCTGGGTGGGGGGGGGGGAAAGAAGGTGTGTGTGTGTGTGTGTGTTACACCTAAATTTAACAAATAGTTCATCTATTTTTTCATGTAATTCCTTCATGTTCATGAGATTTTTCATGACATTTGTTTGTAGGGGGGGGGGGGGGGGGGCTGGTTTACCTTTTTTTTGGCTAAAATTCCTAGTGCTAAAAGTCATGTCCTATTTTCCTTTGGGGCTAGGGGTTAACCCCCCTTTTTTCTGCAAGCTTGAGTTTAGAGCTGAGACAGTGACCCAGACCTGAAGTTAATATAGTAAACAGTATCAGAACCCATACCAAGAAAATACAGAGAAAAATGTGTTAGGATATTAAGTTGTAAGAGACTCTGTGACTAGCACAGTAATAAATTCTGAACATCTAACCAAGCCATAACCGTAAATTGTTCTGACCCTCACAAAACACTAAAATACACAGCCTCCCCTACCTGCAGTACATTAGTGAGATTCACACTAAGAAAGGAACATAATAAATGTCAATATTAATGCGAACACTGATTAGTTGCCCCTAACTGCACTGATCAGTTCCACTGAAACAAAGTATCAGAACGAAAGTTAGTTCCGGTATATAAAAATTCTTGAGACTAACGGGAATTGAACCAGTCCATTCTATGGCACCAAATCGTATAGCAACAATTACACACGCGTTTTTCCGTACCTGACTAACCGCATCTCCAAAAAAAGATGCGATTTCATCAAGCCATTCAAATCGTGCACACAAAGTCACCCGAACGGACCAATCGAGACAAGGACTATTACAACAACAAACATCCCGTACAGGTATTGAAATATCCTCAGTAACAACAAACACATAACATAATATCCGTATTAGTTTTACAAGGGCCGCTAGGTCTTCTTGTAAACATGGATAACATATATAGACTATACAATTTGTTGTTACTGAGGATATTTCAATACCTGTACGGGATGTTTGTTGTTGTAATAGTCCTTGTCTCGATTGGTCCGTTCGGGTGACTTTGTGTGCACGATTTGAATGGCTTGTTGAAATCGCATCTTTTTTTGGAGATGCGGTTAGTCAAGTACGGAAAAACGCGTGTGCTATTGTTGCTAGGCGATTTGGTGCCATAGAACGGACTGGTTCAATTCCCGTTAGTCTCAAGAATTTTTTTAATTGTCCTCTGGCTTCCTACTTAAATTTTCGGTATATATGTGTCCAGTGATTCGTGTATAGTACCCTTTGTTGACATCTGCATTGGTTCATCTTTCTATTCATGATATTCTTAGGACCTTTCTATAACATTTCATTCAAATGAAGATATTAAATAGGACACACAATATATTAATACAATTTCTGTCATTATGTTTTTTTGTTAGTGTAAGGGGAAGTCAGTAAATAAGTCAGAAATGAGCGGACAAAAATAAATAAAATATAAACAAGGAAACTATATAACAATTTTAAACTGACATTGTTCCTTTATTCCTCAATATAATTTCTACCAACACTGATGCACTTATCCCATCGATTTACCTGTGTGATGATATCTGTAGCGTTAAAATCTGAGTACCCATCATGAGTACACATTCCAGAAGTTCAATTTGCCATGCAATATGCTGTAGGCTGAACTATGTAAATATCCTATTGCATTTGCTATCCTGTCTATTGTTGTTGGCTTGTCAGAAATCATTTTTGTAATCTTTGCAGTTGCTTCTGTTGCAGTTTTGACAAGATGCTCAGGGTATGCTTCATCATATAGTGATACTCAATATTTTGAAAATTTATTGATCTAGATATGCACCACTTTGCGTGACAGACAGTTCTCATCATAAACAGGAATCATCTTATGGATGTCATTGACAGAAAGTCCTTTTTGCTCCCCAAAAATGCAAAACTGCATACTGCTCATTCCTTCTATACTCACCATTTTACTTGTGCTCGTCACATTCCTGTGCAACTATCGTCTGTCGCACACATTAATCACATCACTGGATGTTAAATCCTCATAATCCAACCTTTAACATTCATCTATTACTATTATAATTTTTTTCCACATTAGTTTGTGATTAAATTAGTGAATTTTCCTCATAAGTTGTGTTTACTGAGTAACACTTTAATTTATCTATTTCTGCTCATACTTGCATTTTCTGTGTATATTACCTTTATTGTGATATGAGAATAGATCAAGCATAGGCCTAAACATTAATCATTGCCTTTTTCTTTCACAGAAAATGATACTGAAGACATAATCTGTCTCACACATTGATCAGATAACTTGATGTTAAAACCTCATATAGCAACATATTAGTATTATAATAGGTTCATGTTTGCTTAATGTACCATTCCAACTTTTAATAAACCTTGTGCAGATCCAAAGTTCTGTTAAATTTTGTGATATCACTGACTGCCCACTTACTTCTAGATACAAAATGCAAAATAGCTATATTAAGTTTTCTTAAGCCTATCTGCAACTCATAGAGATGTAATAGGTATGTGACAAACGAGGAGTACTGCCTGATACACAGATATGCGCACCAAGATTTGCACCCCACTTGTAATTTTTTTCATTTCGCTTCCCTTAAAAAAGATAGTTCCGGTATGCAAACATGAACCATATAATTTTTTCCACATTAGTTTGTGACTTACTTAGTGACTTTTCCTCAAATGTTGTGTTTACTATGAGTAACACTTTATCTGTTTCTGCTCATTCTTGAATTTGCTATGTGGTATGACTTACCTATATTGTTACATGAGCATAGATCAAGCAATAACATTAATCACTGACTTTTTCTTTCACAGAAAAGGATTCTGAAGTTTGTGATTCTCAGTGTGGTGTAGATGGGTGCTGGGGAAAAGGTCCAAATAAATGCTTTAAATGTGCTAAAAATGTCTTTGAAGAACAATCATTGTGCCTGGAAAAGTGCACAGACCTACCTAAATTGTACCATAGTGGTATGAACAAGTGTGTGAGATGTCATAAGGAGTGTGCCAATCACTGTAGTGGGCCGGTAAGCACTGGTGGTTCAGCTTGTTTATAAGTTAGACACACACAAACATATATATCTGTATGTGTGCGCACAAAGTGTAAGTTTTGCAAAGTACAAAGAAAAATCAACTTGAAAGTTTTATCAAAGTTACCTTATCAATTAAATCATGAGTAATCTTTAACACTTCTGCTGGCACAGATGACAAAAGTTGTCAATGCATAAAGCCCCTTTCACTGTCACAGATGATTTGTGTCAGCTGTGAATATTGTTTTTTTTATGAGGGGAATTTTTATGAGCCTACACGGGTATTATTCAATGCAGGAGTTTCCATTTATTACATGTCATTCAAAAATTTTTGAGACTAATGGGAATTGAACCAGTCCATTCAACGGCACCAAATCGCCTAGCAACTATTGCGCACACGTTCTTCCGTACTTGACTAACCGCATCTCCAAAGAAATATGCGATTTTGTCAAAACATTCAAAGCGTGCACTCAAAGTCACCCGAATTGACCAATCAAGACAGGGACTGTTACAACAACAACAAACATCCTGTACAGGTATTGAAATATCCTCAGTAACAACAAACACATAACATTTAATATCCGTATTAGTTATACAAGGGCCGATAGGTCTTTTTGTAAACATGCATAACATATATAGACAGTACAATTTTGCTTCAAATAATTGCTTATACAAGTAAATTTAAGTAGGAAGCCAGAGGACAATTTTTAAAAATTCTTGAGACTAACGGGAATAAAACTAAGCTTGTTGAAGTCAAATTTTATACAAAATTCTTTTTGTTGTCAAAAGTTATTGCAGTTATCTCCTTTTTACATACAAAACTGGTAATCATTTCTTTAAACATGTGAAATCACATAACTCATAGTACCCAGCTCAACAACTGAAAAGACGGTTTATCATTGCCATAGACCAGCTCAACAACTGACAAGACGGTTTATCATTGCCATAGACCAGCTCAACAACTGAAAAGACGGTTTATCATTGCCATAGACCAGCTCAACAACTGACAAGACGGTTTATCATTGCCATAGACCAGCTCAACTTTCTAATAGATGATGTTAGACATTGCTAAGAAAGTCTTCACCGAATGAGGTTGTAAATATACTGTAGTATTTTATCCAATCATAATAATTCTAAAGGTCTTTCCTCATTAATTTTGCCAACCGTCTGTGTGATATCAGTCCGGGTGCAAATACTAGCTCTATTGTCTAAATTGATCTGCAAAGAAGTGGAAAATTATCATTTAAAAAACCGCATGTCAACAAACATTAAAATCATCACAGAACTTTTATTTGTGCATAGAAACATTTGAAACTTTCCAAATAGTTGCAAAAATGGATTTACTTTACAAAACAACCAACTTTAGATGATAGTCTCATGTTCCTGAGTCCTGATCAAAAAGCTTTTATCAAGAACACATTCATAACATAATATGATGAGTAAAAAACATCACTATTGATGTTCATGTTCATCTTAGATACAACTTAGAAGAGAAAATAATCCTGGATCGGAGGTTAATTTTTTTGGTGCCATATCCTATTCCGGATGTAACCAATTGCCCTCATTTCATTTTTGGCTGCAGTGGTTTTCTAGGCAATATAAATATATTCAGTAGTTTGCTCTTGCTTTTTTTAATGGTCCAGATGCATAAATGCATGCAGCGAGATCAATACTGGTATATTGGCCATCACAAACGCACACTGTACCACGCTGCCACAGAACCAGACAATGAGGTGAAATAACAAGAATTTAAAAAAAAGAAAAACTCCAAATACTATTAAACCAAAACCAAAATAAAAAGAAATGACAAAGCAACAGAATACCTACTCGTAGGCCTGACAGGCTTTTATCTATCATGCTAAATTAATAATTATATGTAATGGTTCTCAAGCACATGTCAGGTCTGATAACCTGAGAAACACAACTTAATGGCCATCATATGAATATTATGGGCACCCTGGTGGCCTGTACCATTGAAGTGGTCAGCAACAGGAGTATCATTCTGTTGCTGTACAGATGTTCACAGTATCGGTTTGGATCAATACCTGTCAACCCTAAGGGTAGATCTCCTGCTGTTCTGTCACTTTTCTGTTTGTTTTGTTTTATCAATATTTTACATATGTTTTGTTGAATTTTTTTTCCCACCTCTGACCAGGGCCAGATTTAGACTTGATAGGGCCCTATTTGGGGGCCCTTAGCTATAGCTTGTTCAGCTTATAGGTAAACCTGGAACTGCCTCTGACCTAGTTTTTACTCTAGGGTTGTATCTATATTTAGCTCTGCCTTGATCTGTGAACATGATAGTCAATAGTGCCATTCTTACTCATCATATTATGTTGTGAGTGTAATTTAGATAAAGGCCTTTTGATCAAAATATTGATTCGTATTTGTTATGTGTGCTACCTGTGATTAGCAAAACTTCATTACCATTTTACAAGTTAGGTTACAACCTTGAAAGCACACTGGCAATGACATGGTTGATTTCCTCTTAGTTGAGCATGTCTTGAGCAAGCTTCCCCACTGCTGGAATTATTCAGTCTTATTTGTTTTT
This sequence comes from Meghimatium bilineatum, assembly GCA_034231615.1. Lineage (NCBI taxonomy): Eukaryota > Metazoa > Mollusca > Gastropoda > Stylommatophora > Philomycidae > Meghimatium > Meghimatium bilineatum. The sequence continues at coordinate 40,255,118 of CM067305.1, read as the reverse complement.
GCCAAACATGTACATTACCAGAAAGTTCTATAAAGAGGTGAAGAAAAGTCATTGTCATATTCTGCAATCCACTACATCATCAAATCAGGAAAACATTTATCCTTGACCAGGCTGATCATATTATCCTTGTCCAGGCTGATCATATTATCCTTGACCAGGCTGATCATATTATCCTTAACCAGGCATGATCGTATTATCCTTGACCATGCTGATCATATTATCCTTGACCAGGCTGATCATATTATCCTTGTCCAGGCTGATCATATTATCCTTGTCCAGGCTGATCATATTATCCTTGACCAGGCTGATCATATTCTACACACTTTTTATCCATTTCAGCTCCCTATGGATAATGGTTCTGCAATGGTAATTCTCCAACATTTTTGGAACTACTGTCTTCTTGCATTATACAAGTAAATTTAAGTAGGAAGCCAGAGGTAAATTTTTAAAAATTCTTGAGACTAAATGGGAATTGAACTAGCAGCTATTGAAAAACGCGTGTTCAATAGTTGCTAGGTGATTTGGTGCCGTTGAACGGACTGATTCAATTCCCATTAGTCTCAAGAATTTTAAAAAATTGTCCTCTGGCTTCCCACTTAAATTTACTTGTATAAACAATTATTCGAAGCAAAATTGTATTGTCTATATATATTATCCATGTTTACAAGAAGACCTATCGGCCCTTGTATAACTAAATACGGATATTATGTTATATGTTTGTTGTTACTGAGGATATTTCAAAATATCCCACCTCTCACTTCTGAACACCAGTCAATGATTTTTGTCTTATGATTCTACACTGACCCCATCAGTATTAGAAACTAAAATTTATAGCAGAACCTGAAAATGAAGCAGTGACAGATTACTGAGAACAGCAACTGTATGTTTTACAATGTTTCTAGTGTTGTCATTTGTAGCATTTTCTTTACTTATCAGTGATTTTTTAAAATGAAATTTTGTTTTATTTGGAGGAGCTACTATTCTGTTGTCCACTATTTATAAAGGCCTTTTTTTCTCCTTCAGAACAATACGGATTGTGACAGCTGTGAACATGTTGTCATGAGAAACAAACAAAGTAAAGATAGTTGTGAGGAATCATGTGGGCAATACACATATGCAGATGAGAAAAAAGTTTGTCAACCATGTCATCCAAACTGTGGAAGTGATGGGTATAGTGACATGTGAAATAGTGTATAGATTTTAATTTGATTCATTTCTTTCTCATTGTTTTAATGATATTGATTAAAATTTACTTATTAAGGATATTAAAATGAAAAAAGATTTAGCAGTTTCTTCTTCTTCTGCGTTCGTTCTCAAACTTTTGCAGATTAGCAGGATGTAGTCCGGAGAACGGAATGCGTTGTGTCATGGTTTACAGCATTGCTGTGATATCTGCACCTTTCGGCCTGACACATCCGACTTCAGTATGGCTTTGGGTTACTGACCGTATATGGGATGGGATAGCTAGCTCCATCCCATAATCTCCTTAGTCGCCTCATACGACATGCATGAAAGGTAAACAGTGTTGCTATTCCTTGTTCCCCTTTCGGGCCTCGGCAACACACGGGCAATTTAGCTGTTTCATTTGTAGTTTTATTGTGTTGTACCAGAATTTATTACTTTTTATTTTTGGTAACATTTTTTTTGTTAAACATACATCATGAGAACAAGCAATAGAACTTCTAAATTCATGGGAGGCAGAGGGTGTTGATAGCATGTAACTCCATAGCTTCAATTGTTATTCCCCAGGGATTTTAGACAAATCAACTTTGTAAACAAGACATCATGAGCCAGATTCAAACCCACGCTCTCCTGACCGACAACTGCTTAACTGCTAACCTCAGATTTGAAAATCTAATAACGTGTTATATTTCTTTCATTTATTTGAGCCTTATATATATATATTATATATATAATTCTTTTTAGAATACTATATTTGAGATAAATACTAGAAAAATAATTTCAATGTATGTGTTTTTCCATATTCATTCAATAAATTTTTTGTGTGTCTCAATACAGTTGTACTGGTCCAAGTAAATTTGTCGGATACAGTGGTTGCAATGCATGTGAGATTGGCATAAAGAAAGTGCCATCTGGTATCATAGAATGCCAGCCAACAGATATTAATAACTGTAGTAAAGGATACTTTCTCACATTCAGCCCTTCAGTTGATAAAGGAAAACAGTTTCAAGTATGTTGATAGTCCTTGTTCTTTTTTATTAAACATGTGTTTTACTATCTTTTTATAAGCAATCTGTATTTTACTAAACTTTATTAAAATTGCAGACCTGTGTTCAATTGGTTATTGTATCACAGTTCTTGCCAGCAGATATCTAAGATTGTACGTTAATATGATGTTTGTGTAGTATTTAATCTAGTTTAGAACACAAAATAAACTATTTCCTCACCATGGAAAATAATGTATCAGTCACCTATAGATGGGTCTATTGTTAGTTGTTCTAATATGATTGGAATTTTATATATACCATACCTAGATTGCTAGATTGCGTAAAAATATTAATTCTTTGTGTACATTCACACAACGAACATGTTTTGTATGATATTTATCAATCACGGTTGGAAAATATTCCATCCAAAATAAACTATTTCCTCACCATGAAAAATAATGTATCAGTCACCTATCAATCAATCAAGTGCCATGCCGACTGGCGTAGGCGCTCATGTTTCTCCACGACTCTCTGTCTCTTGTGTTGTCAATAAGCTCGGTTGGTGAGCTTCTACCTTCAAATTTTTCATGTACTATAATTAGATCGTAGGCAAATTTGTTTTTGTAGCATGCATTAACTTTTTCTGTGTGATTTATCAATTGCTGTCACAGTTGGAAATTATTCAGTTATTATTATTATTCAGCCAGTAGCCTCCACAATGCAAGAAGGATCGAGTATTTAATGCATCTAATAGTTATATTTTAATTAATATGTCTGTATGTTTCTGTTGTGACAATGTATTTTGTCAGTTCTTGTCTACCTGTGGAATTTCTTTCTTGTGTCCCCCAAATCCACCTATGAAAATTGAAAGGTCTCTTTTATCTCCCTTGAATTGCACTAATTGCAATTAAATGGTCAGTGGGTTTGACAGCAGGGTACACCTTCTGGTTTATTGTCAAGTTAAAATAGAGAATGTATAATGCCCTGTAGGTTTATTGAGTTTGTATGGAAAACTCAGTTTCAGGTGCGAAATAGCAAAAAATTATTAATACATTTTCACAACAGAATTGTATAACATATACATATTAGATAGTAAGCAAATTACTGGTATGTGTATGATGCATACAATGAACTTAAAGGGATGGCACTTGATGATGATGAATTTCCAACCACAAATTGATAAATATCACATAGAACAAGTTCATTGGATGAATTATTAATTTTCTTATGTGATCTAGATGTGGTACATGTACAATTTCAATCATATTAGAACAACTAAAATTAGATCCATCTATAGATTATTGCTACATTATTTTTAATGGTGAGATAATAGTTTATTTTGTTCTATTTTTTTTGATCAACTATGTTCAACCCATGAGTACTGTACTCCCCTTCATGTTTTCACATTTAAATCCTATACTTTAAATTTGTTGTTGTTGTAATAAGAGAATTGATTTACATAATTATAGAGAATTGATGCACTCATTATCTTATTTGAATTTTCGTGGCTATTAATTGCACAAAAATACCTTATTTATCTATCTATACACTGTAGTCTTTGTTTGCCTTGCAGCATCAGGGAAGACTTTTTTCCTATTGTTTTACTTAAAAATCACAATTTTAATGTGGAAAAGCTATTGGAGATTTTACAATAAATGTGCATGGAACGTATCTAACTTTACATGCTTCAACAATGTCTGTATAAAGTTAGTTGAATCCACTGTGCAAGGTACCTACTCACAGTTGACATGCCTATGTTGGAAGCATGTATCATGCTTTTAATCTTTTGCCTCTGAGTTTAGTACTTCTATCTCATTAAATTTATGTATGACCCATCAATACGTATATATGAGATACACAATGCTGATAATCGGTATCCATACGGAAACTCCATACTGGCTGACACTTATACATCATGATCCCAAAATATACTGTTTAATAAATACATTAGCATAATTGAACCACAACACACTCCATAGTTTCGGCTATGTAAGGATCAGCATGAAATTATTAGCCACCACCTGTTAAAATATAAAGCACTGGATGATATCAGGAAAATTCTTCTTCCTTCAACACACATAAATAGAAAACACTATATGGAACAAAGCAACAACTAATAAGCCTATACAGGTATCACCCTACATAGCATTGTGCTGAAGGGCAAAGCCTAGGAAGCCACTGGATCAGTGAAGAAGTTAAGGGTATGACCTATGTTCACTTTTGTGTCAAATGTTGCAAGTATAATTCATCAGAGAGGTAAATGCAAATAAGGTAAATAGGTTACTAGAAAACTATCAATATAAAATAATAAAATATAGAAAATAACAATAAAACAAAGAACAAATACAATTGTCAACGTGTCAGTCCAATTGGTACCTTTATCAAGACAACAAAAACAGTAAAGAACAAAACCATAACGAATTTAACCAAATTGGCTGGGAGAATGATTTTTCTCACCAGAAAATCATCACCCAGTGACAAATCAAACGCAACACAATATTAATAAGAAGTGCATATTGATGCGTTCAATATGTATAAATTATGAAATACTAAAAGACGAAAGATGCAAAACTAAAGAAAGGGGACACCAAATAGCATTGCCAAGGACAGGATGGGGGGTTAGTGTGGAACGGGAGATAAAAGGGGAAAAGATAGAAGACCTCTATTTGTCTGGTTACTGCGGCACTTCCTTTTTGTCTGACATCTTCCGATATTTAGGTTATTTGTAATTCAACCTCTTCTACATACTGTCCCTTTCTTCTATAACCTATCTGCAAAAGAGAGTGTTCTATGATAGAATATTTCTTACCCTTCTTTCAGGTATGCGAGATATGCAATGAAAACTGTCTGTCCTGTGTTGACCATACACCACGGTCCTGCAGTGAATGCCGCTATTTTCGAAAGGATGATTACTGTGTGAAAGATTGTCCCAGCTTTGAATTTGGTAACACAGAAACAAAGCATTGTGAGAAGTGCAATTCTGAGTGCAGGACAGGATGTTTTGGCCCAACCTCAGCAGATTGTGTAGCATGTGCAAATTTCAAGATCTACATAAATGCTGAAAACAAGACTGTAAGTAAATTTTGTATTATATACTGGCAGCCTTTAAAAATGCATTGAAAACATGAGTTTTTTTCATGCTTAAAATGTTAATGTGCTTGGATAATTTTTCAACCCAAAACGTATGCAAGTGATGAAATTTGTATAGTCCCATTATTGTCTTGATGTGATGTTTATTTTGCATTTTATGTACACTAGTATGAAACATTAAATAAATAAATTTGAGCATTGCTAAACGTCGCAATAAGTTGAAATTTGGCACACACATTAATAAAGTTTAAGCAAGTAAAAGGCATTATCTGGTGTTTATTAAAAGAAGGTATGTTACTATTTTTTCATTTGAATAATGCTACAAGAGTGATGGTAAGCTGCTGGTATGCTTGTCAGTTGAATGGCCAAAAGCAATATACTTCGAACAGTTTGGAAACAGGATTGCCATACACAGCAGCTCTTTTAGGTGGTAATATTAGAAATTTATCACAGCATGAAAAATAAAAATACCAGAGAAATTTCGAAACATTTCGATTGTGACCAGTCCACTATAGTAAGGCTATAGTAATTCCTGGCAACAGGTAAAACCATTAACTGCGCCAGACCTGGTCAACCTGATGTAACATCACAAATTCAAAATTGTCATATTGTGCTGATACATCTGCTCAACCATTTCCAAACAGCAACACAGCAGCGCATAAATGTCACAATACGGTGACTTGTAAGTGCAAAAACTATGCAAAGGAGACTTCACTCCTCTGGCTTGCGAAACAGAAGTCTAAACATTTATCATACCCTTACTATACACTACTGGACCAACAGACTGGCTTGGACTCAATAAAATATTTTAAAATGGAGATTGGCGATGTTTTCTGATGAAAGCCTTTGTAATGTCTCATTTCCTGATAGGAGATACGATACGCATGTGGTTGCGTCTGTGGGTCTCACCAATGGCCCACTAGACATACCATCCATGCAACAGAAAACCTTAGTGGATGACATGCCGTTATATTGAGGTTATCTTCTTATAGAAGCTTCATGGCACGTCATTTATACAATTATGATTTTGTTTTGTTGTTGAAATGTTTTACATGTTTGCCAGAATATATATGTATGCACCCTCTGTGGTTGGGAGGGAGCCAGAGATGTACTGTGCAGCACCGAGGAGGAGGAAACTGACATCACTGTTTTTCCTATGGCTGAGGCCCATCATAGAGGCACAGTGACTCAGGACGTGACAATCCTTTTGACTTGAACATTTGGTTGCATGCCTGGAGCAATAGAGAAGTTCGGCATAACCAGTAGTCAACTGGTGGCGGGGAATGAGCACAGTGAACCCTATCTTGGCTACAGTGGCTAGGAGCAGTGCATAGGTGTAAACCTACCTTCCTGGAGGTGTGATAGTTATTCTCTGGCTCTGTCCCGGGGTGGGCCGAAAATCCACAGACTTCCTAGCAATATAATGCCATCTAATGGCATTAGGTCAAAGGGCATGAGCCCATGGACTGCTGGATCAGCAACCAACCAACCTGATAGAAGAGTCTCGCATCGTCCTGTAGAAAGATATGCTGACGTGCGTATAGTCCAGCATAACAGTTATGGAGTAGGAAGCATGCATGTTTGAGATGGATTCTCCTATGAGTACTATACTCCCCTTCATGTTTTCACATTTAATGTAACCGCTGATGTCTACATTAATCAAGTACTGCAACCTATCATTGGTCTTTCTTCCACAATCACAAAAATGTGAGAAACTTTCAGCACAACAATGCTATTGCTATGCCTCACACTACTAGGGTAACCTGGAATTATATTTGGAAATTAGTAATAATAATAAATAATAGTTAGCAAGTGAAAAAGTGAAAACATTTTTCACTCGTCAGAATAAAAGTAAACAAATTGTGGTATGGATTAGTGCTCATTTTGGTTTGTGTTTCTCCAGTTTAACTGCACATCAGATTGTCCAGCACATTTGCCTTTTCGTGTCAAGGAGACTGAGACAGATGAGAACAGAGTAGTCTGTGCTGATAGCTCTCATCCAGAGGTCATGGCCTTTCAAGCGAAGAATGCTGAGTACGCCTGTTTGTAAAATATCATTCCAATAATTCATTTATTCTTTTTTTTTTAAATTTGTTCTACCTTTTTCTCTCTGCTTCACTTTTGCTACCTTGGTATACATTTATTTGTGTTTTTTAATTGATTTAAAAAAATAATTTGTATCATTGTGTAATCATTTTCTACCATCCAATCTCACCATAAACAAATCTATGCTTTCTACCATTGTTTTTGCTCTATTTGTGATGTCAATCTCTACTATTCTATATGTTTCTCTGCAATTTATTTCTTCTGTTATGCTTTGTTTGGTATCATTTTTGTTTAGGTTAGATCAAATTATCCACTAACATTTCAAAAACACTGACACAAAAGTGAAATTAATAGCTACTTCTTGTCATTTACGAGTGGATTGAGCAGGCATACAAAATTCTGTTACCTCCTATGTATGTCATAAGAGTTAAATAAATAGGTTATTGGTGGAGTTGACATCCTATAGGTTAAAATGGCCCAAAAATTATGCAAAGTCAGATGTTTTGGGTCAAGAGGTGTAGATATCACAGCTGAACTGTAAACCATAACACATTGCATTCTGTTCTCCAGATTTAAACCTGCTAATCACCAAAAGTTTGAGAACAAACATACACAAACAAGTTAGCAGATGACTATATCAGTTTACTGGAGAAGTTAGCATTACTAAAAAAAAGACTTGTTTAATTTTCAGAGAGGAGAAGCAGAAACTGACTATAATTCTTAGTGTGGCAGTTCCTATTGCTGCTATTTTGGTACTTGTGTGTAGTTTCATTACATACTTGTGTTACAAGCGGGCCCAGAACAATAGGAAAGCGGCAGAGTACACTGCCAAAATTGCTGGTGTGGAAGAAATAGAGGTATGTTTTTGTTTGTATCTATAGCTATTTGTGTCATAGTTTTAAATCTCTCTGATAAACTTCCAGACCAGTGAATATAAATCCTATATTTGTACAATTTGTTTAATACGTTAACAGAATGTTGTGATTAACCTTTAGGGCTCTGAATTAAAAATTAAGAAACATCCCCTTGGGCCTGAATTCTTTTTTGGAAAATTTGCGTTATTGATGATGGGTGTTTTGAAAATGTGATAACTTTTTTGTTTTAAAAGATATCAAAATAATTTTTGCATATCTAAATAAAGGAGTGAATAGTAAATATAGTCATGTTTTTGTTGTTGTATGTATGATATGACAGTTGTGAGCAAGTTGTGAAGTTCAAAAATCTGAGGAAAAATCGCAAAACGCCATTTTCAAATCGCACATATAACTTCTTGACGACCCTAATACTTGAGCAATGCGTGGAATCATTGATAAAATCCTCATAAATACCTATACTTATTGTATATATATTGTTTTATATCAAAACTAATATAATATGAACTAAAAAAACTAATAAAACGTGAAGAAATCGCATATAACGTCCGTCCGGTAAACACTAGGCCTAGCCCGACACGCGGCGTATTTATTGTCTAAGCACACACGTGGCACCCCTGATACATATTATTTTTGTGCTTTTGAACGACTACACAAACATTCCTATTAAATAACAACATATTAAACATAAAAAACAACAATTAAAACATGTATTCACGATCACTTAGCCATGCCACGCGGTACTCAATTTGGTAGTAAAATATGGCTAAAAAATGGCCAATGTCGTTCCAGAAATTTGTTGACAAAACCAGCCAGTTTTCTCTCTTCTTGCAGTCGTAATGAGTAAAGGAATTTGACCTTTAAACTGCGACGTATTCCTAGCTTCGTTTGGCATTTTACACGTCACGGGATCATTACTTTGTGAAGTTCCGTACTCGGGAATCGGGTGATATCCTATGTAGCTGGATTGCGCCTGCAGGCACAATGGAGCTGTGCTCATAGGCGCATTATTGCGACCGCAGAGTCATAAAGGTTAACACCAAAATTTTGTGATTGTTTGACAATATTTACATTCATTGATACTTGGCTGAGACAAACTAGAAGAATGGAAGTTGGTAGAATACCAAAGGATCTCTTTTATTTTTATAAAAAATAACAGTCTGGGAAAATGATCTCTGGGTCAACCTCTACTTTGGTACAAAGACGTATGCTAATGAGATACATGATACATTATGCAAATGAGATGCCATGGATCATGTTGCATAAAGGGGAAAGGTCAGGAATAGTATAAAGACAAAGGAAAAAGTTATAGCCGATGGTTCGAGGGCTGCATGCCTGAGAAGACACACAGCACATGTTGGTACAAGTAGGCCCAGATTCCTTGTACATACTGTGAAAAAATCTTTGTGGCTCAGATTGTTCTTGTGAGTCACGCCCATCATCACCATGGATTGTAGATTATATTCCTTATAGCACAATAATAATACTATAGTCTGAAAAGATGGCACGATGACAAAGAGCTTTACATTCAGTCGTTCATCATTGCTTTCAGAATGGTTTTGGAATAGTTTCCTCCTTCCTTCAGAGTAAAGATCTTTCGTGCATGTGATGAGAAAAGCAAAATTTGAAAATTTATTAACCACCAGAAAGATCCAAGGGGAGAAAAATCCAGAGAGAGATTTCTGGATGGGTTGTCACTGTGGCACAAAAAAAGTCACCAGCTGAACTTATTAACAACACAATATACAGAGAACTGTGGATAAACATGATTGCCTCCAGCAATTGGCATGGCACTTGGTTGATTGAAGCGAAATGATGGAGAAATTAATGGAACGCTGGAATTGAAGAGAGGATTATTTGGACAATGTTTTTATGAATTGTAATTAAAACCTTTCAACTATGACATTTTCCAGTATTACTTTGAAAGGATTTTAAATGTCAGAATTAGACCATTGTTTTTTAATCTGATATGTGGTTCATTAAGAAGACTTAAAACACTGAAATATTTGTACCATCATAATGATTATATAGATGTCACTATAAAATAACATTACATTTAGATACATTTTTGTTTGATGATTTTGATTTTAGCTTTGACTTTGTTTAACCTTTCTAGCCACTGACTCCAACAAATGTCAAACCTGATTTAGCTCAAATGAGAATTATCAATGAGGCAGAACTTAGAAAGGGTACCATTATTGGATCTGGAGCATTTGGTACTGTGTATAAGGTAGGTGCAGGATATAACATAATGGTTAAGCTGTTTGCTTTGTGCTCAAGAGGTTGCGGGTTCAAATTCAGCTCATGTCGTCTTGTTTATAAAGGGTTTTTTTTTTGTGGAGTTGCTGCAGATGGGTTAACAGATCTGACAGAAGAATGATGAACTAGTTGGCCCAGAAGTGTATGCTACACTTGTGACAGGATGTGCTGATCCTGAAATACTACTGCACTGAATTGCTTCCCTTCTGGGACTAACCATTTATTTATTTATTTTTTAAAACGCACACACACACACACAAAATACAATCATGCCATTGATGCAACAAACCATATAAAATTTTTGTCGTGATCTTAGTGGCTCAATTGAGGAAGACCTGTGTAAGAAAGGCTATGTGCTGTCAAGAACTAGCTTCCCATGGCTAATTACTTCATCATCAAGTTTTACATAACATGTCAATATTAAGTTGTTTAGGGGAGAGAATACTGGTAATCACTATTTCAGGCCAGTTGTATTTTGTAAAGCTGCATTTACCAACAGCTGCTAGCATAAGCTGTTTTAATTTTTTTAGTCAGACTGGGGCATAATATGTGGGACTCTCTGTGATGTAGTGATTGAGACATTTTCCAGAACAGAGAGTAAGACCAATAATAGAACCCCAGATAAATAAGACACAATTTGGTTTCAGAAAAGGTATGTAATGCACGGATACTATTTTTGCACTATGACAGCTGAGCGAAAAGGCAATTGAATATGACCTACAACTAAAAGTCGCCTTTGTCGACCAAGAAAAGGCATTTGACAGAGAAAAACTGTTGCTAATATTGGAAAAGTATGGAGTACATGGACAATTACTTGACAACATAAGAGCTTTATAAAAAAAAACTCTCAGATCGTAATTAGAATTACTGAGGACACAACATACCCATTTGAATTAAAAACAGGCGTTAGACAAAGCTCCGTACTATCACCACTTCTGTTTGTAACATACATGTACAAGATAACTAAAGAAGCAGATCGAAGAAGCAAATTCACCCCAGCAGAAGCATCAAATCACTGCTCACTTAACGAACTGCTATTTGCAGATAATCAATATTTAATATATGAATCTGAAAACGAATTGCAACAGCACACACTCTTGCTCCATACAACCTGTGAACAACACAATATTAAACTAAATGCATCTAAAACAGAGACTATGAAGATAAACAGAACACCAGGCCAGTTAAATGTATCTGTCAATCGTACAAAACTTAAGCAAGTCCCATAGTTTAATTATCTAGGAAGCATATTTACGAAGGTGCTAAAAAGCCAATGCTGTGACTTACCAGCTGTCACCAATATTTAAACACCCATCAATCTGCATGGCTATAAAACAACAATTGATAACAGTATTTTATACAAACTCTGTATTGCTAATGTCAAACATGACCCTTGACAAAGAGACTAGTGAAAAAAGATCACAGTTTGTGAAATGAGATGTTTGAGGAAATCTATAAAATGTTACGAGACCTCCGGAGAAATGAAGATATCAGGAAACAAGTATAGAATATCTCATGTCATCAGATTACATTGAGAGGCAGCAAACCAGATGGTTTGGTCACATCATGAGAATGGAACTTGCGCAACCAGCCCCTTGTGTATACATCAGCAGAAGACTGGGCTACAAGGCACGAGGAAGACCAAGAATTAGATGGGCAGAGACAATCAAAGAAACATTAAATAGACACAGGGTTACCACAGCCAATGCAACTCAAATGGCCAAAGAAAAAAAACTGAATTATTTCTCTCTCTCTCCTCCTCTTCCTCCTCCTTCTTTCTTTCTTCTTTTCCCTCCTCTTTCTCACCAAAAATGTGGGATTATCTCTGCAGAAAGAGCTTCTTTTTTTTGGTTACTTCACACTTTGCCTTGAAATTTGTAGAGTAACACCAGTGGCTATTGATTTTTCAAGTTCATTTCAGTTGGACACTTTTATATACATGCCTCCACCAACATTTCTCACTGTCGCCTCTCGCTGAGCCAATTGTATATAATCTTGTCCAAGATAGTTTCGGGTAGTTGTTTTGGAGCATTTTCAATACTGTTTTAAAACATTTATATCTTGATCAAATTTTGTCTTTATATTTTGTATAGAGTTTTCTATTCTTGGTAAGGGTTTTTGGACTCAAGAGGGAAATAGGCTATCTTTTTGTAGGGGGACATCTGTTAGCTGTAGCTTTCCTCTAAGTATGTGTCCTCATTCACGAAACTGGTTCTTTTTTGTAACATTTTTTAACAGGGATTATTTACTCTGTAGCTTAGAGGATGGTGTTCCAGAGATTGATATCTGGCAGATTGAGTTACATTTTTGGCATTTCTTCTTTCTTGTAGGGAATGTAAACAAACCAAACTCTCCATTGCTATTATTTTGGTAGATCTCATGGCACCTGTCATGGATTGTATTCCTAAATTTTGTACCGTTCTGACTTTTTGAAGATTGCTCCCCATGATCTTCTACCATATTACAAAAGCACTCCTAACATAGCTTGTATAAGTTTTCTTCAGGACAAAGGAGTTAGACACACACACACCCCCATCCAGTCTGTTCCAACCAATGTCTTCATTATGTCCACTCATTTTCTGCCTTCCTTTTGATTTTTTTCAATGTGGTTTTTCCAAGTCGATTTAGGATCAAATGATGATTCTAAGATAAGAAGGTGAGTCTTCTTTCTTTAGTGGGGTTCCATTTATGAGGAGTTTTGCCTTTTGGGGTTTTAATAATAGTGAAAGTACGGTGTATGTTTTTTTAAAAAAATTTTTTATTTAATTTATTAACATACCCCATTCTTTGGACCACTAGTCTATGTTGTCCACGATATTATGTAGGTGAAATTGTGATGTGCCTACATATTCTTCTGTACTTAGCACTGCAAGGTCATCAACATATGTACTAACTGTATGCTTTTGGGAATGGTTTTCTTTAGATCTTTGACGATGGTCAGGAATAGAGTTGGAAATAGAACCCCCTCCCTTGTGGAACCCCATTCATCATTTTGACCATGTTACTTCTTTTGCCTTATAGTTCAAATAAAGCCTTTCTCCTGTCCGGTACTTTTTTTTTTAATCAGGATAGCATTCAGAGTAGTTTGAGAATTAGCCCTTGATTCCAGACTTTATTGAAGGCTTGTATGACAAACAATTTATCTATTATTTCCAGGGCATTTGGGTTCCTCATGGAGAGAATGTTAAGATTCCAGTTGCCATCAAAGTTTTACAGGAAGGAACATCTCCTAATCAGTCAACAGAACTCCTGGAAGAAGCGAGAGTTATGTGCAGTGTTGATAACATCAATTGTGTGCGCATTTTGGCAGTCTGCATGAAATCTCAGATGATGCTGGTGACACAGCTGATGCCCCATGGGAATTTGTTAAACTATGTCAGAAATAATGCACAACACATAGGCTCAAAAGTTCTCCTCAACTGGTGTACACAGATAGCTAGGGTATGATTTTTTTATTATTTTATTTTAGTCTTATGTCATTTCTCCAAAGTCAGATTGCACAAATTATTAAACATGCCATCATCTTGAATACTCTAATTGTTAGTGTAACCAATGATAGTTAACATTGTGGTAGAAGACAAAGTATTGAGAACAGTAATGACTTAATCATGGAGGCATCGATTACTACAGAATGAGGAAGATCAGATTGGAGATGAGCATGAAGGTACACATACTGAGTATGATAGTAGTAAGAATGATAAGGCTTCCTTCCCATTGGAAGCAGCTTCTCACAATAACAAGATCACACAACTACATCCATAATCGCATGGCTGATCCTGAGTGCTGCAGAACCACGTACTGTGCAAGTGTACAATATCGGCTCGCAAGGTTGCTTGCAGTGAATGCAGTTTTCTTGCACCCTTTGCATTTGGACCAGTCACGCAATTGCAGATGTAATTTTTGCCCTCTATCATTTAGGAGTTGATCATGGGCAATAACTTGACAGTTAACAAAACCAGAGATTGATCACATAAATGTTCTGCAGAAGAATGTTTAAATCCATTGGAAATGTAGAAAAAGTAATGAGGAGGTACTAAAAATCAATACCAATACCAAAATGAAGTTGCTTATCAAAGTCTGGAGAAAAAGAACAGGCCACATTATGAGATATATTTTTTTAATGATGTCATGACAAGATGCAAAAGAGGAAATTAGAGAAGTGTCATCCTAAGAGGTCATGGTGACAGTATTACCTGAACTATCGGTATAACCTCCATCATTTTTTATTATCATAATTTCTGATATAACCAAATTTTACTAATGCCCAAAGTTAAGAGAATTTACACCTCACCAGGAGAAGAAATTTGTTTATTGAATAAAAGGAAATTATATAATTTTTTGTGGTGAAGAGTCAGAATTAAGATAATGTGCAGCACTTCAGATAGAATTATGTGGAGATTAATTATCTCATACCCCTTCCGGTGTGCCACATGATGATAATGATATGATAAATGTTGTACTTGCTCATAGCAGAAACTGTGCAATTATATTTATATTTGACACAAAAATTGGTTTCAGAAATCACATTCTCTGGCTTCACTATTATTCTTGTACAGGGAATGTCATATCTTGAAGAGAGAGGAATTGTACATCGTGACCTTGCAGCTCGTAATGTTTTGGTTCAAACTCCAAACCAGGTAAAAATCACAGACTTTGGCTTGGCCAAGTTGCTAGACTTGGATTCTGCTGAATACCACTCACAAGGTGGACTGGTAAGGATTACAGATTAGTGTATTGCTATTTTCTGTTTGTATCAGCATCTTCTCTTTTCTCACTTTCTCTCCTTTCTTTATCTTCTTTGGTCTTATCTCATTATTAATGGCTGTGATTTATACATATATTGTATGTATGTATATATATATATTTTATCAGCTATGCAATAAGATCTGGAGAACAGAAACTTGGCCAAGAGACTGGAAATGTTCAGTATACATACCAATACCCAAAAGCGGTGATATGCAAATATGTTCAAATTATAGAACATTCGCCTTGATCAGCCAAGCCAGTAAAATACTTCTGCACGTTATAATGAAAAGAATACATAACAAGATGGAGGATGAGATTCACGAAGTGCAAGCAGGTTTAAGAACTGGCAGAGGCACTAGAGATCATATATTTAACATGAGATCATAGAGAAATGTAGAGAGTATAACATCAAATTACATGCATGCTTCATAGACTACACCAAAGTATTTGACTGTGTCAATCACCATCAATTATACGAAATAATGAACGATATGGGTTTCCCAAAACACATTACACGACTAATAGCAAAGCTGTATAAAGATCAAGAAGCAGCGGTAAAAGTTAAAGTTGCAAGATCAGAGTGGTTCAATGTACAGAAAGGAGTAAGACAAGGATGTACCGTGTCTCCATACTTGTTCAACATCTATGCGGAAAATATAATGAGAAACGTGAGACAAGAATCAATGAAGCCTGATTTCAGACCCATAAATATAGGAGTTCTGCAGATACCAGAAATTAGATATGCAGACGACACAGTGCTATTAACAACAAACGAACACAACCTACTGAATATAATTAAGTCAACCCAAAAGTTCAGCGAACAGCAAAACTTGTTCTTAAATATGAAAAAGACAGAAATAATGGCAACTGACAAAACTAAATCAAGACCCAACATTAATATTGAGAACTGCAATTTGGAAGAAGTGACACGCTTTGATTATTTAGGAACTAATATAAACAATGCGGGGGACTGCGCAGTTGAGATCAAGATAAGAACAGCAATGGCGCTGGCAAAATTAAAACAGATAAAGAAACTATGGCAAGGTACTAACATAAGAACCAAATTGTGTTTACTACGAACATGTGTATTTCCTGTGGCGACATATGGATGTGAAGCATGGACACTAAATAAAACAGTGGCCAAGAGAATAACATCATTTGAATTAAAGTGTTATAGAAGAGTTTTGAGAATACCATGGACAGCGAAGAAAACAAACCCGGAGGTGTTACGAACAATTAACGTCCAGGAAGGCTGGCTTCTGAAAACTATATTAAAGAAAAAGCTAGTTTAGTTTTTTTCAGTCATATTAAGAGACACGACTGCATGGAGAGAGTGTTAATGGAGGGAATGATAGAAGGCAACAGGGGCAAAGGCAGACCAAGACACCGTTGGACAAAAGACATTCAGGAATGCCTGAGCATGTCACTGGAAGATGCAGGGCAACTTGCTCAAGACCGCAGAGAATTCAAGAGATCCATAGGAAAGACTACGTTCTGGAAAGAATATGTCACATGATGATATATATATATATATTTTTCATTCTCCCTGGACAATTTTTGCATGTTCTATGAGATTTTTATGTTGTTCTTCATGTTGTTTCTATATCAGTGTCTAAGTAAATAGTTTTAATATATATATTAACAAATTTAAATATAATTTTTGCATGTGTACAAAGTGGGTGCTGACAGGTCAGGGATGCAATAAAAAGACGAAGAGAAGTGAGAAGAATGATGGGAATGTCAGTGGTTGCATGTAGAGAAAGCACAGTAGGTCTACAGTGTGAACATATAAATTAGGGCCTATATCAGTTTCTGAGGTAAGATAAAGGTCAACATGACTCTTGTTAACATCTGGATGAATGAACAAAACTAAAAGTTAATAAATACTTAGAATCTTATATAAGTAGGAATGGAAACACTACTAAAGAAATAAAAACTAGACTTGAAATAGCCTTAGCTGTGATGTCAACATTAAATACCATATGAAAGAGCAGAATAAGTACAGTAGTGAAAATAAACATATACATGTACCTATTCTTTTGTATGGATGTGAGAATTACATCCATACAAAAATGGAGAGGAGAATACAGGCCTTTGAAAATAAATGTTGCAGGAATATTGCGCATTATACAGAACATAAAACCAACATATATGTGAGAAACAAAATAAATACTCTTGCAGGCCAAAAAGAGCATCTCATGGCAGTGGTAAGTTGATGGAAACTTGTTTGGTTTGGCCACATGATGAGGCAAGATTCTCTTTTCAAATATATCTTGCAGGGAACAGTTATTCGTTTCAAATATTTTATTCTGCACAGTATGAGGGACTGTTGTCTTATAGATTGATTCATTATTATGTTTATACAGATGCCCATCAAGTGGTTGGCTTTAGAATGCATCCTTCACAGGGTCTTCACACACAAGACAGATGTTTGGAGTTTTGGTAAATTCTTTAAATTATTGTTTGTTATATCCCCAGTAATTGTGAGCAATGAAGAACTTTTCTCTTATGCAATGGGGGAGTGTGGGAGGTATTTAAATAATTATAGCTCTCAACGTTTATTTCAATATTAAGATTCTCTATAAACAATGCTGGCTGAAGACGGATGTGTCAGGTCGAAAGGCGCAGATAATGCAGCTTGCTGTAAAACATGACACAATGCAGATCACCCTCATACTTCCTTCTCAGGGCGGTCAGCGGAATGCTTTCAGAGGGTCTGCCGCAGGGCATACGACAAGGAAGAATATTCTTGCCACGACATGCAGCTGTTGAGGGTAATGAGTGAGCATGGTCACAGTGTCAATATGTGCACCAATGGATAAATCTGACAAAGTTAATGTGCTAAGAGACCTCATCCTTTCAGAGGATTTTCAAAAGTGGGAATCATGGTCATTCTCAAGGTTTTATGAGATTAGTCAAAAGATTGGAACAGCCCGTAAAGAGAAACATAATAAATATATGGAGAGACTGATAAATCGAATTTAACTGTAACTGTCAACCACTACACACTATGAGTTTATTGAGACAGGGACCATTATAGACTACTACATTGAAGTGGATTACCAGAGAAAACATTCTGCATGTACAGCTGGTCTTGAAACAAAGGTTTAAGCTCCCACGCTTAGGCCTGATGGTAGGTGTGGTAGATAGTTTTCACCATCTGTTACAAAGATCTGATCCGGTTGCTGAAGATCATTTGTTATCTGCCGCCATTCACAAAACATTCTTATGCAATCCTTCACTGTTGTCTTCAAAAAACATTTTCAATCATACACCACCTGCTTTCTTTAATAACTGTTGATTGGTCAATATCCTTTGACTGTAAGAAACCGTATCACTGCTCGTTGGTCAATTTTGAAAGGATTTGTTATCACACCACTCATGTTGTCAACTACCTTCACAGGACAATGAACATATTAAGAGAATGACCATGTGACCATTTATTCATTGATGTGTACTTATTACATGAGTAATGACGTCTTCATGATCCTCACATGCTGGCATAGATGATGCTGCACAGCCTGTTTCATTTGAACGTACCTCGTATGTCAGATATTTATGAACAGTATAACTATTTGAAATAAAATATCTAATGTTAAGAACTTTTATTTTTCCGGTAGCAACATGCTGCTATGCAACATCGACTCAAGTATAACCAGCAAAGATCAACACCTTTGAGATGAAATGCTACAGCAAGATACTTAGAATATGGAAGGCAAAAAAGAGAAACTCAAATATTATAAACACATTGAAGATACCAGAGTTTTGGTTACTAAACACAATAGCAAAAAGAAAACTATACCTGTTTGGTCATATGAAGAGACACCTGTTTAGATAGACAAATAATGGAGGAAAAAGCACCTAGACTGAGAAGAAAGGGAAGACCAAGAAGATGATGGACTGATGACATTAAAAATAACATGAATACATTGTTGGAAAATGCAAGCCACATGGCCCAAGACAGAAAAGTGTTCAGGGAGTTAATTGGGAAGGCAACGTTCTGAAGAGAATACGCCCATGGTATAACTATTTGCAATATTTTTATTTTATAAGAGCGCATCATCTTGTGAAAAGAAAAGAAATGCAGCAGCTCAACAGTGGAGAGCAGCTAGAAAGTCATGGATAGGCCAAGATCCGTCTACAGTCGTCATTCCATGTCCAAACTGTCCAAGGACATTTACAGCTCGAATAGGGCTCATTAGCCATCTACGAACTCATAATCAAGGACATAACTAAAATTGAATTTTCAAAAGTGGATGTAACAAATGGTCATCATCACTTATGATGGACGAACAACATTTGCGATATTTATAACTATTTTGGATGTTTACGACCAGGTAGACCTAATACTATTTTTAATTATGAACAGGTATGAATATTTCAAATGTTTTTGAACAGTATAACTATTTCAGATATTTATGAACAGGTATAACTATTTGGGAGCTATTTACACTTGGAAAGAAACCTTATGATGGTGTAAGGACAAAAGATGTACCAATTCTTCTGGAAAAAGGAGAACGACTTCAGCAACCAATTATTTGCACAATTGATGTCTACATGATTATGGTCAAATGTAAGTGCTTTTCACAGTTGTTGTTATATAATTATTTATATATTAAAGTTGTTTTCATAGGCTTGTATGAAAACAGGTAGGGATCCTATGTGCCTACAAATCATGTTGAGGCTATGGAAATAGATTAAGCACATATTGCAAGACAGATCTTGATATAAAATCCACAGGGATATGATATGGAAGATCTAGAACAGCTTGAAGAAGTGAGAGTTCTAAGTGACATTGTAATCACATAGAAAGACCTGGAATTGAAATCTTAGGCTAAGGTAGACTGGAGAGTATTTGTCCATAGTCTATGATCATCTGAGGACCAGGGACTTAGTGATTAATTGATTGATTTACAATTTTTATTGAAAGGCCATAGAAAACATTCATATTTCTCAGGAGTTTTTATAACTTAGGCTGATGTTAGACAAGGTTATATGCTGTATCTGGAGTTATTTTTCCCATGTTAATAAAAGATAAGTGGGCATATGTGACTATATCGATAGCAATAAGGTTATGAAACTTTGATTGTGAATAGCTTTGTGGTTGGTGATCAGCAAATTCTGATGGAATAATTTTTTTTTAAATGTGTGTTGCACATCCATCTCTGGAACAAGAAACAATACTTTCAAATATATTAAAATTATAATTTAATATATATATTTGTAAACATTTTAAGATAATCCTATTATGAACACACACAAAATAGTGCTTCAAATTTTTTTAATTATTCACAAAATAACAGAGCTGGTTGTTTTGAAAACTCAAGATATATCTAGAATTTCTATTGACATTTTCATAGAAAATTCTTTTTTTTTAATCACATTTGAAAACTTTAAAATCTTTTAAAATGAGGATTTGGTATATTGCCAGTAGTTTTCAGGTTAGATTTAAATAATTAATATGGCCAAATTCTTCCACTTATTCTTTTGTTCGCTAATAATATCTGTATCTGCAGTGTTGTTTCTTGTATAAATTGGACAATTTTTTCTTGTTTTGTACCATAGAGTTTAACCTTTAGCAAGCCAGATTAAAAAATACGAAACGTCTCCCTGCCACCGGATTCTTTTTTGAAAATTTGCGTTATTGATGGTGACTGTTTTGAAAATGTGATAATTTTTTGGTTGTTAGAGATATTTAAATAATATTTGCACATATAAATAAAGAATTGAATTATGCATATATTGGTGTAATTTATGTACGTGTGTGTGTGATACCAGACGTATGAGAAAGTGGTAAAGACGTTTTTCACAAAAAAACATATATTTTATAACAAATAAAGAGGGAAAAAATAAGGAAAAAAAATAACTTACCTTACATATCGAATTCCTTGGCAACACTGTCAACTAAATCACGTAAATCTGTTGTATTTATGTTCTTTCACTGCGAAATTATCAAAATATAGCCGGGGGAACTGTATAAAACATGTAGATTTGCAGTAAAATCGTTCTTTGAGCTTAGGCCTAGAGTTATTTTTTCTGCCACTTCAAAATATTCGATATCAAACGTACAAGTCCCCAAACCAGCACGGCATTCTGTATATTCACTGCTGTGAAACTAAATAACCTAATAATCCATGATTCAATCCACGATTCAATGTTATTTTATTCGAAATACGATGAAATAAAGGTCTGTAAAACCGATCCATCATCATGGCATCGTACCGGTGTACAGATGTGGTCAGATTAATTGCTCTTAAACTTTTACGAATAGCCAGCCATTCTCAAAAACGATCATGTCGGAAGTGGGGGATGTACCGGCTTCGATTGCGCATGTCCCCAGCTATGTGTACGGACTGTGGTACGTGTAAATCTCACGATAATCTCGCTGGGCAGGACGGCCCGCCATCAGCGCGCGCGGCCATTTTGTTTTTCGGCGGCTGGATATCATATCGGCTCGGTGAAGGTTAACATTCATAGGTGTATCAGAAGGCCAGTATGTGCACCTTAATGTGTCATAGTTTGCACATTCTTGAAGGATATGTTCTGAAGTGTTGTTGGCTTGCCCATATATACACTTTGCTGATGTGCCAATTTTAAATTGTGTATACATATGGCTGTTTATTCTAATGTGTCCAGAAACAATCTATTCTCCTGACCAGTAGCCCTTTATGTCATCCAGAATGATGTCAAATCGGTGCTGCTAAGCCATCAGATGTTTCCAACATGTGAATTTGAATAAGTAGCTTTTGATGTGCTTTTACCTGTCCCATGATGTTTCATTTCTCCATTTTGTTCTATCTCACAATTGCTCCACTATATTGCATTGCTGTAAAATATTATGTCATACTGACATGTGATATTGGCATTAAAGCCCTGTCTAAAAGGTATGACTATGTAGTAATATTAAAACACAAATGTGTATGCCCTCTAAATAAGAAAGCACCATAAGTTAAATAGAGTTTCTTCGAAGCACTGACAAAAAGCATTGATTTCAGTAGATCATATTCTTTTTTTTTAAGTAAGTATTATGATCTTTTTTGTCTTATTTTGAATTATGCCAGGTTGGATGTTGGATGCTGAATCTAGACCATCATTTAAAGAACTGCAGGAAGAATTTGCCAAAATGTCCAGAGATCCTGGTCGCTACTTGGTTATTGAAGTGAGTCTTTTCACATTACTTTTTGTATATAAGTTTAAAACCTGGTATTACATTGTCTACATTCAATTAATTGTATATTATTGATATTAGTTAACATCATTTTGTACACAAGATCACAATTATATTATCGATTGACCTGCATCAAGTGGATGGTGATAATGCTGGTCAACATTTACATTAAGCATTGAAATGGGAGCTTGTTTTTTTGTTTTTCCAAGGCCAATATATGACCTCAGTTGTATTATATCCATGTTTAGCTATCATGTATTTCTTGGTTTTCCTCTGACTCTGTAATCTGATTGTGTTTTATTATATGCACTATTAGGAAATTGATTGTAATCTATTTCATTCTCATAAGATGTCTCAACCATAGTATTTTCTGTCTCTCGGTATATTCAATTAATGATATAATGCCTATTCTATTTCTAATATTGTCATTTCATAACTTGTCTAATCTGCTAGCACAAAAGGCCTTTCTCAAGCATTTTATTTCACACATTATTAGATTTCTAGTGTAAAAATATCATTTTCAAGTCTGGTGTTGGTAACATGATTATGATGTAGATCACATTAGTTATAAGAAAGTGTATTTGAGAGAGTAAATAGTAATGGTTGTTGGTAACAAGGAAAAAGGACCAAGATGATGATCAACAAAAGACATTTCAGAATGTTTAAACAGGTCAGTGCCTGTAGCAAGACAACTTGCCCATAAATGTGAGTTGTTAAGAGCTCACATAAATAACTACATTCTGGAAAGAACTACATTCTTTATCTCCTGAATAATGAATAATAGAGGAGATATAGAAGGAATTGGATTATATTAATTACCTAGAAAAAATACTGACCAAAAGGCCTATATTAAGAACACATCATAACACATAGGAAGTAAATAACAGCATTGTCCACTATCTGTTATGCCACTACCTTGTTGATTTCGGGATTTGTTTCTTTGTTCCGAGACATTTCTCTTTCAACCTGAAATGATGGTTCATCTTGGTTATAGAAAGACGTGATATATGGGGAGATAAACCCACATAAAATAGCGGAACGAAATAGGGGCAGATAAGCAGTGTTGGCATGCTGAATACACAAATTTCAGACTTGAATGCACTTCATTCGACCCATATAGACTTTTTCATCTGCAATTCTCGAGCGCACCATTTGGCAGATATTTGGAAAACCCATCCATAGACAAATTGACATATCTTCACTAGCGGAATTGGTACAATACAGGGAGATGAGCCTAGAAATAAATACATCTTGGTGCAGATAATCATAAATATGAAATTTATTATTTCTCTTTGTGAATACTATAAAAAAATTGGAATGTGGGCTCATCTCCCCATATTATACCAAGATGTTACTTCCATCACAACCTTTTTTAAAAAATACCTTTTATTGTGAGCTACGTTCTTTTCAACAGTGGACAATAATCCAATTAGGTTATATGTACTATAGTATATATACTATTATATGTACTATATACCCATCATTTTTAGGTTGGTTCTGGACTACATAATAAGAACTGAATATTGTTTGAAATGAGTGGGAGCTTAACATGCTTAAAACATTTGATCTATTACACTGTGCTCTGTTGGAAGCACTCCATTTTTGCTTTATGTTTTAGGCATATTTGTTTTGTGAAATGGCCCTTTTATTGTTGTGTAATAGGGAAATCATTTTTTCAATAATGCCTGTAAATCACTAGAATTGTGAGTTGTGCATGATATTTCCCCTGATCAGCAGAAGCTAACGTTGTGTTGTAAACAAGTGTAACACTTGGTTATCTGCATTGTCCATTTGTTAACCAAAATTATTCCTAATTTATTTATTATTGGTTAACAAAACCAATCACTGAGTTGCATAAAACACAAATTCTGTGCCTGCTGAACAAGAAAATGCCTACACTTCTTTTATGATCAATCAGTGTAAGACAAAGATATCTAAGTACAAGTTGCTGTTTGCTGAAGTACAATGATGATGTTCCTAATATCTAAACAGTTCCATGTTTCCTGGAAATAAAGAGGTGCTAAAGACACTTAATATGAAGAAAGAACTACTAAGAGAAATAAAGATCAGGCAAATAAAATACTTTGGACACATTAAAAGACATGACACCCTATTGAAGACCTTACTTGAGGGTAAAGTCAAAGGGAAGTGAGCAAGAGGTAGGCAGAGATACAAGTGGGAGAGTAACATTACACGATGGACAGGTTACAGTCTAGCAGAGTGCACCACCAAGACAAGAGACAGGAGATGTTGGAGATACGTTGCAGCCAACCTTCGTTGCGGAGATGGCACTTAATGATGATGATGATGATGATGATGATGTTTCCTGGGTTGAGTGAGTTAATGTATAACGCCTCTCTCAGTGCATGATGTTATGTATATTGTCTACTTATTACTAGTGCATTCATTCATGTTTTTAAGGAACTTGGTTTATTAGTTAACAACTAGTGGTTCTAGCAATCTACTACCAGATTAGTGTTTATATTTAAATTATAACAGAGCATTGTTATATAGAACAATTGACAACCAAATGTGAATACACACTTCACCCACACAGGGAGATGAACACCGTAGGTTCTCAGAATCAGCTTATTCCTGCTGTGAGCTGGATATGTCATCCATGGATTGTGTGGTTGTTGATCCAGTTCCCAGCACATCCAGAACTACAGTTGAAGTTATTGCTGACATAACACATGATTCCAATATATGTCTGGAGGTGAAGGTCATGATAATGTCATTAAAAGCGGCTTTCTATTCTTGTTGTCTTCCCTCCGCACCAAATTTAAGCTTTGTCATTCATTTTTTCCCTTATATAAATGTTATAGTTGTTAGTGTTTAATACCCACTTGTTTCTTTCCAAGTCAAGCTTTGTCAACTTTCAATGTATTTTCTTACAATAAATGTGGAATCCAGTATGTATTTTATATTTTTTTTATTAAATAAACTTCATATCACTCCTGCCAACCCATACATCTTCAGTTTCCCCCAACAGATGTAAAAAGCTGTGTGCACTGATAGTTACTATTACACGTGTACATCTATCCCCCAATTAGGCAATCCCTTATTCCTGTTCTACTCTCACCATATCCGATAACATAATGTTTCAATTGGAGTACTGATGCTTGGTCAAGCGATATATCATGATTCATCAGACATGATTCATCACAATTTTCAAGGTCCCTTTATTTAACTCCAACACCTGTGCTATATATGTGTTATTGATACTAACTGTCTGCTCTCTGATTATCATAGACTCCTCCATTGTCATGGACAGTGCATCCATATGTTCTTGGATTTTAGGTAAATGAAAGAAAAAGATATCGGATTTTATAAGTATCTACAGATACCCATTCAATGATACCAAAACTAGTTGTTGTGTAACTTTTGAAGCATGGTTTGATTAATATATGATAACTACTTTATAAATGATGAAAAACCACTGACTGAAGTATAGCAATAGTCTCAACTTCCATTCTCATACTAGAAGTATGAGCAAGACTGATTCTACAGTCCATTCTTCTTTGTGTTCATTCTGAAGCATTGGCTCGTTAAAAAGAAGTACCCTGGTAGTCTGCAGAGCAATAATTACAATAGTTCTTCCATAGAACACAGGTTTTTGAAGTTTGACTTGAAGACAACTGACAGGCTATCACTAAGGGGCTATGGGGTGTAAACATGGAAAAATACAAATAACAACACACAAAACATTTTCAATGTTTCGAACCATTAGGTCTTTGCCAAGAATACACAAAACAAACAGTGAAAGAGCAATAAAAACAGTAACTACAATGTTACCACCACAGAGGCACTAGAGACACTTTTGACATGTAAAGAATATGAAGTTCAAGCAAACATTACTGTTATCTAAGACTTCTTGTCTGCAGAGCCTGGATATCGACAGTCAGCTATGAGCTTCTTACCATTCAGTTATCTAACTATACAACATCTTGATCACACTTTGCTATCTGCTTTCTTTTTAATCATCACTACAATATTATGGTCTTTGGGTTGTGAACCCTTTTATACAACACATGCAAAAATACTAACATTAGTTCTTTAGTTGGTATAGTATTGGGATAGATTGATTCAGCCTCCAGATAGCATGTTGCCTTCCTGAATTCTATTTTCTAATCAACTAGAGGACTGTATATATTTTACAAGTCATGATAGAGTGGATGTTTAGTGACTATAAGATTATATCCATGTTTTTGTATCAGAACCCAATCATTTGTTACTGTAATACTTTGCTGCTTGTGTTATGAATTCAACATTTCTCACATTCAGTATGCTGAAGACTATGATTTGTTTTACAATAAATGTAGAATCAAATTAAATATGGATTCAAGCTTGAATTCTCTGTGATTTTACAATAAATGTAGATTATTTTTGCATTCTCTTTTTTTTTTATAGTAAATGTAGCTTCCAGTTAGTGTTTTTAAAAAAAAAAAAAATGTATTCATGTTTGTATTTTCTTTCTTACCAGTCTTATGTATGATTATTCTGCAAACCTTTCTTTCTCCCCAAGCTATATATTTATCTAACCCAATTTAGTGTATTATTTATATAGACCAACGTAGCTTGCCATTTATCCAGCCAACTTAGTCATTTATTAAACCTAACTTAGCAGCTAGTTGTGCCTTTTATTGAATATATTTATATGACATCATGTACAAATGTCATTCAGTGAAATGTATTTTTATTTGTTTTATTTACATCCAACAAATTATTGGTCTTCACTGTTAATCAAGAACATATATTGTGCATTTTATGCATGTTTAAGCCTCAGAAGTAAATTAGCCTAATGGAAATATTCAAAGCAGATAATGTATATAAAATGGGCAAGAATTTTAAAATTTAGCACGCTATGTTTACAATTATGTAATTTCTCTCCTGCATCCAAATTATTTTTTCAAAATGTTGCGTAATAGTTGGTGTTTTAAAAATGTGATAACATTTTTGTTGTTAGAGATATTTAAATAATAAATGTACATATAAAGAATTGAATTCTGCATATATTGGTGCACGTTTTGTTTGTGTATGCATGAGAAAGTCATAAAGATGATTTTTCACAAAAAACAAACAAATTATTTAAAAAAAACTAAATTATAAAACATTTATGATCTTTTTTTGGAAATTTCCTGGAGTGGCAACAGTTTGAAATAGACAATATATCACATATATAGAATATACTTCTACAGTATTTATGGTCAAATATCATAAATGCATTGGGGAAATTGAATAGTCCTTATAGATTTGTCATGAAACCATTCTCTAAACTAGCTATAACTAGTCCACAACAGAATAGCTCCAAAACAGTTGATGTTTGGCCTCAAAATATAGAAAACAGCATGGTCTAATGTATTTTTGAGTGTGAAAACATCTTACCTCTCAAAATTCATTATCTAAATCAAATCCATAATGATTTTTACTGAAAATACAATAAGTCTATAAAACCAGATTCACTTTCATGTTGATGCCCTATTTTGAAGATGTTGACAGGTTGCGAAAATTTTGATATTCCATTAACTATTCCATTCCAAAAAAACTACGCACTATGGTCGCCACTAAAATTGCAGAAAAAGAAAGTAAAATGAACAACTTGCCAGATTTCAAGTAATCTGGTAACCAAAATGTTAATAATTTGGCTTCTTTTATTGATTACAGGGGACCTAGCAACAGGGCTTATACACTAACCTGCGACTATATCATACATTGTATGTTGTCGAGCGCACTTAACCTAAGTGTGCTTAATGTTAATATGTCATTAGTAAGATATTGATAACTAAGATCAGCTGCTGATTTTTTTCTAAATTAGGTAAATAACAACTTTTGACTCAACGAAATGTATAACTCGTTCATATATAGCATTATTCAGGTAATTGATTCTCTGTTGAAGAAGTTAATTGTAAATGTGAAAAGAAATTAACCTAACTAGATATTGAATTGGTAGTCCAGATGAACAACAAAGAAATTGACATAATTTCCTATTTATCTCTTTATCTTTGTACATTTTGCTGTTGTAAGCTCTTTACATTCCCAAAATGTTTTACCTTGTAGGCATCAGAGTTATTTGTATATAGTGAGGAGATGGTTGACATATTTAAATATTAGAATATATACTTGAGGTCGTGGTAACTGGATTACCAAGGCCCCCACTATTTTTTATGGTAAAAAGCTCTGATATAGATAATTTGGACTATTTTTCCACAGTTGAAAGGAGCGTACCTCACCATAAGAAGTACATTTTACTAAGCCAAATATTTAAATATTGACTAAAGTTACATATGCAGTAGGATATTATATACAGTAATAGCAGTACTGTGAGCAACCATGCATGTTGTAAGTGGTGACTAGAAGGTTTTGTGGGATTGAGTTTGCTTTCCCAATACATAAAGTGTCAAAACCCAGAAATCATGAAGTCAGATGTGTCAGTCTGTAAGGTACAGATGTCACAGCCGAGCTGTAAACTATGACACAATACATTCATTTCTCTGGATGAATCCCTGTTAATGTGCAGGTGTTTGAGAATAAATACAGTAAGAAAGAACAGTGCTTACACTTACACAGTATCACTAACATCATCACAAATTGAAGCAGCGTTTCCTCTAGTGCTAGCAACACTTAAATTTAGTATGAAAAGAAATAATGTTTCTGTTAGAAACTTAAAGTGTTAGAAATTGCCCAAAGACAAAATACATATTGTTTTTTTAAAAACCACACAAACTTTTACATGCCTTTAATGTGTTCTTATTTGGCTCTGTACCGGAGTGATTAAGATACCATTTTTAATATATTGATTGAAATGTAGTGAAACAAGCTAATTAACTTGCAATATCTTCTTCTTCTTTCCTTCCTCTTTTACCCTTTACAGGTGTCAAGGGAGATACAATGTTCTTATTCTCGCTTTTCTGGCAGGTTCAGATAATGTTATTTGGTGTTCGTGTAATGTCTCTTTGATGTTGTCGATCCAGCGTACTCTAGGTCTACCCCTGTCTCTTCTTTCTGCTTCTCCTCTCTTCATATATTCTTTATAAACTAATGAATCACACAGCATTCTTTCCAGATGAACAAACCATTGTATCTGTTGGTTTTGTATATATTGTAGAATTGATATGACACCTACTCTTTCTCTTATGACATTGTTTCTAATTCTGTGTCTTCTTGCAATATTCCATAATAAAATATAAAATTTTAGTTTTACTATATAAATATGACACTTTCTTGGAGATCAGGGTAGTTACTAATCGAAGTATCACATAGATTAGAAGTATCACATAGGTGGTATAGAAAGAATTAATCTATGCAAGATAATTTTCTAGTTACACAGATCATAGTAATTTGTCCATGAATATATGTGTTGATAGCAGATAGGCCTATACAAAATATACTGTTCAGATGATGTGAGCACAATTAATAATAATTTGGAATTTTAATTAACCATATTTATGAGGTTTTCAGACACAAGATCATAGTTTTAGTATAAGCAGACTACTGATAATTTTTTCAAGATAACATTTTTACATATAAAAATACCATTTTATACACTGACACTAATAGTAAATGTGTTTCAACACTGGAAAATGTTGTCAGCCAAAATTTTTATCAATTTTGTTATTCAGTTTATATTGAAATGATCTTTTGATTGCAATATATTAAATAACCTTCCATTATAGTCTTTTATTTATTCTTATTTATTGCAATATGCCATTATTTAATCATCTATGTAAAACAATGGTTACATTTCTTTTTAAAGTGTAGCTGTATTCTTTTGCTAATTACACTTTCTTCTTGTATGTGTGTTCTTGATTATGCATTGCACTTGATGGATAAAACTCTTTATGTGTTAGATGCACACGATTGTTACAAGGATTTAGTGATTGTATCAAGATGGTGACAGACATAATTATTGTGTTGTTAAAATAATCTTTTTGTATTCCTAAAAATAAAGACCCCTTTCTTTTAAATCCCATTAGCAATAGGTTTCAAGACAAGTATCATTTGATACTATATTACAACTGAAGACTAGAAAATGCTAGGGCAGCTGATACTGGACTAAAAACTGATTGTCATCACCGCACTCTGGACACGTCCATAGATGCTCCAATCTCCATTTTAATGTATCCACCATTACATAATGACTTACAATTCTAGTTCTTTGTTGATTGGCAAACATTCTTCTAAGTCCACAGTTTTGCATTATTTCATTTGTCCATGTTGTTTTCTTATTTGTTAATTACAAATAATAGTTGACATTAAACAAATTAAAAGGAAAATAGTAATATCTAAAAGTACTCTGAGCAAGCTTTTTAGATGTGATAACCTGACATATTTATTGCCAGCATTATGTCAATTCACTCACATTATGAATATAATACTTTGATTTTTCTTGGTATGCATGCATTTCTAATCTCCCTTGAATTGAAATCCTGACCTGTGAATAGTCGTACCTGTTGTGTCAAACTAGGGACATCTTAATGCCAACCCATTTCCTGTTTCCCAGACACCAGAGCTTTATCTCTTGTTAAAACTAAAAAGAGTGCAAAAGTTCTGCAATTATTAATGTGTGGCTCAGAAACATGGGCAATCAACAAACAACTAGAAGACATAATTGATGCCTTTAAGATGTGGATATATAGAAGAATAGGGAGAACTTCATGGAAAGAGAAGAAGACAAATAAAGAGGTTCTAACAACAATTAATATGAAGAAAGAATTATTAAAGGAAATAAAGATCAAGCAAATAAAAAATTTTGGACATTAAAAAAGATGGCACCTTATTTAAGATCTTACTTAAGGATAGAGTCAAGATGGAAGCAGAGATTCAAGTGACAGAGAAACATCACGAAATGGACAGGTTACAGTCAAGCTGAGTGTACCAGGAAAGCAAGAGACAGGGGATGTTGGCAGTCCGTTGCAGCCAACCTTCATTGCTTAGACAGCGCTTGATGATGATGTTTCTTGTAAGGAGCTTAAAATTTCTGCATTATACATTGCGCTATGCCAGACATAGTATAGTAGCCGTGCAAGCTAGCCAAATCGATCTCTTATTGCCTATAACACCCACATAACCAGACACAAAAATGAATGTGATACATTCCAACATCAATCTCTCGATTGCCCCAAACAGAGCATCTGGTCAACATAAGAAAACTTAAGCATCAAATGTTGTGCAATCATAATGCCTGTATAGAGTGTTGCCTAAGAAAACCAAGTAGTGGGAAACTGACAATGACCTAAAACAATCCACTCTATACATGAATAACATTGGACTAGATGTGTAGCAAATATATATGGAAGAAGCATAGTGTTTCTATACCAAAACCACTATTTTGTTGTAAGTATAATACTATTGTATGTTCAACTTTATAGCAAAATCTAATGTTTTCCTTTAGTTCAAAATTTAAAGATTATTGTTTTTGTATATTATAATTGCTGTAAGCTTTTTTTGTATATCTTACTGTTATTTGCTAATTGTATATGCTGTAATAGTTAAAATTATTGGTTATAGTATCATATTTCAAGATGTATAGGTAGTAAAGTAAAAAAGTAAAGTAACCCATAGCATTTATTAATGCCGTAGGGGTGTGAGATGTTAGTGATCTCACATTTCACAGGCTCTGCAAATGAGGGCGGTAGCCATCTCCTCTCCCTCGCAGTCTTTACTTCCCGGATAAATCCGGTACCCATTTAAGGCTGGGTCGACCTGGGAGCCGTTGCGATCTGAAAACATTTCCGCCTAACTGGGGAATGAACCCAGGACCACTCATATGCGAAGCCAATGTGCTAACCACTACTCTAACGCGGCTCATGATGTAGGTAAGTTGTATAGAACTATGTAAAAAAAAAATATTAATACCGGTAGTTTATTTTTTGAAGCAAATACATTTTCCACATTCATAGTCTCGGTTAAAATCAAATAATTTGTTTTTGTAAAATTAATAATTTTAGTAGTTTTATTGAAGACTGTAAGGATTTTACTAGTGAACTTCCAGCACAGAATTATCTTAATTTTGTTTAGGGAAAAAGGTTATGGGTAAAGCACATCATTTTATCAACACACATAGGACATGTTTATAGGTCATTTGATCACTGTAAGTAAATTAGATTGTAGCAGCTCACAGTTTGAGAAGAATTGATTTATAAACTCCTTTAATTCCATATACCTAATAAGTTTTTACTTTTAATCCTTATTCCAATCTTCCACAATCTTGAGTGCACTTCTACAATCACATTTCTGAAAATTCTTTGGATTAACAGTCATTCAACATACAAAGTGTACTAGCATGTGCCAGGTCATAGTTTCATTTGTTGTTCATGGACAACAATATTTTACAGACGTTTTTGCAAACACAAAAATGTGTTAATATTTTTATGGCTCAACATAGTATAGCATGAGCCCATAACCCGTTAGGTTCATATCAACACACAGAATCCTCCATTGTTTTCTATATTCAGCTATGCGGATCAGTGATGAAAAATTCTGATCTGTCCGGTCATTGATGTTGTCCATGATTTTTTTTATGGCATTACTAACACCCTATTACATTGTGCTTATCCATTTTGTAGAAATTTTTTTACATGGAATCTATTCTTTTCTGATCACACCTTACATATATATCTGTTGATATCAAGATTATGAATTTGTAAATTTTACCTATGATTATTTAAATCATATTCTTTCAGGGTGATTCTTTGATGAGGTTGCCAAGTGTTTCTTATGATAAAAATGAAC
Organism: Meghimatium bilineatum; assembly: GCA_034231615.1. Taxonomy (NCBI): domain Eukaryota; kingdom Metazoa; phylum Mollusca; class Gastropoda; order Stylommatophora; family Philomycidae; genus Meghimatium; species Meghimatium bilineatum. Next base: position 40,222,038 of record CM067305.1, on the reverse strand, counting down.
TGATTCATGAAATAAGCGCTGGTGGCCCAGAGAGTGTTATGGAAGCTGAAGAGTACCTAAGTCCAGTAGATCACCAGCAACATAGACCAGGATCTCTGTTTCGATCATATGACAGACAGCACAGTAATTTGTCTGCAGTAAGTGGATAATTTAGTGATTTATTGTGTAGAACATTAACTTACCCATTGTAATTGTTTATTGTAGTGTGTATGCTTATGTTTACATTTCTGTTTAGTTTGCCATTCAGGTGCTTGTGATATGTATAATGTTTCTTTAAAACCAAATGTATGTAAATAAAAAATAAGTTATATTCTTCATTTATGATTAATTAAGAGAAATATAAAAATTTCCATTTTTAATCTTTTATGAAATGTTTATTATTAATTTAGACACATCCTCTTAGTCATCAGATCATCATCTTGACACTCCTAATATGAACATAGCTGCCCTGATCTATTCAGTATGCCATTATTGATTCTTGATTAGGAACCAACCTCACAGCACTTAAGACATTCCCATAAGCGCTCAGCTTCCTAGTTCATATATGTCCACTATTACAGATTTTCCATATTGATAAAGGATTTCGAACAAATAAACCAAAATTTTAAAACCATTTTTTTTTTAAAGTTCGTGGAGGGATTAAATTCCAGTAATAATTACGAATACAGTCATTTTTAACTCATGCACACATTGATGGGCAAAACAATAGGTCATCAGTAATTATTATTAATGCGGACATTTTTATAAGAATAAACATATAAATCATAAAAATATACAAATTTATGAAATAATAAGTTGACAGTTTTGCTAGTTCATCATGTGTCTAAGGTGTATAAGCTTTATATCCCCAGGCAGTTGTTTTTAGTGCATTTTTTAGATATTCATGGAAAGAACACAGTTTCTGTTATCACTCCTAGTCATTTCCATTTCTATCCTTCACAGCTCTGTCTCTTCTCACAATTTTACAATCCACTATAGCATTGCCTCTGTCTCCTGCATGACCTGGACAGCAAATTTTAATGATATTTTTGGTGTTGTTGAAAAGAGTGAGCATTCCTTTCTCATTATGCACTTTTGTATCCTGCTCTAGGCTTATGTGTGGCAATCAATCATTTTCATTAAAGAAAGACATTAATCAAAAAGCTCTCAAATATATTTAAATATTTTGTGCCTTAAGATCAATGTCAATAAATTCTTGAATATTTGCAGTCTTTCAAAGTTGGCAAGTTTTATGCTAAGTTCCAAATACTGAGTCAGCAGAAAATGCAAAGTACCTGGTTGTAAGCATCTTCCAATTTGATCACCACTGCATATCTTCATATGTGCTTGAAAGCCTTCATGAACATCTTCAGTAAAGATAGCTACATCACCCCTTATCTTTTCATTTTAGTCGGCATCCTCTAATTGTAAAAGGAAGATGCAACTACTCAAGCCAGTATACCGATTTTGTCCATTGGTCTTTTCCAGTAATTTACAAGTAGTAGGCCTATATTGAATTGTTGTTACCCGGTATTCAATATCACTGCAACTTAGTATGATCCTTATTACCAAGCTTTTATAATCGTATCAAGTAACTATGCAGCCAGTCTTTGAAAGTGATCCTTTTTTAAAGGCTGACATTAAACATGTCTTTCTGTTATGATTTTATGCATTATCTTTGTCATCTGTTTTTTAACTGCATATTATCTTCTAGGTTTCTCGCCAAGGGGCTGGAGATCACATTGATTTCACTGATAGAGCAAAAGGAGGTAATTTTGGACGAGACAGCCAAAAGGTGAGAGAGAAAAAGTATGGGCATTTGACTGCTGCAGCCCGAGCCAAGCAGGAAAGAGAGTTGCCTCACCTTCGTGGTGATAGTGTTAGCTCCAGATATAGCTCAGATCCTATTAAGTTTTCACGTGATAAAGGTAAGCACTCTACATGGAAGAGATCACTTGTAAATATTTGTATGTGAGGTGGTCATTTTAATCACTCATTGTAAAGTCTAATACTTTATCTTAAAACATTTATTATTTGCTATGTTTAACAGATTAGGCTTAGTTCAGTTAGTTTGCTAATTAGTTAGTTAGTTAGATGGTATATTTGTTAGCTAATTTGTTAGTTAAATAACAAATTAACGTCTGTGGCTGCCAGGTACCAAGTTTGATCCACGCCACAGGCAATTGTGCATTTGGACTGTTCAGAAAGCAATAGCAAACTCCTGAATGTATTTATATTGTCTCCCATCGAAGACGGATGTGTTGGGCCATTTGCGCAAATAAAACGGCGACACAACGCATTTCCATTCTCTGGACTACATTCTGCTGGAAATCTAGTAGGGCCATTGCCCTAATACAAGAAAGATCTAGCGGGAGTTTGAGAATGGACGCTGAATAAGAAGAAGAATATTGTCTATAAAATCACTAGAGCCAAAAAATGCTGGGCTGATGACAACATCCTGAATAGGATACACTACCAATTTTTGTATATATATATATAAAAATGTTAACATTTCTTTCCACTGATGCCAGTTCCTTGACAGGAGAGTCAGGCCACCAGCGACTTAAAACTAAGTCTGGTCACGTCACCTAGATGCGAGTAAGAGTTTACCTTAGCAAGTAAAGATGTTGAAGACACAACCAGCCAAAATTTGCATCACAGAAATAAGGATGCCACAAACTGACGTAATAGGAATATGTCAGTCTCTAATATCCGATATAGGCACATTTCAGATGAATGGGAAAAAAAATTATGTTAATATTTTTCAGATATTGTCAGATTAATTTGAGCTGTATTCTCCTTTCCCTGACACCATTTAAACTGCAGTGTTTCTTTTTTGTCTTGCTTACATCTTGCCCCTTTGTGTCTATGTCTCTTATACCCTTAGTAAAAACACAAATAATTTGTCTGCTATGGTGAAAAGTAACATTAAAAAACATAAATGAGCACCATCATCCGAGGTCTTTGTAGAAAAAGAGAAAATATGCCCTGAAAACTATTTATTTTGTAGTTCTATTTTGTTCTTAAGAAGCCTATACTTAAACTTAGTAACTTTTTTGTTTTGTTGTCAAGGTTGCTAAAATATTTTTTAGCATTTCACTATAAACTTCTCAAGTTGTCATTTAGGGTAATCGATTTTCTTATCAAAACTGTGTTGTTTCATAATTGTATTTATTTCATTTGACAATTACACAAACATAAAATATTCTTGGGGAAAAAAATGGTAGATAATAAAGAATGTTCATATAGATTAAAAGTAAACATGAACACATAAAGCAGTATGACACTTGAAATACTATACTTGAACAAATGGCTAATCATCATGAATGTTCAGTATGAAGACTGTCCTGCTCTGTGACTACAAGGTGCATATCATATCAGTAACTGTAAAGGTATTAGGTTTGAATCCCGCCTCAAGCAATTGTGTATCTCGCCCATTTAGAAAGAAATGGCAAATTACTGCTAGTAAATACTGCCAAGAGTATTGTTACAGCTGAAAATGTTAGGTTGCCACTGTGGTGAAAAAGGTGGGTAACATATATCAGAAAAGGTGGAAGATTCATTATATGACATCTGACCTTTTATGTAGAGATAGCACTTTATTTAAATTGTGAATGAAATTAAAATATTTATATATATTTAATTTGTTAACGTTTACTGAAAATTTATTACTCCTATTCAGTTGTATGTATTACATGTTTTTTAAAGTAATAATCGTTTCTTATTTTCTCCTTGGAAACTGCAGAATAATTTCTAATATAAATCTCATCATCAGGTGTCATCTTCACTTAAAGAATTGCAAATAAACCTCCTCCATCTTCTGTCCTTGCTGTCTCCGCTGTGCACTCTGCTAGATTGTAAACTATCCATCTCATAATGCTTCCCTCATCTTTATCTCTGCCTACTTCTTGATAGAAATTTTACATTTATTTTTTTAAATTTTGAAAACTATTTTCCAGAAGATATTGATTGGGGTCACAATGATGTTCCAAATTTTGAAGAAAGCACACCACAAAAACCACTAAGTCCTAGCTCTATGAAGATTCCTTTAAACATTGTCCTTCCTGTTGATGAGGAGGACTATTTGCGACCAGGTGCAGCAGCCCAATCTCTGGCATATCTAGATCTTGATGGCAAAGGTATGAACAAAGAGTATTCTTCTTCAGTTGAGAAATAATGACTTCACTTAGAAGTATAGAAGTATCTTGATTAATTTTAGGTATTCATATAAAAGTGAACTCTACTATAAACAGTTAGGTTGAAATATAGCATAGTGATTTTTTTTTATTAACAACAAATCTATAAACAGATTAAAATATAGAAAAATAATTCTTCTTCTTTGTCTTCTACATTTGTTATAAAACTCTAGCAGGATATAGTCCAGAGAATGAAAAGCGTTGTGTCATGATTTATAGCTTGGCTACAATATCTGTGCCTTTCGACCTGACACATCTGACTTCAGTATGACTTTCTTGTCACTTTCACCCTATATGGGATGGGATCGCCAACCCCACACCATGACCTACTTAGTTGTCTCTTATGACATTCATGGAAAGTAAACAGTATTGCTTTTCTTTGATTGCCTTTCGGGCCCTGGTGACATACAGATGATCAAAGTAATATATACTCATGTTTTTTTTAATGTAGTCACAATTAATGGCTATTTATTTCTCTGTAAACTGAATCATTTAATGCCATTTATGAAGTTTTCTCCTGTCGTCAATGAAGAATTTTGGTGATATCATTCCTTGATACAATCAACAACTTGTGGCATCCTTCACTTCCTTATCTGTAGTTAAATTAATGCACTTAAGGTAATTTTATAAAATACAGGCATAAATTAAAATGGCAGTACATCAAGTGCAGTGAGTATAGAGGGTGTGGAAGAAATATGGATTGGAATTTCAGAGAAACCTCAGTTCTGTTTTATGAGTTCTACTGTTTATAAATTTTGTGGTAGCTTTGACAATAATGTATTCCACTCTTTCTTTTGTTAAATCTAGCTAGCTGGTTGTATTGTAACTATTAATTATAACATAAATAGTTAGAATACAAAGTGATTGAAGAGGAGTTTGAAAAAGACCCTGTACATCTTCAGAAAATGATGAATTGCTGTGACCAATGGAGAGGGTCATTGGTAGCGATAACAAAATTAAAATAAATGAAAAAAATACATGGAAAAACTGTTATAAAGATACAAAAGTTATACTTTTAAGATAATACATTTTTCCAGTTGCAACATACGGCTGTGAGACTTTTGACTATAAATAGAACAACAGTAAACAGAATATCAGCATTCAAACTGAAGGACAATATTAAGAATTTCTTGGACAGAAAAGATAAAGAACTGTGAGGTTCTAAGTATACTGAGTATAAAGGAAGGATGGCTGCTAAATATAATTTTACACAGAAAACTTAAATATTTCGGACATATAAAAATACACAATGACATAGAAAGACGCATTAAGGAGGTAGAAGAAGAGGTAGACCTAGAAGGAGATGGACAGATGACATCAAAGACTGTATAAAGTTATTATTGGAGGAGGCAGGCATATTGGCACAGGATAGAGTCAGGTTCAGGACATCAAATGCAAAGACAATGTTCTGAAAAGAATATGTCACATAGAGAGAAGAAAGTGTATAATGTCTGTAAATTTCCAAAGAACCAACAACTGGGACGAACAATACGTTTATGTACTCATAGTTGGCTGATGAACGGGAGAGCTTAGCACCCATGGGAATGTCCCCACTGCTGTGAAGCTTGTCCATCAAAGAGGATGTGACTGGGTTAAACAATGTACAAATTATGCAAAGCATCATCTAACTAACTAACTAAGCATCACATCGCACAAATTGAAGAGCATTGGTTTCTACGCTAAAATAATAATAACATGATAAAGACTGTCCCCTATCAGGGTTGTAGGGTGCCACATTGGAGACATCAGCTCAGATTATGCTGGTGTAGGTAAGTTCCATGACAGCAACCTGCCATTAGGGATGAAGATAACTCTTTGTGTACTAAGCCATTTCCCTTCCTTGCTGTTTACTGTCCCTAATTCATGAGTCAGGTACCCATTTACAGCTAGGTTGACTGGAGGAGTGGTTGTGTCAGGTGAGAAATTACAATTCTGAATTCTATGTTTTGTCCAGACGTGATTTTGAACCAGGCAGGATATAACCCGGTGATAGTAAGCAATCTCACTATTAACTAGGCTACTATGCTCTTCAGTATTTCAATACTCCAATGGTAACATTTCAGTGGACATAAATTTACTCTGATGCAGCCATCTGAAATTATCTTTATTAGCAAACAGAAATAACTCATTTGTTATTATGCCATATGCACCATATTAAAGCTGAAGGAATGAAAGAAGCTGATCAAAAGAAGCAACTTTGGTATATACACAAAATTATTGTAAAACTTAACATTTTCTTGAACTGTATAGTTTATAACAGGGGTCGACAACCTTTTGCTGTGTGCCAACTTAAGGTTTAAAATTATTCAGAGTGTCAATATCACATATCATTTTATACAAGTCGAGGCCAATATTCTTATTTTACCATATATTTTATTTTTATACTTTAATTAATTACTATACAGTGATATTCAATAATATGTAAAGTTGTAAACAACATTAGAAGAAATAGAGTTTCTTGAAAGATTTTTTTAAAAACTTCTTTATTATTAATTGGAGCCTTGCCCTTGCATGGTCTTGGCCAGTTGCTCAATATCAACAACATACTTTGTCCCTTTGAGTTTGACACAATTTTCTGAATGTTCAGGGGTTAGGCATTAGTTTCTGAGATTTTGCATATAGACTGTTCCCCTGACCTACTTAGACTGCTGTTACAACAAATCTGGATAAGTCTGTTGCTGGTACCCTGCTATGCCCAAGTGCAGAAATGAGCGAGGAAACCCAGCTAATCGATTTATAATCAACTTTATACAGGAAACATGAAGAGTCTGCGTGCCATTTGAAATTGCTTGGCTTGCCAAGTGTGGCACATGTGCCATAGGTTGCCGACCCTGGTTTATAATACAATGGCACATGTGTTTTATCAAATAAATTTAGCAGAAATATATTTTATATAATCAGCCATTTTTCTTATTAGTTTTATTTGATTCACTGAATTAATTTAATTATTCTACTGCAGGGTACTATCAAAATGAGAAGGATACAACCACAAGTACATGTAACAGATTTGCAAATGGAACAGATCAGAAAATGGATCACGTTATATATGTACCTAGTGATGACAATAGCCAGAGGCACTTGTACACTAGCTTTCAAGAAAATTCAACAGCTGCAGGAGTGGCTGTTGCCAATCCAGATTATTTTGAGGAGGATGGTGATGCTGAAATTTGGGAACACAAGAAACCACTGCTTAATGGTTATCACCAAGTACCCAACACTTCTCCTGTCCATATAAACAACAAAGACACTCCAAGCCCATACTACAGAAGTATGAATGGAAGTCGCAATTCAAGTCCAAACTCTTCACAGCCTGTGAACACAAAAGTTACTCTGGCTGGTCTACGATTAGACAGTGAGTCAAAAGTTTGAGACATTTGTCTATAACAGCTGTCATCTTGACATAAACTCCTGACAATTTCTAGGGCATATACTTATATGTACCTGAACGTACATTAAGGCTAACTTGTCTTGGTTTTATACTTGCAACAACTGCTTCCTACTTGAATACCATTTATTCTCTGTGGACAAGAGGTACTTTACATATTAATGTTAAATGTGAGAGATTTTAATATGTTGTAAACATAACCATGCCACAATATATGTGATGTAGACATATTTTACTCATAACAGATCTTTTGTTGTTAAGCATTGAGTAACCAAGATGCTGTTGCATGACCCATCGTTAATTTACAATAAGCTGACTCAGATTAGCTATTCATAAGATGATTAGGTTCATCTTTTATGCCGCCAGTGCTGTGGTCCAAAACATTCAGATACCAACTTGAACATCTTGAGTAATACAATAAAAAGTATATAAATAAGCTCTTCTGTGACAGACAATTTGATGAGCCACATTAAGAAGTTGTTTTTATATATTTAAGTGTTTTCCTTAGCAACTCCTGCTGGGAATTAATACACAATTTCAGAACCTTATTCAAGCCATAATCAAGCTTGTGATAAAGTATCTGTGAGTATTGTCCTTTAAAAATTATTTTGATGTCAGAATTCTGCTTTTTTTAAAATATTTATTTCAAACGTGTATATATATGCATGTATTAAGACTTAAGCCCTAAATCCATAGCCAACTCTTATTGATCCAACAAAATTTATTAAGTTACACATTATTAGTTTGTTCTTTTGTAACTTGCAGCAAGACACCATAATATCAGCCCAATATGAAAAGGTAGTGATCGAAGATCTGTTTATATTCTTTATTTGCCTTGTGTCACTAAAGGGTTTATATTTTGTTGGATTATATCTAACATACTGGGAATTTGATCCTTAAAGATCCAAGGTATGCAGAGTCATTTGACAGTGATCATGAATTTATAGACATGAAAAATTCATAAATGTCTGGGGGGTTGTTGTGTGCGAACCTAACATTGTTCCCAAACTTTCATAATAGATAATTGTCTGATTATTTAAATTGTTATACAGGGACATGTTCTATATAAACATTGCCAAAACACAATAAGAGACACAAATACAGTAATGAAATGCAATCTAAAATGGTATGGTCATATTTAAAATTAGCCAGTCTTTAAGAGACAAGTTTATGGGTAGAGGAGTGAGCCAGCAAAAAAAAAAAGAGATGGAATATAATCAAGTACTGAACATCTCTGTTCAAACAGGCAGGAATAGCGATTAATTATTCTGTATTTAGTAATATTTGTGTACCCTAAAGACTATTGAGATTGTGGATCTTATACTGATACAAAAGTTTCCAGGATAAATGAAACGGTTTGATTAATATTTATAAACCTAAATGTCTCCTTTTCATACTGTATTCTGGTTCTCATAACGAATGTTGTTACCACCACAGATGACTAAGCTCCTTCTTGCAGAAAGCACATGCTTTAGTATTTCATGCTTTTTTCTAGGGAGGGTTTATGCAAGTTATTTTTATTAATGTTAGATTGCAGGTTTCATTAGCAGTCTTGCAGTCTTTTTTAGTTGTTTCTAAGGCTTATATAATATGGAGGTAGTGACTCATTTGTCCGGTGTTAGACCCAGTGTCTGTTGTTTGATATTATGCAGTGTAAATAATTTAAGTATATTTGAAAATTGAATCTTTGATATCTGTAACTAAAATAATAAAGGAGTAACAATAATGTAGAAAATTTAGGGCTAGAAAAAAGAAATTAAATTGAGATAGCTTTAATTTTTTTCTTTTAACTTTCCACTTCTGCCATTAACTCTAAGGGAGTACATAGTCCACCAATCAATCATTTCAATCAGTTCCAGGGGTACATAAGCCATCAGCCAACACTCTGTTACCTTATCTTGTGATATTCTTCCTTCATCATTTCCCTATTATTTCAATATCTACTTCTATATCTCTTCTCACATAATTCTTCTACTCATGCTTCTTGTTCCCTGAGAATTCCATGACAGTGGATACCTAATGATGTGAGTCTGTTTGTAATTAAGGAAGTAAAATTTGTCAAAGCATACCACAAGAGAATAACTTTTAGAGCTCCGGATTAAAATTACACAATTTTCCCCTGGGCCCAGATTCTTTTTTCGTGCAGTATTTGGAAAACACAATAACTTTTGTGCTATTATAGATTTCTAAATAATTTTTACACATGTAAATAAAGAAATGAATAATGCATATTATCTTATTTTTTGTTGTTGTAATATGACAGTTGTGAAATAGAAAATAGGGTAAAACTTTCACAACCACAATTTACAAAATCTCAGAAATAATTTCTTGATGCACATAATACTTGAACAATGTGTGGCAACACGGATAAAATCCTCCTAAATGCATATTCTTGATGTATATGTTATGTTATGTTCCTCCAGGGCCATAGGCGGCGCATAGGGCAGAAACCATAGCTTTCCATTTCTGTCTTTGTGTTGCCAGGTCTTTCAATTGTTGCGTGTTGTTTAGGTTCATTGACATGCCTTCTCTATTAATGGTTCTTCGTAGAGTTTCTCTAGGTCTCCCTCTTCTTCTTACTCCAGGTGGCACCCAATATAGTGATTGCTGGGGAATTCTTAGGCTGTTCATTCTGAGAACATGGCCGATGTAAGTCCAACGCCTTTGTCTAATGAAGGAAGATATATAGGTTTGTTTGCTTTCCTCTCTTATAGTAGTGTTAGATTTAAAGTCACTCCACTTAACGTTCAGAATGGTACGTAGGCATTTGTTTTCAAAGGAGTCGAGTCTTTTATCTGTGGCTTTTGTGGCTTTCCAACTTTCGCACCCATATGATAGAATAGGGATGATGTTGGAGTTAAATAACTTGAGTTTTGTGGTGTTTCTTAGTGTGTTTGACGTCCATATGTTGCGTAGTTTATTGAAAGCACCCGCTGCAAGGGCAATACGGTGTAAAATTTCTTTTGATGAGTCTCCATCCAATGCTAGATTGGTGCCTAAATATGTAAAATTGTTGACTTTTAATAATGGAACATTTTGAATTTCTATGTTGTCGTTGGATCTCGTAAAATCTAGTATATGAGTTTTTGATGTGTTGATTTTCAACCCTATCTGATTTGAGTAGTGTTGGAGATTGTCAAGCTTAGATTGAGCATCTGTGTGGTTTGCGCTCAAAAGGGCTAGGTCATCTGCGTAGTCAAGATCTTCGAGAACGGTATTATTAATCCATTTTATTCCTGTCAGCTCATTTTCAGTGCTCTTTCTCATGACCCAATCAATAGCGACGCAGAAAAGTAATGGGGACATGATGCATCCCTGTTTAACGCCCGTAACAACTTGGAACTATTCTGACTTCTCAGACTTCTTGATGTATATATGTTGTTTTATATCCAAACTAATATCAATATCAATAAACCTGTAACCCTTCAGGGACATAGGTTACCACATTGGATGCCTTAGCACACAAATGGCTCCAACAATTTATAGCATCAACGATGAGGATGAGGGAGGAAAAATCTTGTCCTGTCCATTCCTTAATCTCGATCCATGCCTTTATTTGCCCTCCTCTGCTTCTTCCTCCTTCGACAGTTCCCTACAATATTGTTTTTGACAAGGAATCATGTCTGCATACATGTCCAAACTATGCTAGTTTTCATTATTTCACTATTGAAAACAATGGTTTTTGTACACCTGCATACATCTCTACTTTATTTCTTACGTACAAATTGGTCTTATGTTCCCTATAGGAAATTTGTAGAATTTGTCTGTAACATTTTTATTCTAAAGCCTATAACCATCTCTCCATTTCCGCAATGAGTGTCTAACTCTCACAACCATACAGCACAACACCAGCGACTTATACAGTTTTACTTTCACTCCAACATTGAAGTTGCTTTTCCAAATTACTGTTAGCCTTGACAAGGACGCTAAAGCCACCTCCAGCCTTAATTTTAATTCTGCTCTGCATTTTCCATCGCTGCATATGCTGGATCCGAGGTATTTGAAGGTATTCCCCACCTCAAGCTTATGTTCATACATCATGATGTTAGTCTGTTTTTCTGTGTCTCTGCTGTTAACCAAGATTTTGGTCATTTGAACATTTGACCTCAAAGCAGTTTCAACCGGACACAATCCTCATTATATACAATGTACTGGTTCTGTTTGACTCAACGAAATGTCTAGATATATTCTCCAAAAGTAATGTTTTAATACTATTTTATGATAACAATTGCAATTCTCCAGAAATCATTATCGTCGGAACATAATCCAAAAACATTTGACTGAAATATGATGTCAAAAATCAACAAAATTCATTCCAGACTTTCGTTGACAAAATTAGCAGGCATCTTAGTTCTAACAATGCTAATGTGTAATGGAATTTGACCTAAAGACTGTGACATATTCCTAGCTTTGTGTGGTGGAAATTCTAAGCCATGTGAGCTTTACTTCTCGTAATTCCGTACTGTATATTCGGACCATAGCAACCGGGTTCATCATTGCGCCAACTGTCCCAAGTAATGTATATTCATGGGTGCAACCATGTGCCTATGGGTCTGTAAGGATAAATGTAACAATTCACATAAACAATATAATTCACTGAAACATATCTTTAAAACTGGTATAGATTATAGCAAAATCACAAAATATTATGGTTAAATAACATATTTTTGTAGTATTCCAGAATAAAAATTACATATATCAAAAGACTTGCTGAAGACCTCACTTGAAAGTAAAGTCCACAGGTGGATAATACAAATGGGAGGGAAACATTATGAGTTGAACAAGATACAGTCTAGCAGAAGTGCACTACCAATGGAAGAAATAGAGGTTTGAGGTCTATTGCAGCCAACCTTCAATGCGGAGATAGCACCTAATGATAATGAATATCCAATATTTTAATTATATATTTAAAAAAATATAAATAATTGTGGGGTTTGGAGGAGGAGCGGGTTATTTTTTGGGGTTCTAAATACTGATGTTTTTATTGAAATACAGAAATAAATTGTTAAAAATACGGATTTATGAAACAATAAATTGGCAGCTATGAAAGTAATGTGGACATATTACACTTTCGATCAGAACCATCCTTATAATGATATAGATACCCAAAAAAATTAAATTAAACAAAAAATATCATTATCGATTCTATTTTATTTTAATGGTAGGTACCATAGGATCGATTAATCAATCCTACATAGGGAAACAGTTACGTTGCGATTCATGCATTGCCTAGTGTGAAGGTTCTCTTTCTATGCAGTTGCACTATTTTTTAATGTGCTGTCTAGGTTCTGATTATGATGATTTCTTGAGGATTACAACTACTATCATAAAATAGTGTTAAAACATTACTTGCGGATAATATATCCAGAGATTGCATTGATTCATATTTGACCAGTACATTGTATATAATGAGGATTGTGTGTCCGATTGAAATTGCTTCACGGTCAAATATTCGGGAACATCATGGTAGGTAATATCTACATGTTTTAGTTGTTGTTTTATGTTTTGTGTGTTGTTATATTATAACAATGTTCATTTATTAAATTAACAGAAAAACTATATTTATCAGGGGTGCCACATGTCTGCATGGAAATTAATTACAATTGTATGTCTGCGTAAGTCTAATCATGAAGGGACGAATATTGTATGTGATTTAATGTTTTATTAGTTTGTTCAATCCATATAATATTAGTTTAGTTATAAAACAACATATATACAACAGGAATAGGTTATTTAGGAGGATTTTTTCGATGTTGCCACACATTATTCAAGTATTAGGTACATAAAAAAATATTTTTTCGATTGTTTTAATTGTAGTTTTCGCGCGCACACACCCCGCTCTTTCCAATTTTCAATTTCACAACTGTAATATCACACATACAACAACAAAAAACAATAATATGCATTATTCACTCCTTTATTAACCTTTAGCAAGCCAGATTTAAAAAATACAAAACGTCTCCCTGCCACCAGAGTTGAAAATTTGAGTTATTGATGGTGACTGTTTTGAAAATGTGATAATTTTTTGGTAGTTAGAGATATTTTAATAATATTTTCACATATAAATAAAGAATTGAATTATGCATATATTGGTGTAATTTATGTACGTGTGTGTGTGTGATACCAGAATTATGAGAAAGTGGTAAAGACATTTTTCACAAAAAACATATATTTTATAACAAATAAAGAGGAAATAAATTAGTAAAATAATAACTAACCTTAGTTATCGAATTCCTTGGCAACACTGTAAACTAAATCATGCAAATCTGTTGTATTTATGTTCTTTCACTGCGAAATTATCAAAATATAGCCAGGGGGAACTGTATAAAACATGTAGATTTGCAGTAAAATCGTTCTTCGAGCTTAGGTCTAGTGTCATTTTTGGTGCCACTTCAACATATTCGATATCAAACGTCTACAAGTCTCCAAACCAATGCGGCATTCTGTATATTCACTGCTGTGAAACTAAATAACTCAATAATTCATGATTCAAGCCACAATTCAATGTTATTTTATTAAAAATACGATGAAAGACAGGTCTATAAAACCGGTCCACCATCATGGCATCATACCGGTGTGCAGATGTGGTCAGATTAATTGCTATAAAATTTGTATCTTCTGGCTAGCCATTGTTACAACGATCATGTCGGACGTAGGAATGAACCGGCTTCAATAGCGCATGTTCCCGAGTAACCAATCAGGCTGTGGGGCGTCTATTATAACGATATCTCATTGGATGGAGTATGTCACCAACGGCGCTAGTCGCCATTTTGTTTTTCGCTGACCGGTGTTAATATAGGCGCAGTGAAGGTTAACATATGCAAAAATTATTTAGAAATCTATAATAACACAAAAGTTATTGTGTTTTTCAAATACTTACCAAAAATAATACACATTGTCAAAAAAAGCCAGGTACAATTGCATAATTTTAATCTAGGGCTCTAATGGTTAAGAAATGTTAATAAATATACTTACCACATCTTTCAAATGGATTACACATCTAAACTAAAACTGCAAATTATCTTATAGTATGAGGGATGGTCAGAAAGTAATGCCTTATGATTTATAATTTAATTAAATAAGCATGTTTTTCAAGTCACATTTAAATTTAGTCTAAGTCTGTACTTCAAAAATGCATTTCTCAATGTGTGTCATGTGATGTATTCTCTCAAGAATTTTGTCTTCCCAAAGAATTTCCTGAACCCTTCTCTCTCTTGGGCCACGTGGCTTGCATTCTCCAACAATGTATTCATGTTATCTTTAATGTCGTCAATCCATTGTCTTTGTCTACCTTTTCTCTTCTTCCCATGTATTCAAAACTCCATTATTTGTCTTTCTAAACAGTTGTGTCTCTTTATATGACCAAACAAGTGAAGTTTTGTATATTATACTAATGCTACACCACAAGATCATAATCCTAGAGAAAAGTTAGATTAATCCACTGGAAATTTCTAGGTAACAATATTCCCGTAGGTTGTCATTACTTTTGGGAAGGAACAACCGCTAATCAGACACTGTAAAGTGAACATATTCATTCTCGTAGACTATTTTGGTGGAAAACTATTTGTTTTGTTGTTTGTTAGTTTAATCTCCATTATTTGTTAGTTTTTGTTATCTTCCACGAAGACATGTATCCCCACATGGTAAAAATTTGTGTCTTTTTTCCTAAACCAATTGCATACAGTGTATGTTGGTGTCCTTAAAGTGATGTTGCAAAGATCTTTTAGTGGTCTAAATAGATGGAAATTTGAAGATGCAAGATTGGGACTGTAAGGGGGATGTGGTATTATTGTTCAGCCAAATTCTCCAATCACTTCAATGATGGATTTAGCTGTGTATAGTGCAGTAGTGCAGTTCTCTGATCTTTTAATGTGTAAAGTCACCAATGATTACCTCTAAGTTTATTCAAAGTTTCAATATAATGGTCTCATTCACTATGTTATTTGTTCCAAGAAGTCCGGAAGAATCACACTTTCTAATTCCAAAACACAGAGGCCATAACTTTCCTTACAATTGGTGAATTTTTGAACTTCTTTCTTGTCTGAAATGTTGTGTGACACCATTCTATTGACTGCCTCTTGGATTCTGGTTTTAAAAAATTAACCCGTCTCATCGTCTGTCACAATATTTGATAAAACTCAACTCCTTCAGTTTTGTAATGGTGAGGAGATTAATGGCAATGTTCCTTGTTTCTTTATATCTGTCTGTCAACATTATGGGTGCCAACGTGAGCAAAACTTTGAATAGCTCAGATCGTTCATGATGTTCTGGGCACTACCTTTACTAATGGACAACATGGCATGCAGTTCATTCATTGTTACCAGATCATCACCACGAATGATGTCATCAACTTGATGAATATTGTGTGGTTTCACTGCGGTGCATGAACGACCAATCCGCTTCTCGTCATCCTTTGAGAATTAACCTACTTCAGCTTCGTCACAACGATGTACCCAACATTGGACAGTGCACATATCCATTATTGAATCTCCATAAGTGTTCATAGATGTGAATTGGGGGTCTTGCCATCAGCATTCTCTGACAAATTGTTGTTTTAACAGTACTTCTTTGGTAGCCATTTTTAAACGGTTACTGTTCTGCAAGCTGTTAATGAAACAGCTTGGTTATGCTATACAGTGCAGAAGAGTGTTTGGGGAATCTCACAAAATTAACAAATTGTACACCAATACAGTAGTTACTTAGATGAAAATTGGGAGGCATTACTTTTTTTTACCATCTCTCTTATTTATATAGGCTTACACAAAAAATTGTAATAGCTTCTAAAAACACTAACAAGAATTTATAGCATTAAAATCAGTTGTCCATCATCACTGATGATGAATTCTTCCCTAGTGCTCTTGGGATCAAAATCAATTTGAGATTTTCAAGTGCTAGTAGTAGTTGTTAGTAGTAGTAGTGCTAGTAGTAGTTGTTAGTAGTAGTAGTGCTAGTAGTAGTTGTTAGTAGTAGTAGTGCTAGTAGTAGTTGTTAGTAGTAGTAGTGCTAGTAGTAGTTGTTAGTAGTTGTAGTGCTAGTAGTAGTTGTTAGTAGTAGTAGTGCTAGTAGTAGTTGTTAGTAGTAGTAGTGCTAGTAGTAGTTGTTAGTAGTAGTTGACCTACAAAATACAGATCTGTGTCCTGCCCCCCAACTTCTGTTAGACATAAGCCTACTACATTTTCCCATGGTCTGGACAACTTTTCTCCACTGAAATTGTCATCATTGTTTTTTTTTCATTGTTTTTTTTCATATTTCATTCAATAAATATTCTGTATCCAACTACTTTATCATTACTCATCAATATCTCTAGTAATCTACCCACTATTGAACAAGAGGCAAAGTTCAGTATTTTGCATTCAGAGAGTCAATCAAACCATTGCTCCTAGTCACAATTTTTTTAATAAGCAATGGTTCTTGTTATTTTTATATTATTTTCCAGGCTCTGAATTGATTATTATTATGCCACATTCACTCCTCACGTGTACTGTAGACTTTTGTGACAGTGTGTTATTTATGTATAGGCCTATTGAATATTTCAGGTTTTAGATTATAATAAACGTACTAAAACTCTTCAATATTGTGCCAAACTAGGCAAATGGTTCAAATTATTCAATTTTTTTCTGACTATAAATGACAGTAGGCCTATGCGGCACTGGGTCCACTAGGAGTTAAAATTATGTTAAAAATATGTCTGAATTAAATCATCAGATAGCAGAGAATAAAGCTATTATGAAAATTTCAGAACATTGTTCAGTAAAGTATGTTGCTTGTAATAATTTATCCAGTTTCAGTGCCTTCCAATGTATCTCAGAGTTTGTGACATTATGTCACATTTGTGTGTGACTAGAACAATGAAAAGAAATTTTATTTTTAAAATTTCAATAGCATTTCCTTAAAATCGGGCTTGTATTTTGCACTCCTATATGAGTCTCATCTTAATGTATTTTGTAATTATGTAAATACACGTTTGTTGTAAATATATGTTTATTGTATGAGAATGCTAAATATTGTATCTATCAATTTCAAAATGAAGTAGCTGTCATTTGTGGTTTATATTTAAAGGTTTGCAGCCTTTTTTGTTTTTTTTTCCTATGACCCCTATTTAGGATAAATTTTCTTGGAATTTCAGAAACCTTAAAACATATGTTAATTTTTCTTCAAGATTTAGGCATCATAGATACATTCAGTAGTTTGCCATTCTTTTCTAACAATCTGGATGCTCAATTACCTGTGGCAGGATTTCAAAATAAAGCAGCTTGTCATTTGTGGTTTATATCAGTGGTTTGCAGACTTTTTTGTTTTTTACCCATGACACATAATTAGGACAAATTTTCTGAATTGAATTTCAGAAACCCTTAAAAAAATGTTATTTTTCTCCATCATTTAAGTATTATAAATATGTTCAGTAGTTTTCTATTCCTTTCTAATAGTCTGCATGCTCAATTAACTGCAGAAGGATTCAAATCCGATACCTTAGCTTTACACACATGCTCTGTATCTGTATCTCCCGCCTCAGAGTCGGACACATTAAGTTACCAATCTAAGAACATCCTTCTGTCAGGTGGGTTGGCCTGTGACATCCAATTTCAAAATGTTTCTCCTTAACCCCCTCGCTTCTAGAAATTGCCATGGCCCACATTAAGAACAACTTATTTATAGTATTAACATATATTAATGTGGATAACAAGAGCTTGGAAATATAGCCACATGAATGTCTGGGGACTGAATTTCTTCAGAACATTAGAAGAAAGAAGTACTCTGAGAGTCTATTTGTGATTTTACATTTATAAGTATTATTCTTATTTATGATTGCACATTTGTACCATGCAAAGTACATTTTTGTGTTTTTGTTGAGGATAGTAGAAAATAAGAACTATCCTTGATCATTGACTTCTCTAATGTTAATAACGATCTATATATGATTTAAGTGCATGCAGATTATACATAGGCCTATGTATGTATATGTTTTATATGTATATGTGTGTATGTGCTTGCAAAAGATAAAGAATCAGAGGCAGATCAAAATGTATCAGATCTTATAAATGTGTGTGTCAACCTGTAACAGCTTGGATTGTGTGACATTTGACCTGCTGCATATTCATGAATATTGTCATACATTTCCATGAGTCCCTCTCAGGTTGCTGTTATAGACTCACAAATAAAAAGTGCTGATGAACTTTTGTGTTTAGCCAAAATGACAGGATGTATTGAGCAAGAATTTTACATTAAATTTTGTCAAAGTATATTAGATATAACACCATTTGTGTTGTGAAGATTATAGAGTGGTATTGTCATTACAGAAATAACTGAATGTTCTTTGAGAGTGACAGATGTTCAGAAAGCCCCTCAAGAAGCAGAAATCCAGGCATACTTGAGAACATAATATTGTTAATGAAAGAGTATCCAATAAAATATAAATTTTGTTTCATTATTTTCTATCTAAACAATGTTGATGAATGACTTTATCCTGTGCTTTGTTGAAGCAGACTTTTTCAATTCCTTGCTCATGAACATGGGAAAAACAATGTATGAATGAGTGAATATATATAATAGCATACATTGTTTAAGTTAGTTGGTAACACCAAATGTCTAAGTACTTAATATTATTTAATATTATCATGAACAAAAACTGATCTATTCCTGCCCATTGTAGTGTATATTGTTTAGATAAGGACAAGAATACACCTTTCAT
This sequence comes from Meghimatium bilineatum, assembly GCA_034231615.1. Classification (NCBI taxonomy): domain Eukaryota; kingdom Metazoa; phylum Mollusca; class Gastropoda; order Stylommatophora; family Philomycidae; genus Meghimatium; species Meghimatium bilineatum. Next base: position 40,202,789 of record CM067305.1, on the reverse strand, counting down.
ACATTTTCTAATCTAATGTCAAGTTTTGTCTTGTAGATTCTCTTTGCTGCATGCCCTTCAGTTTTTTTTAATTTTTATTTCAAAATAAAATATTTTATGGTCATTTAATTTGTACCTCTTGTGATGAGGTATGTTTCTTTCAACCACTGACACAATTCCAATTTGGATATATCAGAGCTTTTGACCATCAAAAATAATGGAGATCATGGTTCAGGTAATCCTGTCACCATGATGTTCATAATTAATATTGTATTTGTGATCAAATCTTAAATAACAAAACTAAATATGTATGTTGTAAATGGTCTTATTTGCATGCCTATGGTTAAAAATTGTATTGCAGAGACTCAAATAGTAATGACATTTAAATATTATCTTAATGTCACGAACAATGATTTGTTTATTTCATTCATGCTATAGATACATGTTGCTATGTAAATTAAAATTTTGTTTACCAGCCATGAAGAGTATATTTATCTCCCATTACCAAGACTGTTTGCAAAATCTAAAAACGTGACAATGTGTTTTTATTTTAAAAATTATTTAAAACATTCAATCACAACATAGCTCTTGAACATTTTCAGTGTGTAATAATAAATGTTTGCATTTTTTAATGAAATTTTAGACCCCAATAATTCTAAGTTCCATCTTATTTTTGTATAGTACTGGTCATCATAATACATTACTCTCAAACAACCTAATAGATGGGGTCTTTGTTACCTCTAATATTTTATGGTAGTGTGTCCTGATATAACCTAATTGGACTTTGTCCGCTGGTTGAAAGGGGCACGCCTCTCCAAAAGAGAGGCAAACTCATTAACTACCTATTACTCTCAAACCTGACACAGTCACCTTTGAAAAAATTCTAAATTATTAAATGATTTATCTACAAAACTAGGCCAAAATACAATATTTTGTGGGTATAGCCATTTAAAAATAACATAATATCTTGGATATGATTTTATTTAGTAATATTATCGATATAGTTTCCATATTATTGAAGTATCATAGGGAATTTGAAGGTCATGAAAATTGGTCACCAATAATATATACAAAAAATTTGGTGATTGTCAAATTTGGACAGCGAAGTGTCAAGTAACAAACCAAATGTGCTATTGATCAAGACAGAATAAGTAACAGATCAAAACTGCATATAGTTAATGTATTCATTGCCCTATTACAGAACAATGTCTAGTTAAGTGTTTGAGAACATAACAATATTTGACAATTTAGAGAACATTGACATTGCTGAGATGTGGAACCACTGTTAACTGCTATGAACATTTAACTTGCTTTAGTAAGTTATGTAGATTAAGCTAGGATATTTATATTTCCAGCTTGTTGGGTTACCCCTGATACTCTGGGTATTTTTTTTCTTAGGCTAAAATATGAAATAGATGAAATGTCTTATAAAGTCAGGATAAGCAAGAGATCAAATTTGTTATTTGTTATCAAACCAGAATACATAACAGATAAAAGTCTTAGATCAAACCAAAATAGTGTAGAAATGTTTCCACATAATAGATCAAATTTTATAAATCAATCCAGAATAAGTAACAGGTCAAAGTTTCAGATTCTCTGAGATGATGTAAATGATCAAACTCAAGCGAACAACAATTATACTAGACTTCTCATATTTGTATAAAAATGAATGCAATTTCAGTTTCATCTGTTTTCATTCTTAAAATATATGCAAGTCCATATTTAGAAAAGGGGATTTTTTAACCTCTCAAACCTCTCCCCCCCCCCCCCCCCCCATTTTTCCTTATGAAATTAAATACTACTTTTAGTACTAGGACTATAGTCACAAGGCAGGTAAAGAAAACAACACCTTAATGCTTTTCCTAAAAATATCACCAACCATCTGTTGAACATGAAGGTGTTACACATGAAAATGAACGAAAGCCTTAAGGTAAACATGCCCTTCCCCCCTGAAGATGGATGTACCTTTGGCCTTGAATATAGGCCTATAGTTCCATTTTTATAGTGTGTTTGTTTTTCAGTTGTATATAGAGTCTTGTAAGACGAAATGGATCTTTGCAATGTTAGTTTATGCTTTAATTTACATCATTTTCCAAGAACATGGCTTCTTCTTCAGCATTCATTCTCAAACTCCCACTGGATCTCTCTTGTAGCAGGAACATGTCCTATTAGATTTCCAGCAGGATGTAATCCAGAAAATGGAAATGCGTTGTGTCACCGTTTTATTTGCACCAATGACCCGACACATCCATCTTTGGCGGAAAACATGGCTTCAGTTTACTATCATTGTGACTTTGCATCAATCGCAAGAAAAATTAATACAGCAATAGATGAAATATAAGATGAAAGTTGATCATGATTTCATAATTATATTTGTTAATTTGTTTTAAATGTTGAGTTGGTAGTTATACAGAGATGGACAACCGTGTTGGATCAGTGGATCAAGTTCAGGCTAGTTAGGCCAGAACTATGTTGCTTCTGCAAGCTGAAAAATCCTGAGATTATATAAGTCCCATGATCATTAATACTGCCCCAAGATTTAAAGTCAAAACATTTGTTGTCTTTCTTGTTAATCATTGAAGAGTCCTCAGACTCCCTTCTCAATTTTTTTTTGTGCGCTGAAAGACACTCTTTTCCCAAGTTTCTCTTTGTTCATTCTGAGCATATGTTGTAGTCACATCATCACCGATTTGACTTCATCATTTCCTCTATGACTATTTAGCATCTGTCTGCAATAGCTTGTGAAGTGATAAGCCTATTTTGTGAGTTCCTGGGACAATGCAGATGGTAATTTAAAATCAGGCTTCAGGGCTAGTAAAACCAACTTGACATCCTGTATTTTGCCCACTTCAGTTACACAAATTTATACAGGTAGTTTTGCTACTATCCGTTACATAAAAGATATTAACTTTTGATAATCATTTCTGTGTAGAAATTAATATGATTGATAGTGATTAAATGTAAAAATCCAATAGCAATATTAAAGAATTTATGTTGGGAGTATAAGCTGTATTTGTCAAGGATATACACTGCTAAATTGTAACTGCACTATGTAATACTGCACTATTTGGTCTTGTTTTGTACAAAAATTACATTTTAAAAATTCTGATAATGTCCATAAATTCTGATTGATTTATGTGCAGATTTGAGAAATTTGTTTTATAGATAGCCTTATTGTTAGGAAGAATATTTTTTTTAATGTAGAACTCGGCTAAATGTTTTGGGCCGATTTCTTTAGAGACAAGTTTAAAATATTTGTAATTTTGAAAGTTATTATGATTAATTAAGATAATATTTGTTCATATTGATGATAAAAGATTTTAATTTTATGGATCTGCCTAAAGACCTTTGTTCCTTTTCTGTTTTATTTTACTCCTGCTTCTTCAACTGTTCAAATTTTATTTATCAAAATTCGATATGTTGCAATAGAAGATTTTTTTTAGTTCAATGTTTTTGCGTATTGTCTGCTTATCTATAACATTGTAGACCTGTTTATGTTGATTTTATTATTTGTGCATCACTATCATAGTTTATTTTAATGAGGTAGCATAGATCTACACATTTTTGTGAAGAAAACGTTAATTGAAGAGTGAAGTTGTGAACTTATAAACACTTTAACTGCTGAGACCAACAAAAGTTCTTGAAACACAAAGTCTATTTCACTCGCATATGTTACCATCTGTGACTTTATCCATGGAGAATTTTGCTGATGATAATACTGGTATTATTATGTGGGGAAATTCTTGTTTCCCATTTCAGAATGACTGCGGTTATGATTTTATTACAAGCTTTCAATGTTATCTAGTCATTCTGCGTGTTACCATGGTTTTTAGTGCGACTTTCAGCCTGATATCTCTGACTTCATCACCAGTATTTGCTTGTGCAGCACTGTGGTTCTGCTCGATGTCAGGGATGGCCCAAGAAATCTTAGTATCCAGCCTCTGTTGGCTGGACAGCACCATCTCCACTTCAAGGAGCTGGCATCTATGCAAGCTTTCAATGAATACTTAAAAGTGGATGATGTTGCTGATGATGTCCACATCCAAAATCATCCTGATTCTAATGTTTTTAGCAAACTATAATGATAAAACAGATGGAGAATCAGATACAGAATTGGACTTCAAGTAATTATTGTCATAGGTTTAAAACAAGATGGCTGTGCATGTTTAAAGTGAATGATAGACACACACCTCAAAAATTGGAGAGTGACACTGCCATTGTTAGACAAAATCATTTGTAAAATAAATGAAAATGAAACTATTTTGATAAAAGTTTGAGATAAATTTTTGGTGATCTTATTTGTGTGTGAGGTTCTCAAAGTTCACGTTGTATCGGTTGATTTTTTTAGAATTTCTGAAAATGATCAACCACAAAACTCATCATGACAAAAAAAAGCGTATCAGTGGGAAAGACTAGGTTGAAAAAAGGTGTGGCAGCACAACCGCTAAGAGCAATGCAAAGCTTGTTTTGTCTTTAATCCACAATTCGCTGAATATCAGATCTCAGTGACAAATGTAAAGCTAGATTGTATTAGGTCTGTTGATTATCTTCTTTGCACACCGGACACGTCCATAGATGTCACATCTCCGCTTCAGTAAATCTCTCAGGGTATAATGGCTGATGGTTCCGGTTCTATGTTGTTTCACTGCTCATTTTGAGCTCTTTGTCAGGGGTTCTCTACAAGCCACGCCCATCTTTACTCCCAATTTCCATATTCTCGATATTGACTCATGCTCATTCAACTCAAAATCCTCAGATTGTGAGGACTCAAGAAGAGCAATGCACGTGTCTGCTCAGTCCATAGCTGACCATCTGATGTGGTGGCGAGGCTAACTAATTGGTCGGCCTGTTCATTTCCCTCCACACCCGTGTGTCCGGGGACATAGATATGCGTGACTTTTCATAGTGATGCCCACATTTTAGCTCTCTCTAATGATTCCACCCATTCCCTACATAAGCTAGATTATATATTGTAATGTAACATCCAGAAATTGTATACAATAATTTAGTTTGCTTGTTAGAAATAAACATGCAAAATTGTAACCAGAACATAAGACATTATTTTATGAGGTGTTCTGACATTCATTTAAGGCAAAATATTGTTTATATGTCTTGGAAAATATGGAAGAATCTTAATTCGAGTACACACTTCCATCTTGTAATTAAGAAAAAAATTTAAGAATAAGTACATGTGCTTTACTGTATGTAGATAACCTCATTTAAAACTATTGTACTACATTTTGATACGTTATAAAGCTGTTTTTGAGTGAATTCAATACATTGATATTATTCATTCCTTTAAAGACAATAGGTGACACGGGATGGAAATGATTGTTACAGTTTTTTCCCTTCAAATAATGCAATCATACATTTGAGTGATTTGGAAGCACCATATTGTGACTAAGTAGGCAGCACAAAATCATATTAAAAGAACTTAATTTTGTATTTTCATATTCAGAAACACGTCAGTGAAGATTATCTCATCAGAGCTCTTCTGGCAAGTTACATGTGCGCTGATCCAGTCTTAGCAAATCCACCAGAATGTAGCAGCCCACAGTTCTAGTTCAGTGCTAATTTATTAGTATTTTCATGTATTCATATATACATATATATATATATTATGTTTCTGTTACTTCCGTTTCGTGATGTCAGTGAGCTATTTCATTTGGATCATGACTACACCAAACACTAACGAACTAAAATTGGAAACTCATAGAGTTCACAAAAGGTTATTACCATATGGTAATAACACAATTTTCTGCTATGTGGGAGGATTGTGCACAAGACCTCTTTTTTTTTTTAAGAATAATTTTATTGAACCTTATTAACCCATTAGTTGCTAGTAACAAATTTACTTGTCTCTCTGTCTTAATGCAAGTATATAAAAAGTGATCAATGGAAAACATGACAGTAATAAAAAAAAATGTAATGAATGAGGTCTAAATTAATTATGCACAGTGGTCTTTTTTACTGTATATGGCAGAAAATTATATTATTTTTGTGGAAGGATTTTGGGGAGGGGGAGAGAATTTAGCACTCCTGAGATCGGTTATTTAGAAGGATGAAGCAGCTTAAGGGTTGTTGTTTTTTTATAATGGAGAAAACTAGATATTCACTGTCTAGATATTTGCTTGTACTGAGCCATGTGATGTCTTTTCAGATCTAGTGTATGGCATGTACCAATCACTCAACGTCTACCACTCTAGTTATACCTTTCATGACTTTTCACTACATTGTGTTAAAATATCAGAGACATATATTTGTATCATTCTTTCTTTGTCTTATGAGTTTATCTTGTCATGAAGTGTTTGATGCACATAAAAATGAAGCAAGGAAGTATTAGATAGAGCACATCTGCAATTTTTATAGTGAATAATACAATCAATTATACTGATTAACTCAGAAAATTAACTTTTGTCAGATTCATTGAATGTTCATCCCTTTTTTTCATAGAATGTAGCTTCATGTGAAAAAAATGGTGTGAAGTGCAGTGGCGTAGCGTGGGTCAATGGCGCCTGGGTTTGGAATCATAATTTTCCACCCTTGTGACATTTTTAAAAAAAAGTAATTGTAAAAGACTGGACAAAACTATTTATTTGAAAACATATTTGAAGGCACATAAATAAAAATACATTATCATTTAACTTTTCGCGCTTTAGGGGCGGAAAAATTGTCTATGACATCGTCAAAATTAATTTTGTCATTGATACTTTGTTCTGTTGACAAAATGGCTACATTACTTAATCTTGTGAAGCTCATGGTAGACCTTAAGTAATTTTTTTTTATCAACTTTAACTTTTAGAAGCTTTGTTCACATGCTGCAATGTTGATAGCTATTGTTAAAAATATGCGAAGCATTATCATGATATTCGGCACGCTAATACGATAGTTGCATTGTTGAATAAACTCCAAAATGTCGAAGGATCCCTTCATAACTTTGTTTTGGTCTTTTGCATCAGCTACAGCGACGAAATTGCGTAACCTCACTCTTTCGATTTCAAACTCTTTCACATCGATGACACTATGCTCTTCTTCAAATTCACACTTGTATTCGGGGTTTAACAAGTTGCCATCCAGCTCATGCAGCTGCTGAAATCTGGCCTTGATTTCTTATATTATTCTGACCACTGATTTGAACATTTCTTGTCTTAATTTAATACCATAATTTAAACAAGCATCTGCAGCTTTCTCACTATCTATCTTTTTTGTTTTTCTTATTCGACAAAAAGCTATATTGATGCATAGATTTTCACAAACATTTTTAGCATAATCCAATGCGCCGTTAACCATATACATCACGGTTGTCGACTAGGAACAAGTGTAATGCCTAAATTTTCATAACACATTGATGCACATTTAGACATTTCATCTGGAGATACAATTGTGTATCATTTATTTCACAAAGAACTCGATTCCATAATCCAAGGAAGGCCAAAAATAACAACTGAGAGCAGGAAGTTGAAGTAGAGCGTCTGATCTTGTCACTGCATTTTCTTTTATGTTCTGCAAGTGATTCCAGGACTTCAATAATCTCATTATAATGGATCTTCATGATCGCTATGGCTTCGTACCTTGCACTCCAGCGTGTTTCAGTAAGGCGTTTGCCACCTTGACCTGCAGTGTCAGTAAGAACTTTCCAGTGGTCAGTGCAAGATGAAAAATAATTAAAAACTATCCATAGTACCACAAACGTAACCGAGTCCACTGCTATGGACGCTGTGTGTACTCCCACCAGACAGATTCAAAGTATGGTTACTGCAAGAAACATACTGGACATTTGGAATAATTGCCTTGATACGCGTTTGTACACCAGAAGAAATACTGTTATCAAAGAACTAAGAACACAAAAAGATTTTATATCACGAAGTACAGTAAAACAGTATCCATGTGAGAGGATGCACAAAATATTCCATCAGTCGATCACCACAAACACTGTGAGCTTATTACCTGTGAAACCGTCTGTTTAAATCTTTCTTTGGCGGGGGCAGTTAAAGTCATCCCTTTGTTCTTTTAAAAAGAATCTTTTTAGGATTTCCTCAGACGCAAAAAAGCACATCTGGTTTTTGTATTATCTAGGATAGTATACAGATTTATAATGTTTGGTATGTTCTATTTGCAAACTCATATGCTTCTAGCGGACTACTGCTATATATTTCTTTTCAAAGTAAGCTTAATTGTCCAGTTTTATTTCTCATATAGCTTAATATTTGTACATTTTACCGCATAGAAATTATTTTATATGTAAAGTTAAATAACATCATCCATCTGCACTTTTCCTGGTCAATTTTATTGCTTTGTCATTTGAAGACCATTATTGGGAAAGGTTCTGTTTTCATAATTATCATTGTCAAGTAAGGAATTAGGAATTGTTAAATTAGTAGCTGGCTATTTAGATTTTGAAATTTTCAGCCCTCCCTATGATGCCACCGGGGGCGGTCCGCACCTTCGCCTCCCCCCCCCCACCCCACCCCTCGCTACGCCACTGTTGAAGTGAAAAAAAATGGATTGAACTGATATTGCATTGACCAAATTCACATAATTTACATTTTTTTACCAAAAGGTATTTATCAAAATAGGGACAAACAAATACAAGGAAATAAAACAAAATAGCTTGAATACTATATAAAATTATGTTATGACAAATATAAATAGCTCAGGAGACTTCGATGTCGAAATCAAGAGAAGAGTTGCAATGGCGACACTGAAACTTGTGGAAATGAAAAATCTTTGGCAAGGTACCACCATCAAAGCCAAACTATGTATCATCAGAACATGTGTATTTCCAGTGGCAATATACGGTTGCGAGGCATGGACATTAAATAAAGCAATAGCAAAGAGAATCGCTGCTTTCGAAGTAAGATGCTACAGAAGACTTTTACGTATACCGTGGACAGCTAAAAAGGCAAATCAGGAAGTGTCAAGATCAATAAATGTTGAAGAGTGCTGGCTCATTAACAACATCCTAACAAGAATGCTTTTTGTTTGTTTTGTCATATAAAAAGAAAACAGCATGGAAAGATTAATAGCTGAAAGCAGAGTTAACTGCAACAGGGGAAGAGGGAACCCAAGACAACATGCTGTGATATATAAGATTGCTTAAACATGTCTCTATCTGCAGTAAATCAGGTCAACTCGCCCAGAATCACAGAGTGTTCAGAAAATCTATAAGGAAGAATATGTTCTGGAAAGAATATGTCACATAAGAAGGACTGGATTGCCAGGTAAAATATCAACTGTTAAATGAGCCTGAAGACCCTCCTTCAACTCTAAAATATGGCACACAACCTCAACTCCAGACCTATTATTTGCAACAGATGCTTTAGCTAAAATAACATACAAGGAAGTGTTGGAGCAGCGTGGTTGACTTGGTGGAAGTGACCACCTCCCCATCATATTCACCATTGACATGAATCAAACCTCTGCTGGTCTCCCAACCACAACTAGATGGAACTTCAACAAAACAAACTGGAGTAAGAATGCGTACTTGATAAACACGTTCACTAAATCCTTAAATCCAAGGATTAAAAATGTGAACAAAGCTGTACAACTCCTGGCTTCTGCATTTCTACAAGCAGCCATACCAAGAGGCGCTACAAAAGATTATAACCCATACTGGACAAATAAACTTAATGAGTTAGAGAAAGAAGTTACCAGAAATATAGCAAAACAAATCCCTTCCACAGAAAACAGCATATTAATAAACACTGAAAGATGCCATATCCAAACTAAGAGAAACACACAGAAAAGCTAGCATGAAAAAACAGTTTATGCGTCTACAAAGAGGGAAGAAAACTATAGAAAATAACAAAATAACACTAGCAATGATTATAGAGTAGAGAATGAGGAAGAGGTACTCACAGGAAAGAAGGCTGCAAATCACTTTATACAGCATTACCAAATTATTTCCTGCCATAAAGTCAATATAAATAGAAGAGAAGTAAGAAAAGAACTATGGAAGATTGAAAAAGAGACAAGCAAAGTATCACGAATGTTCCATTAACAATTAATGAATTAGATGAAGAATTAGCAGTATTGAAACTTAGAAAATCACCAGATACATACCAAATGAACTGCTAATCCACAACGGACCATCAGAGAAAAGAAATTAATAAAAAATGTTCAACAACTGTTGGGACAGAGGTTAATGCCACAGATGTGGAAAACTGCCATAATGATACCCATCCACAACCAAGACAAACTAAAAAACAAGGTGGACAGCTACTGCCGTATAAGTCTGACCAGTTGTCTATGCAAACTGATGAAACACCTAGTAAAAAAAACAAAAAAAAATGTGGTTCTTAGAAAAATATAATCCTGCTAAATCAGCAAGCTGGTCCATTGTGTCAGACCCATGTGAAAGGAATACTAAGCGAGGACGAACAGAACAGTGTGCAGCGAATGACAATCACCCTCAGTTTCCTGGATGAGGAATATCCACAAGATATATGGGTCAGAGTGTACACAGATGGGTCAGCACAGAATGCTGTGAGGAATGGAGGTGCAGGTGTATATATAGAATATCCACACAAGCCTAGAGATACAATCAGAACACCGACAGGAAAATTCTGCAATAATTATGATGCAGAAATCCAGGCAATTAGTGTGGCAGCTAAAAAACTGCTGAACTCCAACTCTGACCTACAGCCTGTGGTATTCCTGACAGATGCAAGGTCAGTGCTTCAAGCTCTCCAGTCTGGAAAACTAACAGACTTAAAAAAACTACTTAGCGAATTGTCTTACCAGTATAGGGTAACCATGCAGTGGATACCCTCTCACTGTGGAATACCAGGAAATGAAAAAGCAGACCAACTGGCTAAGGAAGGTGCTGCCGAAGACCAACCAGATATACCAATCACCTACCATCAGAAAAAACAGATGATAAAGTCAATAAGAAAGCCACAAACACCAACACAAGATGACTACCACAATATGAACAGATCAGAACAAGTTATAATTCTACGTCTCAGAACAGGACACAACCGACTCCGCAGTCACATGTATACAAAGTTCAAGATTGGCAACACGGCCATGTGTACATGTGGACAGGCAGCACAGAGTGCCAAACATATACTTCAAGAGTGTTCTGAGCATGAAACGCTAAGGCAGACATATTGGCCAGAGGAAACAACACTGGAATCAAAACTCTATGGGACACTGTATGAACTACAAAAGACAGTGAGTTTTATTAAGGAGACAGAATTACAGATATAGACATGTTTCAAGTGAACGAAAGAAGAAGAAGAAGAAGCAAGCTGGTTTAAGAAAGTTTAGATCATCTAAGACCAGATCACACTAATTGCCCAGAAAGTAGAGGATACATAACAGAAAAAAAAACAGGCAACACGTAGACATAGAAAAAGCCTTTGATTGTGTGTGAAAAGATTGTATCTTCATAGGACTCCTTAAATTACAACAAAACAAAGTGAGTGAGTGCATGTACTCTTGGATAAAACACTACCTGTACAACCAAAAGGCAGCAGTTAAACTTCAAATGAAACTCAGGAGAAAGAAACTCTTCAAGCATGGAGTACTACAGGGAGATGTTCGATCCCCCACTTTATTTATTATATTCATGAATGACATTGACTAAATCCTCTCACATAAAGTAAATACTGCAATGTATGCAGCCGATCTGGCAATATGGTGCAGTGAAGAGAGCATCAGCACAACAAAAATAAGGTTGTAGAAAACCATGGACAATTTGGCTGAGTGGACAGTCAAATGGGCTGTGTCTATCAATCTACAAAACGCTACCTACCGATAGTATCTTCAGCATGTCCACCAAACCACAGAAAATCTCACTAACTATAAAAGGTCAAAAGATGAGACATCCACATACCTTGTAGTCACTTTTGAACCAAGACTTACATGGAAACAGCACATTGGTAAGTGTCAAGCAAAAGGTATAATAAGAACAGCTCTTCTTACATTGGCTGGAACAGATTGGGAGAAAATTATTAATTTCAAAAAGTAGAGCATACACTACACTGGCAGCTTTGGCAAGACCAGCTTTGTAATATAGAATGTCAGCATGCATCACTGCAGTCAAAACTAACACTCAAAAGATAAAAAATTGTGACCTCAGAATTATAACATTACAAATAGAGACATGCAAAGGTTTACCATCAGTGGAAGAAATAAATGAAAAATCCTCACACAGTATGCAAAGTTCAAGTTGGAAAGTGATCACACGAACAAAAACTAAGCAGACATACAAAAAAAGATCAAATTAACATAAGCAGCTTCCTACACTTCACAACACTGCTTCAGAAATCACTCATGGATACAAATCTACTAAACCTAAAACCATTGAACACCTTTAACACATAACCCAACTTAAGACATGCACATTTTTCCAAGAATTGTGGACAGTACTATACCAGGCATTATTTAAAAAGTGGAAACTCAATACAAGTACATAATGAGACAACTAAGAACAACATACAGAAAGCATACTCAAAGAATATATGGACATATGTATATAAAATGGTCCAGAAAAAGAAATGATATTAGATAGGGGAGCGGGAATATATATAGTAACACCAGATGGAAATGAAATTGACATTATTAGGGCGATTGTTATGACTGATTACTAGAACTTCGCTATTTGTTTAATTGATTGTAAAGCTCTGATATAACATAAATTGAACTAATGTCTGCAATTGAAAGAAAATTGCCTCACCATATGAGGTACATTTTACTTAACAAAAGAAATTGAAAACTTCATACCCACAGGCAAACATTCCTTTTATTTCAAAGCAGAAATGGAAGCCATAACAGAGGCCGCAAAAATACGCATAAATTGCTTATAGAGTCATAACAGACATGTAATCTTTCTAACTGATACAGTCAATATTGCAGGCAGTGAAAAATTCAAGGAACAAGCATGAATGAACTGATGGCCTGCTTACTACAGCACCTCAGCAACACCACCAAAGAAATAGTACTGCAGTGTATCCCTTGTCACTGTGGTGGCATACTTATAAAATGAAATAGTTGAAATCCTAGCAAGGAAAGGGGGGGGGGGAATCGCTAGAAAAAATATAAAGTGATATGTACTATGGATGTAAGACATAAAAGTAGAGTTTAATGGAAAAGTGGAAGCAGATGCACCCAACTATAGAACCAAATGTCATGCAAGGAACAAACCATTATCTTCAGACTACAATCTGGCCACTACGGACTGAGAAGTCACATGTTCAGAAAGCTCAATATTGATGAGACAGACCTGTACAACTGTGGACTGAGCCCAGAGACTGCAGAACACATTCTTCATGCATGTCAACTCTACCAAGAAAAGAGGGAGAAAATATGGCACTACTTGCAAACCTGAGGGGTTCCATAGATGACCTGCAGGAAATTACACAGTTCATTGAAGCTAATGGCGTTGTAACTTGATAACTGACTGAAGAATGAAGAATATATGTCATAAGTAGTTTTTGGTTTCTGTAATCATTTAATTTTAGAAGCAACACAGAAACTATTAGAAACAACTCCCTTTTTAACTTGATACAAGCAAAAAAAAGTACAATGGAAATATGCAAAGTAGATTTACAAGTAACTTCATATATTATAATTGTACTTTGTATTGCCTGCTCACTTATTCCCATATCTGTCAGTTTCCATTACATAATATAATATAAATTTCAGTTTTTTTGTTTTTTTTGGGTTCTCTTCTGTGTTATGTCCTTATCTTGATAATGGCCTTTGGTCAAAATGTTGATTTCATATAAATGGAAGGTAAAACTGAAATTTAATCAATTATTAGCTTATATTTATTTGTAATATGCTACACAGTTTTACTGCTCTACCAGTCATTTCAATTTGAAATAAAATATTTTTTGTGGCTCATTTTTTGTACTTTCTTTATATTTAAATTTTTAATGTAGGGCCTATGTAAAAATCCTCTTTTCCTAAGTTCGGCAAGTGTAATTATACTTATTGTTCAATTGAAAAATTAATTAATAATTGTTATTGCATTTTGATTTCCCTCAAATTATGCAGCTCTTTTTTTAGTTACATATTGAATACTTAACACTTTTTATTGAAGCTATCTTTTCTATAATCAATATAATTCTTGTGCTTTTGCATTACCCATGTTCTTATATTGAGGCTATAGTATATGTAACACTGGATAATTCTCCGATGCATAGACCCTATATATCATGTTTAGTTAAACTATTATTCAGTAATCAATGTTGCATGCATGAAACACCCAGAAATGACAGATCTGCAACCAAAAAAAAATAAATATATATATAAAAGAATACAAAAAAACAGAAATCATATCAAAATATATTTCTGTACAAATATTTTAATAAGTGTGGCCTGCATTCTTCCTGGTGTATAAAGGGTATTGATGGTCATGCTAGATCATCAAGTTTGTTGTCAAGACGAAGTCTACAGTCTTTTCCGTATCTAGGAGATACTGTTGTAAAGACTTGGCTTCGCTATTCTCAGGTTTGCAACTGTTAAGAGCGATGCCATGACAATACATCAGATTGTCATTTATTCATGTTCCTATCATATTGTGTCATTTGTCCATGTTCTCATTTTGTATTACCTTGACTTATTGCATTTTTCTGAGCCATTGCTTACACATTCTCTCAGAGAGAGGTTGTGGATTTTCTTTGTTGAGTTGTCTTCCAATGCTTTTCCAAAGCTACTGACAGTTGCAAGGCAACAAGGTAATTTGTTTATCATGGTTACCTTTGCTGTAGCTAGAGTTTTAGAAAGTCATACTTGCTTAATGTTCATACCGTATGAGAATTTTAATTGGAAGTACAAGTGCCACACGTTGCTCCATTCCATCACACTGAAAAAAAGCATCGCTATAGATCTGAGATTTCTTACTCATCCAATATGAATCTTGACTTATATTTGACACAGAGTTTATATAGATCATCTCTATTCACAACCCATAGTGCACCTCATTGGGTTAGTTGTTGATTTTGTCTAGAGGATTGAATTATAATTAAGACTTGATTTCCTTGATTGACTGCTAGTCATTTGTCATAAGTAGTTTGTTGCCACTCATTTTTTTGTATGGAAGCAGCAAAGAAACAATATTCAAAATAATTTCTTTTCTAACTTGATACAAAATACTGTTCATATTATTTATCCATTTTGAAATTCTTTATATAATCTGGTATTTTGCTGGAATTGATATTCAAAATAGTGTTCCAAACAGGCTGCCATAGATGACAACACTGTATGATAAATATGTGTAGTGTTTCTTAATATGTAAATTATTCAATGAATTTCATTAAACCAGTAACAGGAGCAAATACACAAAAAAAGCTTTCATATTAGTATTAAGAAATTCATTTTTTTTTAACTAGCCATGCACTTTCAACAGCCCCATTTCATGGCTAAATAATTACTATAATTCACTGTCAAGAAAAGCACATTATAAAACAGGATCTCATCATCAAATCCACCTATTCCATCTATCAAGTGATATAAATTTTCTATAAAGGTTTGTTTGGAACATATTAGAGTGTTTTGAGTATTAATTCCTGCAGAGCACAAATAATCATATTGAAGTTATTTGCAATAATCAGCCTGTCTGTCATGACATATTCATAGTAAACTTTGATGATTATCAAATTTGTTTAGCAAGGTATTCAGTTTTCATTTGTGCTGTTGTTAGATTTATTTAGTTTGTTTTATAATTAAAAATAATGTGGATATACAATTCTTTTATCTTTTTCTTCAATCTTAAAATGTCTTAAGATATACATAATATATGTAGCACTTATAGACTATTATTCTTTTACTTATAATCTACGTTGTTTGGAATTTGGTGATCACATCTTTCAACAGCTTTCTGTTTCGTGTGCTGTCAATCATTTCTGATATTAATGTTCTCCCATGTCACAATACCAGGCTGTCTAACAATTCTCCAGGTCTTCCCCTACCTCTCTTAAACTTGCCTATTGTCATAATGTTCTTCATTTTTCCTCTTCTCATGATGTGTCCAAAAAACTCTGGGCTGTCTCTTTCTGATATGAGTCAACAGTTCTGTTTGTTTTTTTAAAATTAATTTCTTTCAAGATATCTTTATTACACTTTTTATCTGTCCATGGTGATCTTTGTTACACTTTTTATCTGTCCATGGTGATCTTTGTTACACTTTTTATCTGTCCATGGTAATCTTCAATTACACTTTTTGTCTGTCTATGGTGATCTTCAATTACACTTTTTATCTGTCCATGGTAATCTTCAATTACACTTTTTGTCTGTCTATGGTAATCTTCAATTACACTTTTTGTTTGTCCATGGTGTTCTCAATATTCATCTGTAAAGTTTCAGAACTGATCTTCCACTGTGCTTATTAGAAGGATGTCATTATGGTAATAATTGCTAGGACAACTTGCCCAGTATGAGCACTGTTCTCACAGAAAAAAATTGAAACCGTTTGTTAGTATTAATGCAAAAGAAATATCAAGTCCATAAACAAAAAATCAGTTATCATGAACAATGTCAAGAGAAGTTCAGGTAGGCGTGCCTGAAACAGATATATTTATTGTCCACCTTATGGCAGTTGCCTCCCCTTAGAATGTCTTACTGTGGTTTATCTTGGTAAAGTAAATGAGCATCTTATATCCCCTTATTGAGCTTCTGATCCATGAATGGTAATAAATTATTTATAGTTTATAGATACCCATTTTATAACTAAAAGATCAGAAAAGAAAAAAGGTGAGGGTATGGAATATACTATATTAGGGCCACAAACTATAAAATTTAAAAAACCAGTGGAGTACAGGCAATCAATACTATTACTTCTAATTAATGTTATAATTCAAATCTCAAGTGAGGTTTAAAATATACCAATTCACTTTTATTTGCTATAATTAATTGTGATAATTTTGAAGAACATAAAGTGTGTTATTGTCTTTCCTGTGAGATGAAAACCTATACAGAAGCATATCAAATTTTATAAAGCCTTACAGAGCAGATATAGTTATAAATTATAGGAATTCAGTTAAGAAATTAATGGTTAAAATACTTGTTAGTTTCTTCTAATTTAATTGTGTTTTTAAATGTTTTTTTTGAGATTATATTGTCCACATTCAGAAAGTAGTCTTAGTGGCCTATCATGCCAACCACCATGCAACAGCAAACGCCTCGTGTATAACAAGTTTATATAGTGAGATTTTCTTCTTCTTGAAGCTCCACAACATTGTACAATTATGTGCTTACCACCTCTGAGGAGACTTCTCAACGCATTGCACATTGCTGAGAGCTGGTGTCATCTGGGTGCGAAATGAAGCTCTGGAGAAACATCTCCTTTGCACAAAAGAATACTAGAACTGTATGTAACTACTGGGGTGTGAAGCTAAAAGCAAATAATACTATATTAAATGTGGCTTTTTAATATCTTAATGAAAACTTCAAAGAGTAGAGTCTGCCTTAAAAGACAACTGTAATGTCAGGAAAGGTTATAATATAAAAATGCTAAATATTTTGTATCAGTTATGTAAGGTTACATTGCCACATTTGGCTTAAATGATTGCATTGTAAGAGAACATTATTTTTAAAGGGAGACTTATGCGTTATTATTATTTTGATAAATTTTCTCTCATCACTTAGCATCACAGTTTGTCAAATTTAATTCTCAACTTTGCTAGTTACAAGAAGAAATTTGTCAGTATTAACTGACTAGATGTTATTATATTAAGTTTCATTTCTCATTTGTTTTATACATAATTCTATTCATAAATTCATCTTTATTGATTTGATTTGTGAACATGTATCACTCATAGGTTTATTTCAGTTTTATACTTGTGTTCTGTTTGCTGTCCAGAATGGGAGTCTGTTGTTCATTATTTTAATATATAAATGATCAAGTGATTATACATGTATGTGTAAATACACGGTCCTTGCATTCTCTCCAGACTTTGAATTTGGTGCTTTTTTAATAAGAGAGTGATAGAATGAAGAGAATAAATGCAAGTTTTCTCTGGATATCTGTATCTTGCTATGTGTGTTGTGCATATATGGTATAGGCCCCAAGGCCGTTGATAAAGGAGAGGTTCTGAAATGTCCCTCCCACAATTTTTCATCAAAATGAAGAATTGACACACAAAACCACAAGGATGACTTTTTTTTTAAAGGTACCCTCCCATTAAGGGAAACGTATCTGTGACCCTGATAGACCCTATATCTTGTTATATGTATTGTCTATATAATATATGTCTTATGTGTATGTATATCTATCCAGTCCATAGATACAACTTTGAAATGGAGAGGGGAGGGGGTAAAAAAGTTCTACTTTGCATTTGGGAGAGTGATGTTTTTAATGCTAAGGGAGAGGGGGGAGGAATAAATGTGTATTATTTTCCTAATGGTTTAACCCCCTACCCCCACATATACAGGCTTGGTATGTAGGCCTATAGTATATCTTGTTATGTGCAATATGTGTATGTTATCATAGTTGGAACTGCGAGAAACCTCAAAAATATACTTTCCTGGACACAAGATGTTGCTGCAGTGGTCACTCTAATGTGCTAGATTACACAACACCCTTTGATGCACTTTTTTTGGAAATCTGACTGAACAGCTAGTCTGACTGGTTAAAATGTATATAGTGAAATGACCTGAATAAAAGATAATGACAACATAAATAGATTGCAGAAGATTTCAATCCTTTATCATAAAGTTTTGAAATACGGATCAACAGTATGGAATTCAGCAGCCAATTCCAATCTATGAGCTCTGAACAAGATATCAAATCAAGTATTTCGTCTTATCACAGGTGTCTTGAAGACCTCTCCCATAAATGAAATGGAAGAAATTACAGGAATAACACCGTTACCATACAGATGGGACATTAAGACCATGATCCAAGCAGAAAAGTAGAAGACTGTGCCAGTACACCTAATAAAGACCAGCCTGGGTAAACTTAGCCGGTGGAAGGCTCAAGAGATGCAGTTTTATTTACCTATCAAAACAAACTAACCAGAAAATACAAGGATGAACTACCAGACACATCAAAAGAAATAAACACGAAGACTTTTTCCAGTTCCATGAGACGGTTGGGAGTAATATCAAAATCTCACTATCAGAACCACCTATAACAAGATACTATGAAAGAGCTGAAGACTCTATAAAAGAAAACAATAGTATGCAATATGATTAAAGATATATACCCCAGAGAAGCGTGGATACGAGTATATACTGATGGATCAGCAACTAATACAGTAAAGAGCAGAGGTACTTGAATGTACATAAAAGTTCCAGAAAAAAAAAAGAAAATGAAACCATGTTCACCAACTGGTATTTTTTTTATCCAATTACTCTGCAAAAGTATAAACCCTAAGCATTGCGGAAGAAATAATTGGGGGAAAAAACAAACCAGTATCATCAGGTGATGTTTTTGCACTTGATGGTGATAAATTTCCTGACATGAAGGAAACATGAGAAGTGAGCATCCAAAGATTGGTAGTGCTACAGTAGATACCATACCACTGTGGCATATCAGGGGGGGGGGGGGAAGGGCAGAAGTTGGAGCAACTCCTATCATATTTTCACTTTATACCCCTTTATGTCTCGCAGCGTCAGGGGTAGAAGAGTTCTCTGGAGGTGAATTTTGTGTGTGCTTCATATATGTTTGTTTTCATTGACTGTTTTATTTCTGTAATCCATCTTTTCCAAGGTCTGCCCCCGTCTTTGTATCCATCGTTTCTGTATAGGAATGTTTTTGAGGGGTACTGTCTGATGGTAGTCAGGAAGTATGCGAAAACCACTTAATCTGTTGTCTTCTGATGTAATCCATCATTGGCATTGTATTTGTTAGTCTTCTGATGTTTTCGTTCCTGATTCTATCTCTTATTGTTACTCTGAGGATTCTACGTAAACAAGTCATTTCTGTTGTAATAAGTTGGGAAGAAGTAATTTGGTGTAAAATGAGGGAAGCCTAAATGCCGAACTTGTTGCTGAAATTGTATGCCCTCGCGTCCTTCCAATTTTGACTGAACGAGGGTAGATTTTTCAGCAGGATACTGCTCGACCTCATGTGGCACATCTCACCACCCAGTTCATCGCTGACAGTAACATCCAGACCATATCATCACATATGAACCCTATATAGCACTTATTGATACAGATATTTGTTGTCTCCCTTGTCAAATGTCGACATAAATGTCGCAGTGAAATCCTAAAATTCAGTTTGCGCGAGGGACAGGCTATTTATCGTGTACTATTGATGTTACCTCTGTATCCTTCCCACCTTATTACTCACTCAGGCAGTCAGACTCAAGAATGTGACTCATTATGAACAATACGATAATATTAACTGGAACAATAAGCAACAATGGAAATGGGTGACAATATTATTAATCAAAGTATCTTTATATATTGTTAAATCTGTAAATATATATTTTTATATATATAAAAGATAAAACCTACTGATGAAGTTTCGAAAACAACCATAAGTCATTGCGAGGCCACAACGTAATTTAATTAATAATAATAAGTCTTTGCCCATGTGGTTTGGTATCCACTCTTCGCGATAAGCGTATGGTGGTGATTGAAGCTCGAGCTTATGCTCCAAGGCCAGATGTGTTATGCTAAAACCGTGTTTGTTCAAGATGTCGCTGACGTTTTCTATCCAATATAAATAACCAAATGGTCGGAGGGTGCCGCAGTAACCGGACGAACATAGAAAAGCAAAATGAATTAAACTGGTTACTAAAACCCCCATCGACACGCCCATCACTCAAGGACACGGGGAAGAATATGCTAACAAAGATGGCGGATATCCCCATGAATTATAGCTTGTGTCCTGATATAACCTAATTGGACTTTGTTCGCTGGTTGAAAGGGCACGCCTCTCCAAAAGAGAGGCAAACTCATTAACCTACCTACCTATGAATTATAGCAATCTTTAGCTTAAAGCTGCATAATTACGTGCTATGAATGATACTCTCGGCTGGCGCGTATCGCTTTGTTGAGAATGATGGAATACATATGGGATAATCCAACTACAATTAAATAAATCCTCTATGTCTTGTCGACACTTTCCTCTATATAACCACATCACTGTTGCCTCTAATTTTTCTACTATCCTGTTTATTTATTGCCAAACTTAGCATAAATATTTTAGAGTCAGTGGTAGGTCGCTATATAGGCCTGAGAAGATTACAGGCTTTCGAGTACAAATGCTACGAATTTCCTATAGGGGACATAAGACCAATGTGTACGTAAGAAATAAAGTAGAGATGTGTGCAGGAGTTCAGGAACCATTGCTTTCACTGGTGAAACGACGAAAACTAGCATGGTTCGGACATGTATGCAGACATGCGTCCTTGTCAAATACAATACTACAGGAAACTGTCGAAGGGTGAAGAAACAGAGGAGAGAAAATAAAGGCATGGACAGACAACATCAAGGAATGGACAGGAAAATATATTTCCACAGTCATCCGCATCGCTGAGGATATAATTCGCTGGAGGACTCTGTGTGCTGAAGCAACCAATGTGGCACCCCTACGACCATGAAGGGTTATGGTTTATTGATATAGGCCTAGCCATGAAACTCTCTTCAGCGCGTCTAATGACAGTGACATATTACATAGCATATTCTTCTCAACATCTTAACTAGAAATCTGTGTACCCATACAAATAGAAAATGTATTTCTTTTTAGATTTATAGGTCTATAATGGTACATATGGTATGCATGGCCTATTCTTCTGCTTCTGCGTCCATTCTCTTATAACCACAACGAATAAATCGTGAGATTTCCGCCGGCGAGAGCGAAGTACGTTGTGCCACAAGTTCCACTGTGTTATTTGTACCTCGATTGGCTCACTTTGTGGTCTAGACATCCGAGGCCCAGCACATCCGTTTTTTATCATGCCTTTAATTCGGGTAGTAGGCTTCCCTAGCCCGTGACAGCCTGCCTATCTGTCGACAGTCACGTGGGTGCGTAGTGACGCTTCGCCAAGACGATTGTCGTTCACATCTATCTCGCGCGAGGTGTTCCGCCGTCTGTGAACTTGCCTCGTGTAGTTCGACGTTCTGTGCCTATGCTCATCGGATGCTGAACCTTTTCTCATCCGCGAGAAAAGTTGGACCATGGCTCTTTTGTCTTCTTAGACGGGGTGTTGTTCACAGACAGCGTGAACCCCTCGCCCAATTCCGAGTCTCACACCACGACATGACCTATAATGGTACGCATTGCATACAATGGTATCCAGGCGTATCTTCACTGATGTACTTATTCTGCTCTACCATATGGTATTTAATCTGGGCACTGCAGCCGTGGCTATTTCAAGACTAATTTTCAAGTGTTCACTACAACGGATCTCCATCTTCTAACTCTTTTGCGAGGTTTCTATTTCTTTCACAGGGTTTCTATCTCTTTCACAGGGTTTCTATCTCTTTCACAGGGTTTCTATCTCTTTCACATGGTTGACATCTCTTTCACGAGGTTTATATCTATTTCACATGGCTGCCATCTCTTTCACATGGTTGTCATCTCTTTCACAGGGTTGTAATCTCTTTCACGGGGTTTCTATCTCTTTCACAGGGTTGCCATTTTAAATATCAGGTTCATGATTAAGTTGAATATGACAGGCCGAATGGTGCAGATATCTCAACAAGAATCTAGACCATGACACATGCATTCCGTTCTCTAGACTACATTCTACCAATCGATTTGAAGAATGAAAAAAAAACCGTAATATTAGGCAATTGTGTTGCCTATTTTGAAAGCATATCTACTTTCATATATAATCTTGTTTAAATGTATATAAAAATGTACTTACGTAAAACATATGTTTTTAGAATGGTCCACTTAGACACGACGAACTATCACTAAAACTAGGGTGTTATGATATAAACAAGAAAACCTACAAATTACAATACACAAAACATTTTCAACATTTATATCAAAAGGCTGATCATGTTTTCTTGTTTAAACTATCATTCAAAGCCTCGTAAAAATTGATAAAGCAGCATCTTAATAAAAACTGGCTTGTTTATGTGAAAAATTGTACTTACTGCGCAAAACTAAAATCCAACAGGTAGATCCAGGAAAAGGGTAACAAAGTTTTGCTAACACTAGATAACACACACAATGACACACACAAATCGACGTTCCGACCATTAGGCCTTTATCAAGACAGACAATTGAAACAAAATTAAAACATATAATAGAAAGCGAACAGTAATAACATCGACGGTCACATTGGTATGAGTAGTCTGGATTGACAGGAAGAGATGAAATGACACCGGACAAGGAAAATACAAAAATGACAAGAAACATGTGGCACGAAATAAACAGAAACTATGGAAAGGCTAAAGTCATACAAGAGACAGGCGCTCATTAATGCCGTCGGGTTTCAGAGTGTCATATTGATAAATGTAGCGGTTCTCAAGCGCCAGACGAGCCCGGTCATCAGAGAAGCACGACTTAATGGCAGTAACCTGAATGTCCTGGGCGCCGCGATGGTCTGTGCCATTAAAGTTGACGTCAACAGGCAAACTCTAATAGTTTTTTTATGCTGTATAGATGTTGGCAGAATCGGTCTGCGAGCCTCCTTCCAGTTTCACCTATATATGTCATGGCGCAACGCTTGCATATGATGGCGTAGATGACGTTGCGGGACACACATGTGAAGCTCTCCTTAATGGTGAAGGTGGCTTTAGGGAATGTGACAGAATGTGACCTGGGTGACATAGGCACAAGTGTAGCATTTGCTGCGTTTACATCTGATGGTGCCAAAATGATTAGGAACTTCAGGCTAGAGGTGACTCCGGACCAGTAGATCCCTGGGGTTCTTGTCACGTCTGTAAGCAACAAGAGGGAGGTTACAGAACACTACCCGCGTCTCGGGGTCAGAGTGGAGAAGAGGAAGGTGACGAAGCAGGGCATGGCGAACGGCAGCGCTATGGGGGTGGAAAGTGAGAACAAGCTTAGTCCGGTTAACCTTCTTCTTTTTTCCCTTATCCACCTCATCATACACACTCTCAATAGACAACTTTATCACTTCATGTGTACTCGGCACAACCATATACTCCACCTTCTCCGCCCTTTTCCCCATGCGGACTCTGTACCTCTGAACAACACTAATACTCAGGTTGTGTGCATCCTTCCTGACTTGAATATTTCTTAGGGTGAGATTTCTATCCTCAGCAAGGGGCTTCAATTCATACCGCTCCGCCCCGCATATGACCACTACACCACGATGTGGGATGTTCACCAGTTCCATCGTCGCTTACGCCTACGGTTCCATTTCAACAGTGAACCGTCGGTACAGTCTGATGACATATTCTCCCAGTATGCTTCTCGCAAGCATGACTGGACTCCACCGTCCGGCGCATCTCTGGAGTCTGAACCGCTACATCGATGGCACCAAAAGTGACATCGAACGTCTCCACTTCACCCGGATTAGACGTACTAACATCTCTCCGGCCGAGGCCCGTGCTCTTAAACAACTTCGCAGCCGTGACGACATTGTCATCAATCCGTCAGTCCGGCCGACAAGGGGGGAGCTGTTGTTGTCTGGCGAAAGCACCTCTATCTCGCAGGGGGTCAGGCTCAGCTATCTAATCCCATGTTCTACAGGGCCAACACATGCAAGAAAGACCGGGTT
Organism: Meghimatium bilineatum; assembly: GCA_034231615.1. Lineage (NCBI taxonomy): Eukaryota > Metazoa > Mollusca > Gastropoda > Stylommatophora > Philomycidae > Meghimatium > Meghimatium bilineatum. Next base: position 40,178,208 of record CM067305.1, on the reverse strand, counting down.
GTTGCCAATAACGACACAGTCTCTACCACCATCAGGGGTTTAATAGCTGATAACCTTCTGCCTGCTTCTGCCACCGCCCTGTGCCTCAAGGACAGCGGTGTGGGCAGGCCGGCGTTCTATATGTTGCCAAAAATTCATAGACCGTTCAACCCCGGCAGACCCATTGTCTCTGCGTGTTCCTGCCCTACTGAACACATCTCTGACTTCCTGGATAGTATCTTCCAACCATTACTGGAGCAACTTCCTACGTTCCTGAAAGATACCAACCATGCCCTGTCCATCTTTGCTTCTATTTCCCTGTCCCCTGCCCATACGTATCGTCTCTTTCTGCTGGACGTCTGCTCCCTTTACACCTCTCTACCGCACTCAGAGGGTCTCAAGGCTGTGAAGTTCTTTCTCGATCAGCATCCTCACCCGTCTGTGTCTACTTCTACCCTCATCCGTCTTGCTCAACTCGTGTTTACTCTCAATTCCTTTGAGTTTGATGGGCACTTCTTTGACCAGATCAGTGGGGTCGCCATGGGCACCAAGATGGGGTCCAGCTATGCCTGCTTGTTCATGGGACACCTTGAGCATCAGGTATGGGGATCCTATGGATGGCCCTTCCCATCGGTGTTCCGTGGGTACATCGATGGTGGGATCGGCGTCACTGGCATGTCTGAGGCTGACCTGGCACGCTTAATACAATTCATCGACAATTTTCATCCGGCAATCGGGTTCACATCTGAGATCTCCATCTCCCATGTGGACTTTCTTGACATGTCTATCGCTGTTCAATCCCTCTGTCTTGGCACATCGGTACACTACAAACCGACTGATGCTCATATCTTTCTTCTATACACCTCTTCTCATCCCTCTGCCTGTCGTGATGCCCTTCCCTTCTCCCAACTTCTTCGTCTTCGGCGCCTGTGCATTTGCGAGGAAAACTATATCGAGAAGGCCTACGAGATGATAGCTTTCTTCCACTGTTGCCTGTACCCTGAGGCTGTCCTCAAGTCTTCCCTTCTTCGTGTGTCCAGTCTCTCCCGTCAGGACACCCTCTCGACAACTCGTAAGTCTTCCTCGTCTAACCGGACTAAGCTTGTTCTCACTTTCCACCCCCATAGCGCTGCCGTTCGCCATGCCCTGCTTCGTCACCTTCCTCTTCTCCACTCTGACCCCGAGACGCGGGAAGTGTTCTGTAACCCCCCTCTTGTTGCTTACAGACGTGACAAGAACCTCAGGGATCTACTGGTCCGGAGTCACCTCCAGCCTGACGTTCCTAATCATTTTGGTACCTTCAGATGTAAACGCAGCAAATAATACACTTGTGCCTATGTCACCCAGATCACATTCTGTCACATTTCCTAAAGCCACCTTCACCATTGAGGAGAGCTTCACATGTGTGTCCCGCAACGTCATCTACGCCATCATATGCAAGCGTTGCGCCATGACATATATAGGTGAAACTGGAAGGAGGCTCGCAGACCGATTCTGCGAATATCTGTACAGCATAAAAAAACTATTAGGGTTTGCCTGTTGACGTCAACTTTAATGGCACAGGCCGTCGGGGCGCCCAGGACATTCCGGTTACTGCCATTAAGTCGTGCTTCTCTGATGACCGGGCCCGTCTAGCGCTTGAGAACCGCTACATTTATCAATATGACACTCTGAAACCCGACGGCATTAATGAGCGCTTGTCTCTTGTATGACTTTAGCCTTTCCATAGTTTCTGTTTATTTCGTGCCACATGTTTCTTGTCATTTTTGTATTTTCCTTGTCCGGTGTCATTTCATCTCTTCCTGTCAATCCAGACTACTCATACCAATGTGACCGTCTATGTTATTACTGTTCGCTTTCTATTATATGTTTTAATTTTGTTTCAATTGTCTGTCTTGATAAAGGCCTTTTGGTCGGAACGTCGATTTGTGTGTGTCATTGTGTGTGTCATCTAGTGTTAGCAAAACTTTGTTACCCTTTTCCTGGATCTACTTGTTTATTTGGGTGGTCTTTAATCATTTGTTTGCTTCTTTCATAAGCGTCCATTGAAGCCATATCTCTCCACATCTCAAGGGGTTCTACATTTGTAGAAACAACTTGTAAACAACTTGTAGAAAACTGGCAACCAAACCACAGAATAAAACAAAAGTCAGTCCTGAGCCATCTCGATGAAATAAAAGTCAGCAATCACCTCCCAAGGAGACTGCATGAGTAGAAAAATGTTTATTACCACATGCAGGTTTTTAATTGCCGGAAATCAAAACACAATTAAGAAATGATGCACCGAAAAGTTCCGACCTAGTACCGGTAAGTCTTACGAAAGCAACACAGAAAACAATAGACACCTACCCAGAACAATGGATTCATGTCTATACTGATGTGTCTGCTTTCAAAGCCACCATCAAAGCAGGTTATGGTGTCTATATAGAATATCCAGATAAAACATCTGATGAGTTGTTTGATGCCTGTGGGGAGATATGTTCTAACTATGAAGCCGAAATAACAGCACTAGAAGTTGCATTGTGCCACCTGAAGACCATATTTGATGCCTTTCCATCAAAAGTTCAAAACATTGTTATTTTCACAGATTCTATGTTCGCTCTTCAGGCACTAGAATGTGATGGACATTGTAAGCCTGAGCTGGTGGAAATATATCACCATGCCAACCAGCTTGTTACATTGTTATCTAGTGGATATTTGACCACTCAAACACACCTGGCAATGACAAGGCAGACAGACTAGCAAAGATGGGAGCTCAACAAGAACAGCCATATACATAAACAACCATGGGCACAGTTAAAATGATGCTGAAATCTGTGACTAAAGAAATTTGGATGAACAGATGGGCTATGGGAAACACTAGGAGAGAAATCTTTAAATATATGACCAGCACAAATGCTAAAGATAACATCAACCTCCTGGGAAGAAAAGACCAGAGTATCATCTTCTGACTGCACACCACACAACATGTACAGCTTAACAATCACCTGAACAGAATACAACCACAACACACAATCCAGAGTGCCGGCTGTGCACTCATCCCTATGAAAATGTTGACCGCAACCTTTTTAAATGCACAGCACTGGATGACATCAGAAAATGCTTCTCCCTCCAGGGCTAAATGGAACACATTATTTGGAACAAAACAACAGCTCACAAACACATGCATATATCACACAATGGCATTGGGTCAAAGGGCTTGAACCCATGGACCGCTGGATCAACAACCAACCACTAAAACTTGCCAAGGAAAGAAATCGTGTGAAACATAGACACTATGCATTTTGGCAGTTTAATTAATTTGAGGGTTTCCTTGTTCATTATGAAATTTTGCACTGGCCAGCTTTTCGACCATCTGTAAAGACGCAAAAAGCCGTAATTTTGTATGTTTTCTTCTAACTATATAAAGACCTTGTTTTAATGTATTCGGGTAGAGGATAACTTTGTTTCGTAAAATGGGGTCGCAGATCAGTTTGTTTCTATAAAATGGGGTCATGACTCAAAAATATTTCAGAATCAGAGCAATTGATGTAGAAGAAATCTCTTATTTCTGAGACATGTCTCTAAATCTGGACAATCATTCTTTGATATAATTCTGTCATTCATTGTGGTTAAAAAAATGACAAAGTACTTCATATAATCTTCAACAATTTTATTTACATTAAATATCTATTCTATCTATAAACCTGCACCCATAAGGGTACCACATTGAAATCTTTAGCACACAGCCCCCAGAGAGGTGAAAATTCTTGAGACTAATGGGAATCGAACCAGGCAAATTCTAGTGGCACCAAATCACATTGCAAAGTATGGTTTTAACAATACATTTGCGTGAAATGAGATGTTTGAGAAAAGTTAAAAATATCAAACATTGAGACCAACGGAGAAATGAAGATATCAGAGAAGAAATAGAAACCATCTCAAGACTACATTGAGAGACAGCAAACAATGTGGTTTAGCCACATCATTAGAATGAAACCAAAGCAACCAGCACTCTGTGCATACAACAGCTGAAGATCGGGCAACAGGAAACAAGGAAGACCAAGAATTAGATGGATGGAGACAATCAAAGAAACCTTAAAGAGACACGTGCTGACAATAGCCACAGTCTGACAACTCCAACTTCACCCACAACATTTAACAACACAATTGGAGGACCCATGTAATAGGACAGCAAAGTACACCACTAAAACTCCCTCTTTGGCAGCCCAATCATGAAGCCCTGATTGTTTCCATTCATGGGCAGTACGGTTAGTAAAGAATAAAGAGGTTTCAGCAGCTCTAGCTAATATTTTTCTTTTCCTACTACTGAAGTCATTTGTTGATGCTTATCTGCAGTCTGTTCTACTTTCTGTCTTTTTTATCTCATCATCTGAAAATTAGAAAACTTTAAAAAAGGGTTCAAAAGTTGTAGAAGATTGACTTCACTGTACTCGGTTTCCCATATGTACTCATCACTCTCAACATAGTGGCACACCGCCTGCCAAGAGTACCACTCATAGCACGTAACGCCGTAGTTTCAAGTGATAACCCACAGGGATCTCTGAAAAAATACACTTTATACACAAAATTACATGAGCCAGATTCGAACTCGTAACCTCTTGAACTCAAGGCGAACAGCTTAACCCATTACACTAGGGAGATCCCTCTGAAAATTAGAAAGTTGTGACAAATCTTCAAATTAATAGTATAGACTTTAATTAATGTTTTATTTGGGTCAGTACACATCACAGCCAGCCCCTTGTCATGGATATGAAGATTTAGTCGCCCCCACTATGTTGACGGGATCTTAAAGTGTTGCGCAGAATAGCAAAAATATGACCTGTCATGTATGTTGTTAAAGATAAATAAGGACATTTGGGGTTGGCTTGATCCATCCCATAGAATACTAAAGTAAACCATAAGTTGTTTGAAGTTGGAATGTGTTGCAGAGAAGACGAGACATCGCACATAAGCTGTAAACCACACATAATGAACTCAGTTCTCTAGACTAATTCTTTGACATGGCTTTATGGTCCCTTTGACCCATGTGATAGGATAGAAAAGTACACCCCTAAAGCTACTTAGCTGTCTCTTACAACATGCATAACAGCATCAGCAGATCAATAGAATAATGTCACGTCTGTCCTTGTCTGGAACTTGCCTATGTAATAGTTCGTCTATAAGCAGAAAATAGAAGGAACTCAGAAATTATGCACAGGTTCATTGAAAGTTTGTTATGGTGTACACAACCAAATACTGGAAATAGTCTCCAACTTTAATTAAACGCAGATGGAAATACCTCGGTTATGTTTTAAGACTAGATGAAAAGAGAATAAACCAACAAGCCCTTACATGGACGCCTGAGGGTAAAATTAAAACGAGAAAGGCGTAAAGCAAACCTAAAAAACACCATTCTTAAAGAAGGGGAAATAACAGGCTGCAGGACCATACAAGAACTAAAACTGCAGGCAGCGGACCGCAACACATGGAGAATCAAAACCTCTGTCCTATGTGCCGACTGTGGCATGAAAGGAACGTATTTCTCACCACCATGGAGAGATCTATCTGGGAACACAATATCCTCCTTCCTGGCTTTATGTGATATCAGTGGATTCATTTAAAGGTTTGCTTTTCCATTGTTCCATTTTCTTCATTATTTGTCAAGATTATGTCTGTATTTATCAATCATGTATGTGTAGTACAACATTACCACACATGGATAAGATCGATAATATGTACTGACTGCAGTAAAACTGAAATCCATCACGCAAAGTTTGGAACAGCGCAATGAAGTTTTGCTAATCACTGGAAACACATATAAAACACACAAACTGATGTTTCAACCAGAAAGCCTTTATCAAGACACACAGCCAAAAAAATAGTAAGAACGGCACTAGTGTATATAAACATACACACGGATAAGCATGGCAGCCAATTCCTTCACACCACAAAGAAAGTCTGCAACCTCTCCAATATCAGTTGACTGACTGTTTTCTATATCAGTGGCCGTTCCATAGATTGTCTTATTGAGTTACAATGTTCTGTTTACACTTTACCCATACCATCAGAACAATCTGCAATCTATTTACACTTACCCCATACCATCAGAACAATCTGCAATCTACATATAGTATAGTGGGTACAATGATAGGTCTGCCAACTAGGTCAGATAGTCTACCAAATTAATTAACAGCTTTCTGTGAATATCCGTCTCTGTGGGCCAGTGTTCCTCCTTTAACTGGTTTAATGAAATGTCGTAGTATTGCAGGATATGTTCTGTTGTAGGTCCACATAGACACAGGGGTGATGTTACCAGTCTTGGATGAATATATAGTATATGAAATAGAATTGTTGTAATGTGACAAGTATGTCAACAACAATATATTCACGTGATCAAATAAACATGAAAAGCGAGACAACATCATTACCAAGATTTTGAGGGACATTCTTATTCAACTGGATAATCAGTCTGTCTATAGTTGCTTTCCTGACTCCACTTTGTTCTTTAAGTTTGAGTAAGTCAATTTTAAGCTTCAGTGTCCTGTTTTGAGAAAGAACATAGCTTTGTTAGCTAGGAGATAGTCGTGTGAACTAGAAAACAGATGTGTGAGCTAGAAGACATGTGTGAACTAGAAGACAGATGAGTGAGCTAAAAGACAGTTGTGTCCGCTAAGACAAACGTTGATCTAGAAAACAGATATGTGAGCTAGAAGACAGATGTGTGAACTAGAAGACAGATGTGTGAGCTAGAAGACATATGTGTGAACTAGAAGACATATGTGTGAACTAGAAAACAGATGTGTGAGCTAGAAAACATATGTGTGAATTAGAAGACATATGTGTGAACTAGAAAACAGATGTGTGAGCTAGAAGACATATGTGTGAACTAGAAGACATATGTGTGAACTAGAAAACAGATGTGTGAGCTAGAAAACATATGTGAGCTAGAAGACAGATGTGTGAGCTAGAAGACAGTTGTGTACACTAAGACAAACGTTGATCTAGAAGACAGATGTATGAACTAGAAGACAGATGTGTGAGCTAGAAGACAGATGTATGAACTAGAAGACAGATGTGTGAGCTAGAAGACAGATGTGTGCGCTAGAAGACAGTTGTATGCGCTAAGACAAATGTTGATCTATAAGATAGATGTATGAACTAGAAGACAGATGTGTGAGCTAGAAGACAGATGTGTGAACTAGAAGACAGATGTGTGAGCTAGAAGACAGATGTGTGCGCTAGAAGACAGTTGTATGCGCTAAGACAAATGTTGATCTAGAAGACAGATGTGTGAGCTATAAAATAGATGTGTGAACTAGAAGACAGGTGTGTGAGCTAGAAGACAGAATGTGTGAGCTAGAAGAAAGTCATGTACGCTAAGACAAACGTTGATCTAGAATACAGATGAGTGAATTTTTAAAATACATAATTAAGCAAGACTGTAGTTTCCTAAATATTTGGGGTTACGGGTAAGTGTAAATAGTTTGATAATTTTAGTCAATGATGTGAACTCTTAGTGCGTAGCGCAGATTGATGCATCCGACAGCAGTCCCTAACGCCCACGATCATTCCTTCATCTCCGATGCGCATTCGTGGCATTAAATTGTGGCATAATTTAATCTGTGCTTAAATAAGTCTTTTTTTTAATGGCAACACGGTCTGCTAATGACATAGTTTTCATTGACGACACGAAAACTACGCTCACTATAAGAAACTTGGAATGAAGCTGAGTCAATATCAAACTTTGTGCGTATTTCGGAAAAGTAAGTAGACACAATATATATATATATATATATATATATATATATATATATATATATATATATATATATAATGCATATACTTAGAAGTAAGTGACGTGGGCAATAGTTCTACTTGTTGTGTTTGTAAAAATACGATGGAGGTTATTTTTGTAAAATAATGTACACTACCTAATAGCATAGAGAACAATAATATACGACTTTGATAACACATTCAATATCTGCCATAATCGTCAACTAGAAACAATGGCCAAAAAAAGGGTGTGGAGATTATTAGTGTTCCTTGTAAGTTGCGCACCTAGCGTCGATTCTATAATTTTGTCGTCATGTGTAAGTTCTAGTGACGGCGACCCATTCCACTTTTATTTACATTTTTCTTCTTCTTTCGTTCACTTGAAACATGTCTATATCTGTAATTATGTCTCCTTAATAAAACTCACTGTCTTTTGTAGTTCATACAGTGTCCCATAGAGCTTTGATTCCAGTGTTGTTTCCTCTGGCCAATATGTCTGCCTCAGCGTTTCATGCTCAGAACACTCTTGAAGTATATGTTTGGCACTTTGTGCTGCCTGTCCACATGTACACATGGCCGTGTTGCCAATCTTGAACTTTGTATACATGTGACTGCGGAGTTTTATTTACATAAAGTAAATGTTATTTTGACTCTGGGAATTACATTTGGTGACCTAATATCTGTAATGCAGATCTAGGAAAAATCTTCTAAAATATTGTCTTTTACTACAAGGGAACTATGTTACTTTGTAATTAGTTACCCAAACCACTGTGTTATCCGCCCATCGAAGGCGATAATGAAAACAAATTTAGACTTGTGTTGTTGCATTTCTCAGGTGTGTACGGTGATTACTGAAAAGTCAAATCCTGGAATAGAACCCCCTGCGACATTAAAGACACTTATGATCCAGAGTTGGACGTCTGTGTGTTCTGTCTTTTCTTGAGCACGTTTTCTTTGTGCATCCGAGACGTGGTGCTTCTAGGCGATGCAAGTATATTTTCCTGTATTGCTGCACCACACTGGTAGATTCTGAACGACAAGCTGACAGGATGAGGTGTCTATGTTATAGCTTTTTAGGGACACTGAGAGAGTTCATAAAATGTTTATTTTGTTCACCGGTCGTTTTTCTTTAAAAGGCTCAGCATACATTAGCTGTTTTGATACAATCTTATATCATACAATCTGATATACAATCTTATATCATACAATCTGATATACAATCTTATATCATAGTCTTATATTATACAATCTTATATTATAGAATCTGATATCATACAATCTTAATAGTTTAGTATGGTAGCATACTCTATTCTGAACGTAGAGATCAACACGGCATTTTGTGACTGTAGTAATTATCTGGACAATATGAATACGCTCAGTAGTTTGCCATTGCTTTCTGGACGGTCCAGATGCACAGTTGCCAGCGGCGGAATTTGAACCTGTTACCTTAGCCGTCAGAGCACGCGGTCTGTAGCACCTCGCCCAGAGCGACAGGTGAACAATCTAGAAATGATCTCTATACTGCATTCGTCTAATTTGCAGCAGTTGGAGAATGAAGACAGAAGAAGTAGTATAGTAACGAATGAATGTAACATTTTTACAAGCACACAGGTTGTGATTTACTAGAATGTTCTATATTTACCCTGTGTCGTATCATAATATGTCTGATTCAAGTCGCCGACTGACTGTTTCAAGATTAAAGCCTATGATACAAACATTGTCGACAGGAATGTACATCGTTGTCCCTCGTGATAAAGATATCTATAGAGTTTCACATAGCTCATAACGTTTCTAAGGAGCTAAACATGTCACAATGTCTATTAAGTCATAATGTGTATATTTGGACTTCTCATTTTCATATCCTAATCATTTACAGTTTTTGCTTGCTAGTTTTATTTATTGTTAATAGTTTGGTTTTATTGGTGCTGAGAAATAGATTTCTGATCCTTATTTTGAAGAAACTTAAATGGTCAAATCCATTTGTCAGCGTTCACATTAGTAGTGTGTCATTATTTGTCAGCGTTCACATGAGTAGTGTGTCATTATTTGTCAGCGTTCACATGAGTAGTGTGTCATTATTTGTCAGCGTTCACATGAGTAGTGTGTCATTATTTGTCAGCTTTCACATGAGTAGTGTATCATTTTTTGTCAGCGTTCACATGAGTAGTGTGTCATTATTTGTCAGCGTACACATGAGTAGTGTGTCATTATTTGTCAGCGTACACATGAGTAGTGTGTCATTATTTGTAATGGCTTATGTTCTGTGTAGTTTTGATCATTTCGTATGTATTGTCATTTCCACTTGTGCCGTTAAGCATCGAGGGGGAGGGTGGGGGAGAGGGTTGGAGTTGTTGTCTTGGGCCGTATTGGCCATGGCCAGCCGTTGTCTCTTTAACGTTTATTTGATTGTCGCCACCCATATATATCTCTAACAACAACATGGAACTTCTCACGTGCAATTGACCACTCATCCAGCATCATTTCAAAATGTGCAAGCAAGTTTGTGGCTGTATGATGTTCATAAAATGCAGTACAATGGAAGACTACACTGCGTTGAACGAAGGAGTCTGTTAACCAATGGCCAGTGAGGCCCATAAATGACAGAGTGGTGTGTTCAGCTTTTTGGTCTTCATCTTGCCTTGAAATCCAATCGTATGATGTATGTGCGAAGGTCTGGTTACTTTGGTTGCATCTCACGAAGTGTGCAAACTACCTGGTTTGTTGTCTCTCGGTGTAGTTCTGACGAGGACATATTTATTTCTCTCCTGACATCTTCATTCCTTTGTCGATCTCTTCTGGTGACAATTACAGCTTAACTCAAATATTTCATTTGACAATGGTAACAGTGGCGTCACTAAGGAAGGTGTCACCCAGTGCGGTAAAACATTATTTCACCCCTCACGACTAACCCCATAGACCGCCTCCGAGTCCGTCAGTGCCGAATAACGGAACTATAGAAAAATCCTTAGTAACGTTTGGAAATGGATATGTACAAAGGTCATAGAGGTAAAATTGAATCCAAGGTCGGAGGTAAAAGATTGTAGGAAGTTAAGAACTAAGAACTACAGAGAAAATATGTTAATGTTTTTATTTTAACAATAAACTTTAAATTTTACTGCTACAGGAGATCAAGTTGTAACCGTTCTCTATTGGGTTTGCACAATCAGCAACTGCCAGAATAGTATCCAACAGTACAATATCACATTAATTCTCGACTAAATCAGAACTTACTTTTCCTAGAATTTGAAGTTGCAAAGTTGTTAATTACTTCATCGAAATCAACTCCTTTTGCCAAATCACTCTCAATTTATAATATTACAAGATCAATATTGTCCCATAGTAGATCGCAAATAGTTCTTTATAAACGTCAGCTTTGAAAAAAACAACACCTCTCACATAAAGCCACAGACACACAGATCGTAAGAAATAATTGTAAGCTCACTGAGAGATATGGGAGAGATTTCAGAAGTCCCGTCCCATTCAGCACTGAATTTCAAAACGTCAAATACTTACCAGTCTTTGACTTCGATATCAATCTCTGCTACCTTCAGTTGCCTTCTCAGCCTTGATATTTTTAATAAATGCTCTCCCTCGGATAATTCATCATAGACAGTGGACAATTTTGGAATGGACACCAGTAACTCTTCTTCAGTGGCAGATATCAAACACTTAGCTTGAACAGCTTCAAACATGGCTGATACTTTCTAGATGGCTCTTGGTCTGATCTGGAGTTCAGAATGGAAACGATCGATACACTCAAACAACGCCCTCTTGTTGTTTTTTTTCTTACGAGTTAGTCCAGCATGACTTGTGTCCCATTTGTCATCCTCTTCTTGAACCTGGGTCTGCTCTCTACTGAACTCCCACATTGGTCTGATTTTAAAAGCGCCTGTTCAATTACCTGCTCCAAAAGAGGATTGAGCTGCGCGTACAGAAAAAGTCTTAGCGTCTCAGGCTTTGTCATCACCTTGACAAGAGTTAAGCCCTTAGTCTGAAGATAAAGCTGTGTAATGTTAACTTTTTAAAGATTGTTTTTTTTTAAAGGAGGGTTTTCACAAAAATACTAGGGCAGTCAATATCAATTTTTCTTTAAGAAAACGTCGTTAGGAAAAAATGCCGGGGCAGCGCCCTGGCACCAAAAATAGTACCGGAGCGTCGCCATGACACCACTACACCCCTGTAGATAATAATCAAATTTTAGACGTTAACTAGCTAACTGTGCGAAACTGCACTCAATCCGTTCCTTTGTAAAGTTAGTTTTTCGTGAACTAGTGAAATATTTTAAATTTGACAGTTATTTTGGTGCAACTTATCACAAGTTATTACAAAGAAACGAACAAACCTAATCATTGGGCGTGTTCGTTTCTTTTATTAAGCTAATGTTATCTTCTGGGTGAGTTATTATACACACAACGCTATCACATGTCTTTGTGTTTATAACTAACAGAACAGATCTATTTTTATATTTCAATAATAAATTCCTGTCGCTGGGCTAAAACAATGCATAGAAATAATTTCATTGAATGACATAGAATCATAGACAGTAATATTTTGCATTTTAATGTCACCCCATTTGATGGTGTCACCCTGTGCGGTTCGCACCCCCCTCCACACTCCTAGTGACGCCACTGAATGGTAACACTGAGTTAATATAAAACTATTGCTGATCAATTGTCTTGTCACCATGCAGATTGTTGGGTGTTTGAATTATGTTATAGACGCAAATGTTAAACATGTAGTTAAACAATACGGCCTTGCATTACTTCATTGGGTACTTTCAACCAACCGTAAGCGCATTTACTCTCAAATATAGCCATTGTTTTTGCTTCAGCCTAGTCCATGGATGATATTGTCCTGTGGACTCATGAAATTTTACTTTTAAATTTCTTAAAAACGATATTTGATAACGCTATTTGTTAGTTAGTTTGCGTTTATTCTCAAACTCCTACTGGATATCTCTTTTTTGCAGGATAATAGACCTGCTAGATTTCCGCAGTAAGTCGTCCAGAGAATGGAAATACGTGGTGCCGCCGTTTTAACTGCACCAATGGCCCGAAACATGCGCATTCTGCGTGATTACGCCATTTGAGACTTTCCGTGTTGTTTATCCGGGACTCGGTAGAGCGTCATACAAATTGTGTGTGTATTGGAAGATGTTGCATCTGGTGCGGAATGGTTAAGTATGCCCTTGGACTACCAAACCTCCTTTCGATTGATAATAACATATCAATAAAAATAGTGGTGTCCTATTACGGTAGAGTCCGATGAGGCAGGCATTGATCTGCGAGAATTCTATTTAAAGGCTTATGATGACATACACGGGTGATTCGGTTGTTAGTCGCGTGTTTAGTGTTTGTGCCTTAAAGATAGTCTATGGAGAAGACCATCTCAGAGGAGAGCGGTGAATTTGTTGTGCCGACAAGCAGCATGATTATGGAGATTATGGCAGTGACCAAGGCCTTGAACTGAGATGAGTACACAGATGGCAACTTATGTCCGCATCCTTTGACATTTCAAAAGCACGATCAGATAGAATACAAATCTGTTCCATTCGAGTACAGTGGCTAACGATAGTCGATACAATTATGTTGCATTCGAGTACAGTGGCTAACAGTAGTCGATACAAATTTGTTGCATTCGAGTACAGTGGCTAACGTTAGTCGATACAAATCTGTTGCATTCGAGTACAGTGGCTAGCAGTAGTCGATACAAATGGGTTGCATTCGAGTACAGTGGCTAGCTGTTGTCGAGATGTTGAAATTAAAACATGTCACATTTATTTTCACGTTTGGTCATATGGGTGTTTAAAGCAAAGAAAGAGCGGATCGGTTGGCTAGCGTTGCTGCTGTATCTGGTGGTAGAGCAATGTATTATTAAATGTGTGGATATTTTGAACTCCTTACGAGAAAACACACAGGCAAATGAAATTCTTGTGGGTGGTGACGCCCAGAATGTAAAAAAACTTGTACTGAAATCTGGTGTTGCCAGAAATGAACATTGATGTGGGCTAGAAGAATGTTTGTCATCCAACAAAAAACTGGACTGTCGGTCATCGTACAGTGGTGGATACAATCAAGAGAAGATCGGAGCACATATATATGGATGTGTCCGGCGTGTAGTGATGATGATCTGATGACTTAACTAACGAGAGATGTGCGAAGATTTAGAACTCTCATATTTGTCAGAATATTTCATAAATTTGAGCGAAGTGGTGTGTGCACATAACCATAAGTCTTTGTGCAGTTAACAGAGCACGTTTAGATTAACATTGGTGACTGCATTGAAAAAATACTAGATTTCCCAAAAAAACCACAACAAAAGGACTGTTCTCAACGCATAAGTCTCTGTTTTGGGATAAAGTAGAGTATAGAATACTGATATTAGATGAAATAATATATTAGCAAGACAAAATGTGAGTTATTAGCTGCGTCTGAATAGAGTATACCTTATTTCAGAACTTCCTGTTCATTGTGACTGAGAGCCTAAAGGCAGGTCACTTTTTAAAAAAAATAAGGACAATGTGTGTAATACATGAAAGGACCATAGTACCTGAACCACGTGATCATTTTTAGATAACAGTGACCTTATCTTGGTCGACTCAGCATGTGGCCAGTCATTGCGCATTGTAAATTTAGTGCGTGAAGACTTCCAGGTAAGGTACACACTCAACTTTACACGTACGTGCCGTATGTGATATAATATATAGCCAATATATGCCTTTTCTTGTTAGTGAAATGTGTCTTCATTTGAAATGACATTATTCTATGTACTCGTAGATGAGATAGCATGATTCTTTCATATTGTCAAAGTCTGCTATTTGTGAAACATTAATATTGATTTATTGTATTTTAACTATTGATTAGCTAAATAACATTGACAGCATTATGGGCAGATCAATACTTGTCCGTTCTCTATCAACAGAATACAAATAGGTTAATATGTATATGCCTATAGTCCACGTTGTTATATACAAAGACAATACGTCTGTTGTGTTTATTCCGGTATTACTGCTATCTGAAAACCGATTCAGTGTCATATCAGCATTAAGCAGGAAGTCATTGATTGACTACACAAAATGGGCTCGACTATATTTGTGGTGGATGCATGACGAGAAAGTACGGTAGGAATTGCAAAGACAATAAAAATAGAATGTAAGAAACGGGAGTATCTAGAGGGGAGAGAAGGAAAATTATTTTTCAGAAGGCCCCGAAGATCACTCAATCAATACCTGACCTGGACTCTGAGTCTATATACGCTAGGATGGCTGCTAGAACGGAGGACAGAGCACTTATGGAAGTTCCCCACGTGTTATGAAGCTAGTTCCTAGTCAAAAATTAAGAATACTAAATTAAAAACAAAAGTATTAATAATGTTAATAATAGCAATAGAAAGTCGCAGCTAGATTTAATGTGTGATTGTCTAAGTGTATGTATGTATGACCTTTTGCGTCTTGCAGATGGTCATTAAGCAAAACAGAAGCAATCCATTAAGCATTTTCTCAGGAATATGGACTGTTCAAGCGATCATGACACAACAACAGAAGAAATGTGATTGCGTCTCTCTCTCTCTTCTTTCTTCCATGAACAAATAGATGTATGATTCATTCCTGTATAATTTAATTTAATTTTTAACAATTTTATTTACTAAAATGACTCCAGAATTATGTTTAAAATCGCTATAAAGAGCCTTTTATATTGTGTCTAAAAAATGTTGCTGCACACGCAGGTTATGCCTCCAGACATCCCTATTTTCGGTCGTGTTTCTCCAGATTTTGGGGGTCTATGAAGAAATCTTTCATTGGAGACTTATAGATGTCTTTATACCTCAGTATTAGTAAACTGCGGGCTCGCTGGCCTTCAGCTAGTTCTCCGAATAGTACTTGTTTTGGGATGCGGCAGTTTGGCATTCTGCGGACTTGAGCCAGCCAACGCAATCTATTTCTATTGAGTGTTTCCATGGCTGATAGTAGCTGAGTGCGGCGTAATATTTCCATGCTGGTAATTTTGTCGTGCAATTTGATGTTTAAGATTTTGCGGAGATATCTTAGGTGAAAGGTGTTTAGTTTCCTCTTGTATTTTGTGTAGGTAGTCCATGTAGAATATCTATATATAGCGCGTAATACATATGTGTGATGAAGCAGTCTGTTAAGCCCTGTGCGTAGTCAGAAAATGATCTGGTTTCGTCTGAAGAGCTAATGAAATGCATTATTTCTTTTATTTGAATTATTAGTCGTGGGTGACACCACACTAATTTCAAGAAGTCTCAAAGGTTTAGAAAACATGAGACATCCAACTCTACCACAACTGTCCTTGGCTGCTGCTTCCTTCGACATGCAACGTAGGTCACACTGTTGTTACTCTTGCTCCTCTATTGGGCCTCGGCACTGGCTGGGCAAAATGCATCTTTTATAACGGCATCACGTCCTGCATCATGTTGCCTTTACGATCCTTCCTAGCACCATCATGTTTCTAGATTCTTTCGTACTATGCTTAACTTATTTTCCAATGTCACATCCTGTTTAACGCATGGCATATATAATCCGGAGCAGTGTTTGAGAAAACTCGTAGAATAAAGCAGTGGTTCTCAATTTAAGTACGCGTGCCATGTGAGTTAAATTATGCTCACGAGTTCCCTTACAACCTCGTGTTCCTGTCATACGAGTTAAAGTATGCTCACGAGTTCCCTTATAACCTGGTGCTCCTGTCATGCGAGTAAAATATTCTTGCAATGGTTTTTGTAGGAAAGCAATTGTCCAAGTCTTTGCATTGTTGTATTTTTATAGTTGTGTTGTCTTAATTTGTTTTCGTTTCTTGACAATGGTCCCAATAGGACCGACAAGTTGAAAATTGTCTTTGTTCTTTGTTTTATTGTTATTTCTGATTTATTTATATTGATAGGTAGGCTATATTCAGTAACCTTTATTATATACTTCGTATTTACCTCTAAAATATGCTCACGAGTTCCCTTACAATCTGGTGCTCCTGTCATGCGAGTAAAAAATTGCTCACACGTTCCCTTACAGCCTGGTGTTCCTGTCATGCGAGTAAAATATGCTCACAAGTTCCCTTACAGCCTGGTGCTCGTGCCATGCGAGTTAAAATGTTCTCACGAGCAATAACGATCACGAGTGTCCTTTACAGTTCAAACGGTGTTGTACAATCCGAATCAAGGGGAGCCAAAATCACGTTCCCAGATCTAAGTCTATAGATAGGATGGGGGAGGGGGTGCGAAGGAAGTCAGAACATGGAATATAGTACTTATATATTAACCTTTTTTATGTACTTCCTGTCTTTCCCTAACTTTCATATTTCGGTTGGACACGTGTGTGTGTCGTGATCATTTCTATTCGTCGTCTTTTGATGTTGTGTGCGTATCTTGATAAAGACCTTTTGGTTGAAACGTTAAAAATGTTTTGTATATAGTAATTTGTATGTTTTCTTGTTTACAAATCATAACCCCTAGTTTTAGTGATAGTCCGTCTTGTCTAAGTGGAACGCTCTAAAAACCTGTGTTTTACCTAGGTACTTATAGGAAGCAAGTAAAAAGTTACAATAAAATGACATAAAGCGCAGTATTGACATTTAAAAAAACTTTTGGTAAAAAAGGCCATTCGCTTGCAAGTTGTTAGGTTTGCCACGGACACCATATACACTAGCTACACCCGTGAGGCATACAACTGATATCAGAGGATCAAAATTACTGTGTTAGTTTTCTTATCTTAACTTGCAGTTTGCAGTGGGGAATACTGTGTAAGAACAACAGGGCCGCACACAGATAAGACTCGGCGATTTAAAATAAACGGGGGGGGGGGGGGGGGGAGTGGGGGTGTATGTGTTACCACTTTTATACTAGTTTTATACTGTTAAATGATATGTCCTATTTTTCTAAGGAAAGGAGTTTTGAACCCTACAAATCAACCTCTCCCTTCCGCATATACTGTTTGAAAACAAATTCAAGATAAGCACTCTCCTCTAAAATAAGAAGACATCCAACGTAAATGCAATTTTTGCAGTTAGTTAATAATAATAATAATAATAATAATAATAATAATAATAATAATAATAATAATAATAATAATAATAATAATAATAATAATAATAATAATAATAATAATAGGCTAATAATAATAATAATAATAATAATAGGCTAATAATAATGAGACCCGTCAGGGTCGTAGGGGTATCACACTAATCATCACAAAAAATCCTTCCAGATATCTCTGTCCTCAGCCATTCGAAGAAGTATAGAAAAATTATGCCCAGACCATTCCTTGATGTTATGAAACCTGTATTTTATATAACCGCCTCTTCTCATTCCTCTCTCATCTGTTCCTGGCAAAATATTTTTGGAAAGAAATACAAAAACACATCCCAGCTATATCTAGAATACCTTAGGCACGATGCTGTTTCATTAACAACTGTTTGGGTGTTTCTTTCATACCACAAGGTTCAATATGTGGGTAGGGTTTTCATTTTCTGCGCTCATTCTCAAACTCTTGCAGATTAAACAGGATGTAGTCCGGAAAACGAAATGAGTTGTGTCATGGTTTGCAGCTATGCTGCGAAATCTGCGCCTTTTTGCCTGACACATCCAACTTCATCATGGCTTCTGGGTCTCTTTGACCCTATATGGAATGAGACAGCCAATTCCACCGAATAACCTCCTAAGTCGTCACTTACGACATGCATGTAAGGTGAACAGTTTAGCTATTTTTTGCTCTCCTTCTGACCCAGGGAACACCTGGTCGGGGACTGTGTTACATCTGGGTCTAAAAGCGAAGGCGTATGGTATTTGTAAAATGTCAGGGGGGGGGGGAGAGGAGCATTAGCGGGAAAAGTTTGGAAACCACTGTCATGGCATCTAAAGGTAAGGAGCTTATTCTATTTTTTGTGTAGATAAATTAAACCAAATACCGAAATATTGCTCGCGTATTTTTCATTGCAGTTCTAATTTTTTTCTTACTTCGTATGTGTTTCAGTATAAAACATTCACTACAGTAGAGAGATGTTGTCCAGGCTCAATGGACAGACATTTTACGAGCCTGTAATTTTTCTTATGCTGCTGCAGTTGTGTAATGTTTACACCACCGCTCAAGTAGATTTAAACACAAATACTTGGAATACTGATACCATCAAGAGTTCTACTATTGCCACACCTGACGGTAGTACTATCTCCACAACCGATATCACCACTGCTGTTCCAATTAGCAATGCTACTATTTATACAGCTAACATCACTACTATTGTTGTAATAGACAATACTTCTACTCCTACAACCGACATTACTACTATTCTCACTGCTGACAGTGCTAATACCCTTTCAGGCATTAACACTTCTATTGTTACAACCGACACGGCTACTATTTCTTCAATAGACAATACAACTGCTGTGACAAAGGGCAATGCCACTATTGCCACAAACAACATCACTACTATTACTACAGTCGGCAATATTGCTACTTCTGCACCCAACCATATTTCGAGCACTACAACACCCACATCTGGAAATATAACTTACACAACGAATAGTTCTAGAATGACAAGCACCATCTATAATGGTGACATTATAGGTGGCACTTCCACATTTTCTGAAAGTACCAATGTCTATACAACATATGCCTCCCCAATTCATACTAGTAGTCGGACTGATCAGACAAGTAAGAGGTCAACTGATAGAAGAAAGGTGCCTCCGTCCTATCCAGTGCCAAACGGTAAGAAAGTGTCTTTAAATTAAACATATATAATTTTAAAAGAACATGGTAGTTCCGTAAACTGACTTCTTAGTTTGGTAGTCGTGGGTTGATTCCCACCAAACTGGGAAAGTGTTAAACTAAACAGGGCTCCCTGGCCAAAGAAGGTTGATGAAACGGGTACCAAAATGAAGTATTGAGAAATCTAAAGATCGGGATGATGCTTACAGGGTAACAAGGTAAAACGGGTAATTTTGTTATGAATCAGCGTCATAACAAAGTTTCCTAATAAGAGTTCAGATGCCTCTCCAATGGTTGCGTGGTGACTGGATTACTGGAACAGCTATCCCTATAATTTGTATCGCTAAAAGCTCTGATATGACCCCATTGAATCAAAGTCCCTGGCTGAAAGGAACTTACCTTACCATAAGAAGGACTTTTTTTTATTTAACGAAACTTGTAACAGTGTTTGACCAGAATCTGTCGAGCTACCTGCAATATTTGCCCAGTAACGATGGCTTCTGTCTTCCCAAAATATGAGCCATGATACAAATATGTTTGTAAGTGTTTGGACGACAGAATATTTTTTAATTTTTTGTTTGCAAATTTGGAGTGACAAGTGAACACAAAACCTGGATACGAGTAAAAATATGCTTTTTACTGGAATTATTGGTCAATTCGATAGCCTTCTCACACTTGCACTATAATTTAGTGTTTCTAATAATTACTAAATGGTTCACCGTCTGCACATTAGGAAGTGTTCAATATTTTACAATCTCAGTATCTGTGTTAGATTTAATTAATTTTTTTTGAGAGAGAGAAAGACTAAACATGCATCCACCATATTAACCACAGAATTAACCAATAACAATAATATAATAACCGTTCATCGCAGGCTGTGAGGGCAACAGTTTCAGAATTGTGATGCTGTTACTCTTTAGTATGTGCAGACATTACCGAACAATCAAATTCTCGAATAAAATGTTAACCACCTTTGAAACAGGTAACGTCAGATTTGGACACCTTTGTATTTGTCCTTCTGCCTTTTCATGCAGTACATTTACTCTGCACCTCTCAGATTTAATGTCTCTTAACGATGTGAGCACCTTTGCTATTGTTGCTGTACCGCACTGGACAATTCTCAGCGACAGACAATACACTTTGAGAGGGTCATTGAAGCATTTCTTCTGTCCACCATTCAGTCGTTTTTCCGTAAGGAGCAGCTGTTTTGTGATGCGATTGTAGAAGTGTCTGAACTGTAGCTTGCGCTGTATTTGGAATACATTTTAAAAAGTTGAAATAATCATAACCTATCTGCCTCGTCCTAACCTATTTCACAACAGTGACAAGAGAAAGTCGAGATGACTGGAAATAGCTCAGGATGCATTGGATGATCAGGAAGTTCTAAATGTTTCGCTTCGCTGTATGCGGTCTGCTCCGCTTCGCTGAGACTCATCTTTGTACCCGTTATTCTAGCAAGTGGTATCATCTGCGTAGTCTGTCGAGACCAGTACTTGCATGGTTGGGTAGGAAGACCCCCCCCCCCCTCTATCTACAATGATCTTGATTTCCTCGGTAGCTCTCACTTCAAGTCAGTGTTATCCAACAACTAAGTATTGAGCACAAGTCTAAAAACTTCAACGAAAATATGTCAGACTCGATAAAAACCAGTGAATTACAATATTGTCGCAAAACTATTAACCATTAATTAAAACAAGGATGGATTGTCTTATTATACACTTAGTGCTAGAAAGGACTGATTAGGCATAACTCGTCGACAACTTTCCAAGACAGAATTGGTTGTTGAAGCTGTCGGAGGGCAGCCTCAATTACTCGAAAGGCATTAACTTTTATAGAACCTGAACAAAACCTCAGCATTTTATAAATGTACCAATCATTTACATTATGCTATCACTGATTCAACGAAAAGATTTAATGTAACATTACCATGTGCGAAGTATTCTCGTACATTCATATTTTGAATCTGAAGAACTTTTACAATTATTAACTTGCCTAAAATTAGCAAGCTTTGTAACGAATTCGGGGAAACTAATAACTTGCTTAATTATGTTAATTTATGTTAATATATTTACCCCCCCACAACCTCCAAAGTATATATATATATATATAATCTAATATAGTCTAATCGGGCTGCTTTCAATGCGGAATACTGTCTTGTAAACAATATTAATTTAAATGACTACATGCAGTCTTCCTACAGATTTGTCTCATGTCCCCCCCCCCCCATAAATTACGTCAACAACTATGGCTTGAAAAAGCGTTACAGTTGTCAAAATGTTAAGTTACACAAGTTGACGTTTTCGATATGGCTACTGCCTTTTTAAACGCCAATTCATTTGTGTGAATTTGAGTAATTTTTATTAATATGTGAAATACATGTAATTTCTTTCGTACTTATTCTAATATATGTATGTACGAGTATGTATGTATATTAGAATAAGTACGAAAGAAATTACATGAATCACCTTGAGCATTACCAGTATCACGACATTGTTTATTACAATTCTAACCGCATTAAGTTGAGAAACTTGTGAAAGATAAAGTTCCTGCGTACATGTTCTAATAACATTAACCCCCATTATTAAATACTTTGTCCGCCACAAATACTCGTTGTTCAGTGGTTAGCAACCATTCTAGTCAACAAATAAAAATTAGTTCTTCAGTTAACTACATTCAGCTAACGATGTATATTGGAACATAAAATCTCCCATGTGTTGCCTGGGACGGAAAGGGGAGCGAAGAATAGCAACACTGTTTACGCATTTATGCATGTCGTACGTTGCGACTAAGGAGGTTATGGGATGGAGTTGGCTGTCCCATCCCATATAGGGTCAGTGACCCAATGCCATGCTGAAGTCGGATGTGTCAGGCCGAAAGGCGCAGATATCGCATCAATGCTGTAAACTATGACACAACGCATTCCGTTCTCCGGACTACATCCTGCTAATCTGCAGGAGTTTGAGAACGAACGCAGAAGTAGAAAAAGAAGAAGAAGAAGAAGGAACATGAAATACTTCACTTTCAACAATGTTGTATTGAGCATATGTTTGTTTGTTTGAGAACCCCAGGAATTACGAGCGATTGCTTCTTATTTGCAATGGGGAAGTTTCTGAGCTTAGTTTCATACACAGGAGGTTTCACCTTTCGGCTGTGTGGTGCAATGCCTATTTTAGGAGCCTTCTACTCAGGAAAGAGGTAGTGGGAGGTTCTATTGGGCATATATAATTTATTTCAAATTTAGTGCACATCGGACTATATAGACTTCCTATACATGCAGTACATATTTTTTTAAATTAAATTAAGCCACACTAAATGCTGGTGACAATTTCGAATTTACAGAAAACTTAGAAATACCAATTTTGCTGCAGCTGAAATGTGAAGATTGTGTCTTCGATGACAGTAAAGAGAATCACAAGGCGACGGAAGAGTATTTCAGAACACATGTAGGTGACATTGATAAATTACACTATATATGCCTATATATTCTATAGGCATATATGTATCTGGCTGTATGTCCATATGTTCTATTTATTTTATTATTTTACTACATTTATCAGATTTCTCACGGGGAAAAACATCAATTATAATTCTTATTTTTATCATATTCTGTCAGAAAAAATATCTAATCAGTCCTCCGCATTCTAGTTTCCTTTCCTTCTACATCTCTAGACGTGACCATTGACAGTACTATAAGACCTAACTGCAAAAAAAAGTAAATAGACCTTCATTCAGTACGTTTTTTATTATTGCCACAATTTCCATGTGTTACTCATTATATACTTTGAGTAGCTTTGCTATTTTTGGCGATTCAAAGTATATAAATATTTACTAACGGAATAAATGGGAATAATTAAGAAAAGGAACGAATCAAGGCATAATTAAGAGAATATGTCTTCTACAGTAGATCGGCCCCGCTCCAGGTCACTAGTGTCTTTCTGATTATAATCTTCTTAGTCTGTCATGCCACATACATCGAGAAATATACATTCTATTACAAATCTTTCTAAACCACTGGATCTATAGCTATGATATTTCAGTTTCCAAAATATTGTATTGTTGTTATAACTGTATATGTTTGTGTATAAGGTGATAAGTGTCTAGTCGAGAATGATACTTTTCTAGAACAAAGTTATCAAAGCTTTTAGTCCGTGTATACGCCGAATTTATATGTAAAAATATTAACAATTCGAAGAAAGTTTGCAATTCTGAATACTTCCGCCCATCTGTGTATGTATTTATGTTTCCTTAGCGGTAAAAAGCGCATATCATACCCCCCAAAAAGATGCCGCAGGTCATGGATATGAAGTCGCCTGTTAGCTCTAACTGACAGGAAAACAATTCACATCGTTCCGATCACAGTGAGAATGACAAAAGTGCAGTTAGACTGTGACCGTTGGCAGTTATTGTTGGACGATTCCAGCAAAAACCGTTATCATATCTTTCAAAACTGATTATGATGTAGTGTAAGAGGAGCGTTGATATGACAATGTTAGCGGTGAGCTTGAGGAATAAATACCATAGTATGATATATTCCTGTGATAGATGATGAATTCCCGGTAAGGTATTAACGAGACACGACTCACTTTCTAAAATTAGTTTAGAAGGAAGAATCGAGGGTAGAAGGGGGAGAAAGGAACAGAGAACATTCTGGATTTATAACATCAAGGAGTGGCATGAGCGTAATTTTTTTTACATTCCTACGAATGACTGAGGATAGGGTTTGTTTGGAGAGCACTTTGTGCTGATGTATCAAGAGATCCACGCCTACGACCATAACTCGATGGTTGGTTGCTGATCCAACGGTCCATGGGCTCCTTCCCTTTGACCTAATGCCATTGGTGAGACCCACAGATGCAACCACATGCGTACCCTAACTCGATAGACTTAAGGGTTTTAGGGCCTATTATTATTATTGTTAATTGGAATTCGGACATCAATTCTATTTCCAGTGAATTAGAATGATTTGTGTGAGTTTCAATGCAAGACCTGCAGAAATGTAGGCCTTCTGGTAAGTCTATTTATTTGTTTGATTACTCAAATTTGCAAACGTGTGTAAATAAATAAAACACGTAGTTCGTGCATTTTACGTAGATCTGGAGTTCACTAACCGTATTGATCCAATCTTCAACTACAAGGTTAAGTCCAAAATTATGTAATATATGAAAATTCAATAATTATCAGCGTATACACGGAAATATACAATATATTTTCTCTCATATCCATCTTGTAGAATGTACCAATATTTTGACCGTTATCCAACTTACAAAAAGAATTCTTCAGTCACATTTTGTATCGAAGTATTTTATGTCTTTAAAGTTTATTAAATGGTTTGTATAACGGTCAATAATTATATAATCACATGTGCGTTGTCGAGGCCCGAAAGAGGAGCAAATAATAGTAACATTGCGAACTGCCATGCATGTCATAAAAATCGACAAATGAGGTTATGTGGTTGCGGTTAGCTGTCCCATCTCATTGGATATAGTGATCCAAAATACATGATGAAATTGAATTTGCCATGCCGAAATCCAGTAATCTCACAACTAAGCTGTAAACCGTGATACTGCTATACTGAAGGAGTTTTAGACCATAAACAGAAGAAGAAGATACATGTATACATAATTGTTCATCAATGTAGACGATATGAATGAGCATTACATTTTCTTTGCTTTCTTTTATCTTTATTTGCTTTTTTGTTGTTTTTTTTATTGGGGGGGGGGAGCGGGGAATCTGGTATGAAAACACTGAAAGTATCCTTAAAGAATATCCAACATATAGTCTAGTATAGATATATACAATTAAATGGTATGGCCATAGTTATTTGACTAAAACAATACAGATATGCCGTTACAATTATAATCAGATGTCGATCGATTTTGTCCTAGCTAGAATGTTGCAAATTTAGCATTGCTAATGTGGGTATATATGGTCAATTCGATAGCGAGCCAGACAGAAAGGTAAAGTAACGATGACCACTGTCTTTATTCCAAAGGGTGACAAAAAATGTTAGTTTGCTGCGGGAGTGTCGCAGACAAAAGTATTACAGCCCACATACTTGCCTGCAAGCAATATGTATGCGGGAGTCCATAATTCAGGGAAATTGATATGTCTATCCCCAGGTGAATGATGGATGATCATATTCATACTTGCCGTTAAGTGTAGGGCTGGGAGCTTAAGTTGTCGTCCAAGGCCAGATGTGACGCCTCGGTTGCATTAAGTCTATGTTTGTTCATGGCTATCTTGATGTTTTCTATCCACCATTTTCTTTATCTATCTTTGGCCTTATGCCCGGATATTCTTTTTTTATTATATGCTCTTTATTGGTATTTCGTTTGGGTTCATTCTCATAAGGTGACTGAATCAATTTGCTTGTTGTTTTTGAATATGTTCAATACATGATATTATACCAACTCCTTTCCTAATTTCTTCATGATTTATAGATTATCTAGTTTAGTAACCATTACATCTTTTCTCAGAAATCATTTCATATGTAACAAATTTCCTCTGCTGAAAAGCTGTTAAAGTCCATGTTTTACATTGGCAGCAGAGTGTTGGTATAACAATTGTAGATATTATCTGTCTTTTGATTTCCATTTTGATCTTAGGATGAAGAAGTAATGGTGAAAATTGGTAGGTCACTGTGTTTGCTTTCTAGCCCCCTGGTTTCTATTTCTATGTCTATTCTTCCATTTTCGGAAGAAATGCTGACTAGATATTTAAATTCTTTAGCTTGCTTCAATTTGTTGTCATCTATTGTTATATCCATTGGTGTTGCAGGATAGCTAATTTTCATAACTTCTGGGTTTTTTGACGTTAATTTTCATGTTGTACTTCTTACATGCTACTAGCAGTGCATTAATGTCATTTTGCTAATTTGCCTCATCTTTGCAAATTGAACTTTGATCGTCGGCAAATAGTATTTCGTTGATTTCATTATTTAAGTTTCTCATCAGGTTTATTTGCAATGTTTTTCTCTTTGTTGATGTGAGCTTCTTTTATTGTTTTCTCTGTGTATATGTGGAAAAGTAGAGATAAAAGCATGCAGCCTTGTTTACTACATATCTTGTTTTGAAAGGTTCAGGCATTCCATCTGTTGATCTTACTGTGATTTGGAATAGGCCCCTATTATATTTATATATATATATATATATATATATATATATATATATATATATATCATATTATATTATCTAACAGTTGTCTTCTGATGTTATAAATTTCTAAGATTTCCCAGATAATGTTTCTGTGTACTCTGTCGTATGCCTTTTCCTGGTCTACAAATACTGTGTTTAGGTCTTGACTGTATTCGATTGCTTTTTCACTTAGTTGTGTGAATAGTGTGTCTGTACAGCATGCTCCTCTTCAGGGGGGAAAAACATTGAAAGTATGAATACCAATGTCCACTGTGACAGACCATTGGCACAAATAAGGCATCGATACAACACTTCTCCGCTCTCTGAATTACACCCTACAGGGAATCAAGAGAGAACCATATTGTCTGGCATTCTATAAGAGAGATCAAGTGGGAGTTTGACAACAAAGGCAAAAACTTGACCAATGACATAAATGTGTAAGAAAAATAGTAAAAACGTGAACGTGTAGTGAGAGAATATATATGTGAACTGGCAAATATTATTTGAGAGATAGAGAGAACGTGAATGTATCGTAAACAGACATACAAAGTATAGAATATAAAACAATAAAAAGTTAAACACATGAACATGTTAGAAATAACACACAGATTGAATTGTTTATATTTTATTTATTGTTTTACATATTTCGACCAGCTAGAACTTGTATTCAACGAAACTAGAGGCTTCAAGAATATCACTATCATTGGATTCTGGTAAGAATAAATGAGGAAGTGCACATATACTAGCTGCAGGTTTCACATATAAATTATATGTTTATAGTTTTATTAGGCAAAATAAAATTGGGGAAAACAGAATATGTAAGTAGTATTGCCAATAATAGAGAATATAATACACAAGGGACATAGGAGAATTTTGAATAAGACAGATCCAACTGCTCGACGCAGAATCAAGAGTGGTGCAGCAGCTGCAGAGAACCTCAAACACAATGATGCGCAACAAAAATGTGCTAGAAGAAAGGCATGAGCTGCTCAACAGCTCAGAAACTCCTCCCACACATGCCCAGAATGTGGGAGGCAATTTCAAGCACGCATATGACTCATTAGTCACAGTCGGGCACACCGCAGACAGCATCACCCTCATCATCTTTCCAGTTGAGCTGAATTGTAAACTTCGACGGACGAACATCAACAAACAATACATAACATCAACAAAAAATATGACGTTTCATCTAATAAGTCATCCTCAGGACAAAAACAAACAGTCAAAAATGAAAATTACAAAAAGAAAGACATAGGGCAATAGGAAGAGAGGATCAAGAGTAGATAATAAAGGAGAGAAGATAAGAGAAAGAAAAAGAAGATGGAAGACAAGTACACAAGATCAGAAGAAAGAGTAAAAGAAAAATAATGAGTATAATAAAACACAAATCTGCTTATCTGAAGTGTGTTATCCAGTGGAGCTGAACATAAGGTAGAACTAAATGACGCAATAAAATAGTGGTCAGTTGATTATAGATCGTGTTCAAAGTTCGCAATAACAGTAGAAAATAAACTGCATAAACATAGGGGAGGCAGGTGGATGGAGAGAAAATGTATAAAAGAAATAGAAAAAATAACAGAAAAAAAGGACATGAAAAATAAAGATGTGAAATAAAATAAAATGTTACGAGTTACAGGAGAAAGAGATAAAGATGGTATTGCAGGAAGGGGAGAAAAAGAAAATATGTACATTAGAATCCCCCCCTACAACGACCCCCTACAAAAAAATGTCCCCATCACACAAGTCTTAAATATCCCCACATATACCCATTCCCCTTTGCACCGCAGGCAGATAATGCCTGACATTATACAAATCTCGTTTGACCAGACCAAGCGGCCACAACGGGATCCGATTGTATAATAATTACACGTAAAAGATAAGACTGAGAAGACCAGAGGGCGACAAAGACGATATCGTACTGTAGAAAGTAATATATTAGCAACAATAAGACCCATAACCCGTCAGAGTGGTAGTGGTGCCACACTGGAAACATCAGCACATAAAGTCATCCAGACACCTTTATCTTCAGCCATTAAGAGAAGCGTAGACAAAGCATGCCCAGACCATTCTTTCATAGTATCAATGACGGATTTTCTTTCATCGCTCTTCTGCGTCCACCCTCGACATATCATTGCAAAAAAATTTGAGAAAGTGAGTCGTGTCTCGCTCCATGTCAAATCCAATCAAGTTTAAGCCGTTCCACCACTGCCAAAATTGGTTCTTGTTAACCTGCAAGTTTGTTTATTTCTCTTTTGGTCTACATAACTAATTCTTAACAACCGCCTGTAGCACTTGTATTCAAACGTCTGAATCCTTCTTTCCGTGTCTGCATTGAGTGTCAGCTTTGAACATCTGTATAAAAGTATACTTGGCAGTAGCGATCTGAATAGATTAATCATTACTGTAAGTGACCTTAGTTTTCCAAATCAGATTCCACCTTGCAATGGCAGCCATCGCCATTTCGGGTCTTAGCTTATCTCATTTCACGAGTTGTTATCATCACATATTTGGAACCCGAGATATTTAAAGGTGGTATCTTCTCCAAATGTGTGACAATTTAACCTGACATTCGTGCGATCTTGTTTGGTATCACTAGTAACCAATATTTTACTTTCATCAACCCTAATTTCTATGCCATATTTCCGACTAACGTCTTCCAGCTTTGAGGTGAGTTCCTGAAGTTCAGATTCTGAACCAGCCAAGATAGCGATATCGTCGGCATAACGCAAGTTACGAAGTGGCCTATCGCCAATAGTTATTAATGTCTGGTAATCTTGTAATACCTCCTACATTATATATCCAAGATAAATGTTAATAGAAAGTAGCTGAAGTAGTGAATAAGATAAGGCGATAAATACAAAGGTAAGGGTGGGAAATAGTGCAGAATCAGAGAAAAGCGACTTACAGGAAGCGGTGAGATCCACAGAAGGGAAGACAAGGCATCCAAAGGAAGTATAGATCCCAAAGAAAACTATGTGAGCAGAGAAGAAGCCACGGGTCACCAAGGTACAAAACGGAAAATACCTGAGACAGCAAAAGCAAACAAACACCCTACCATCCAACTGACAAGAGACAGTGCCAATACGCCAAACGACACAGCAATCATAGCAGCAATCAAGAAACAACCAAGAGGGCAGAATGTCAATCATATACATTTCCATAATGCAATTCAGAAAGGACCAGAAGTACTGAAAAAGAATGTTAATCCCAAAAAATAATCGGTGAAATAAGGAAGGTGTTGACTAAGTTGAGAATGGTGTTGAGAATGGCTGATATTGCCGTGAGAAGACTTCTAGAATTCCATGGTGCAAACCAATTAATGACGCCGTGAGAAGTACTGACAATCCCAGAAAGAGCTGATGTGAGTCCTAATACTGGTATGTTGCATTTGTTTTATGAGGTGGAGTTCTTAAAGGGCTAACAATCGTAAAATGTATGGTAGAGATCATAGTACTATCTAGTTTGTATGTATGGAGCCCTGAAAATGACACAATCTTAAACAAGGTCATTGGAAGTCCTGGCGTTGTACCGATTATTTATACGCCCTGAAACGGATTAGTTAAGTTCTAGGTAAAGAACTTGGTTTGTACAGTTAAAGAACCCTTCCCAAAAATGACAGGTTGGATTTTAGGTTCTTCTTCTTTCTTTCTTTCGCCTGGAACATGCTTACATCTGAAGTTTTTTTTCTACTATAAACTTGACTGTGTTATGTAAGTCGTACAGAGGTCCGTAGAGTTTTTCTATCATTGTTGTTTCTCTGGGCCAGTGTATTTGCTAAAGAATTTTATATTCTGGCATTCCTGAAGAATGTGTTCTGCTGTCTGAGGTGTCTGCCCATATTTACACATTGCTGTGTTGCCAATTTTTAACTTAGTATATATGTGGCTTCGGGGTTGGTTGTGTCCTGTTCTCAGGGGCAGAATGATAACTTGGTCTGGTCTCATGGAGGTTAGATTCAAACTATTCAAATGGAATTATAAGCCATGAGAAGCACTGATAATCTCAAAAAGGACTGGTATGGGTTCTAGTACTGACTACTTGATGTTTAAGATGAAGAATATCTGAGAAGGACTATAATTATAATTGAAATTACTCATTACAGGACTGAAAATACAGAGTGAATAATTTAAGCGTAATGTTAGAAGATAGAAATCTTCTAAAATATTCAAAATACAGTATGTTGAGAAATGTATATTTGTGAATGACTCTTCACTTTATGATTGTATTAACGGAATCTCTGTTATTCTTATATGGAATCTATTTTTGATCTTTGCTAGTGAAAATCTAGGCCCTGTAGGAAATAAATCACAACTCCTCCCTATTTTAATACAGCCACACTGCATAAAGCGTAATGTTAGAAGATAGAAACCTTTCAAAATATTTAAAATATGTTGAGAAATTTGTGAAGGACTCTTCACTTTATTATAATATTAACGGCATTTCTCTGTTACTCTTACATGGAATCTATTTTCAATAGACCGCACTGACTTTGTTTCATAATAGATAATAACTACAGCAAATATTTTATCCAACAGGCGAAACTTTCATGTTTGGTGAAATAAGGGAGGTGATGAAATAAGGGAGGGGGTGAAACAAGACAGTGACAATGTGATTTTATGTTCCATGTCACATATGTAATTTTTTTTTTAAACCCAAAATTTGGACAGCTATATCTGTAAGTCAGTACAAATGAATTCCCTGATCTATTCAGATACAGAATGGCCAAGAGATAAACTCCGGTGTCGGGAAACAACACCATACTGGAAATACGAGGGTTGGAGTAACACAAGACAAATATAAACATGTACGGAAATATGTACAAGTGTTACTAATATTTGTAAGCAATACAGACTAGCACAGATACACCGGGACAGACGACGTTTTGATTAGAAACCTTGATTAGGACGAAAAACAGCAAACAAAACCAGCACATTACTTGATTCTTGATTAGAAACTGGCATCCCAGCACGTGGGCTATTCACATAAGTGCTCCGTCCTCTGTTCCAGCAGCCATCCGACTCTATGGCGTTTCGAGTCTAATGCCACCGAAACAGAAGTCGACATCAGGGCACAACTCTGGCCCTTGCGACAGGTTTCTTTGTTGTTCTGTCCACCCACGCCGTGCCCGTAACTAGTTCAAGCACAAGGTCGGTCTGTCGGAACAACATGTTAACTGTTATCGAAGGTTACGACTACGGGATACAATACTAAACATAAGAAAGTACATATGGTGTGACAATGGTAGGATGAAGAGATGAAAATGTGGTATGAAACATGTCATGGGGGGGGGGAATCAAGGCTGGAAAGGTCCAGCAAAGGAAGAGAAGACAGAAATAGCATGACGAGTGAATAGAGTGGACAAGAGAGTGATGATGAGGTTTAGTGTGACGATAATTTTTTTTTTAATATTAAAGAAACGGATTACTTATCTTAGAGTGAGTCCAGCTGGAAGTCAACATTAAATAGAACAGATCAGTACACAATATGACCGCACCAAGGAGCGATGTGTCAAAGGTCGTATGATGGACACGAGGAGATTGAAAATGGATAAAGGATGAAATCCGAAGACAGCACATACAAATGTCACAGCATCAAACCAAAAAGGGCAGTAAAGAATAATAGCACGTCTGACGAGCTCGGTAGGTTCGAAAAGGTTTTTGTCCTTTATACACTTTCCATCTTTTTATGAGCTCACATCCGTAGTTTAATGGGGAATTACTCACCATAATATGTACATTTTTAATTTATTTTAATTGACTGGCTAATTTTATTCACTACTCGAGGACTGATGAACAAGGAATAGTCCCTGTGCTATGGTGCTGGATTCTGATCAAAAGTCAATAATTGTTTGGATGTTAGCGTGTTAAATTTATATCCATATCATTGAACATACGTTTGGTCACTCCTATTCTTCCTATATTAACATATGTTTTACATCTGCCATCATTCGTGATTATGTGTCCAAGATAATAGAAGTAAGAAATTATTTATTGGTTGCAGTAACATCCTGTGTATTTTATGTTTTGCTTTGAAGCTTTTAGTAATAATGTGCCTTCGTTTGTTTCTTTTTCCTGCAGGAAAGAAAATGGCAGTATTATTTTCATGACAATTTTCAAGAATGTACCGCCAAGACAGTTAAAATATGAACTTTTCAATGGTGCTTACAATAAGTTATTGACATCTGAAGTTGCTTTCAATCGATCTTTCTTGGCAGAAAAGTTTCAGAACGATGTAAACACTGGTAACATTGATTTGCCTTCTTTTATTTTTCAATTATATTGCACTTGGCTTAGACGTTGATCTCACATCCATAAGATCTAGGGTTCGAATTCCTGTAAAGACTGGGTTTTTCTGTTGAAAAGTAATTATTTTTAAGCACCACTCCGCGCACATCGTTGGCGACAACAAGGGCGTACGGCCTTTATTACACAACCATAAGTACCGACCTGCACTCACTAATGAGAATTAAGTGTTAATATCACTTTTTATTTCTTAATTACACCATTTCTGTCAGTTTTCCATCGATGCCTGTGTGTTGCGTGGGTCTGAAAATGGAACAAAGAATAGCAATACTACAACTTTCCATGCATGTCATAAGAGGCAATTAAGGATAATTTGGGAATGGGGTTGGCTGTTCGATCATGTAGATCAAAGCGTCCAAAAATGTATGCAGAATTCTGATGCTTCAGGTGAAATGTACAAGTATCTAGGTCAAGCTGTAAACCATGACAGAGCGTGTGTGCGTATAACGAGATGGAAATATAGTGTTCTATCACACTGTCCTTTCTCCCTCTGTCTTGTAGAGAATCGCTCTATAAAATATATGAAAGCATATGAGAAGTATGTGAAACTATTTCACATATTTTCTACAATGATGGATGTGAAGCATGGATGATAAACAAAACAGTTCAATGTGAAATGGAGAATGACAAAAATTCCATGGACAGCCAAGAAAACTAACGTAGACGTTTTCAGCGATGCAGGAGTAAATAGACAAACTGTAGTAAAAATTAGAAACAGTCAAGATTTTTATGACACGGGTTGAGAAGAGAAGAGTGAAACTTGAACATTTAATAACCACCAGAAAGATTAAATAATGGGGTTGGAAGAAACAGATGAAGACAAAGAGAGAAATTGTCGCATGAGTTGTCACCTTAGCATGAGAGAAGGTGATCAACTGAACTTATTAACAACATAAATGACAAGGAGTTGTAGAGAAACATGATCGCTTACGCCACTCGGTATTACGATTGATTAATAAAATGATAAGAACATAGTACATTAAAAACATTAGAACAATTATGATGTTCATTCATGGACGATCTGAGACCCGCAGAACATGTAGCTCCCTCTCTTTCTATTGTCTATCTCCAGGTAGAGTTGTCGTAGCTTCCATACTTGCCGCTGAGCGTAGGGGTTTCTGCAGGAGATGCAGTCTGTAATTCAGAGCTTGGTGTGTTGCTCTGGTTGAGGTGTATTCATGTTTATTCAGGGTGGTCTTGTTGTTGTGTGTCCACCTTTTCCTAGTTCTGCCCTTGGCTCTGTATCCTAATTTAATCTTGTTATAAGGTCTAATGGGAAGTTGATCGCTCATCCTAATAAGATTTCCAAACTATTGTATATGTTGTTTCTATATATATATTCGCTGTATGCTATATCTATAATGGAGTTCAAAAGGTCAGCTCGATCCATTGCCTCATCGCCCTGTGCCTCAATCGCGCATGACGCCGGTTAATCTGCTCTTTCATTGCCTCGAATACCCACAGGTCCAGGCATGTAAATAAATGTAACTATTTTCAACCTCGCCTTTCTCAGGGCATCAATCCACTGTTCGCGAACGAGACCCACTTGTACCTTCCTAATTATACTCATGGAGTCACTCAAGATGCAGACCTGTGTTGCCTTCTGTGTGCCTACCCACTCAAATGCCCTGGTAACCATAATCCCCATGGTCATGCTACTCGTGGTTACAACAAAGACCCCCCACTCTCCTCCCTGGTCGTTTTACCTGCGCACTGAGCAGTGAATGCCCATGCACTGCGAACATGTCTAATCACAGATACATCAATGTATATAATCACATCCCCCTCTTTGGCATTCTCACTGACCAAAGCCTGCACTTCTTGCTCCTCATTCCCTGCTAAGTGTTATTACTGATCTCAAAAAAGTATCACAATCTGTGGGTAGACCTATCCATTCTGCATCTGCTGCTACATCTTACAATCTACACATGATTTGTATGACATCTTCAACACGTTAAATCCACGATTTCCCTCTCTTAAGTCTGCTACCTTTAACTTTCTGTATTTCAGAATGCAATTGGTGTTCCTTGTCTGCATATATTTGAAGGTACGCCTGTGCACAGCAATACTGTGATCTGTACTCTGCCATTGTACAGTCAAGTAGGTACAGTCGGTACCTGGCTCTTGTTGATGTGTCTCTTGTGAACCCAATCATGATACGCATTGCAGCATTCTGGATTATATCCAGTCTTTCGATCTGAGTTTGACTAAGAGTCAGAATTGCCAGTGCATATTCCACCACAGCCACAATCAAGCACTGGTACAAATGAAATAACAACCTCTGCTGACACTGAGCAGCTGACACAACCTTCATTGCTGCTAAGCTTTGCCTGCCCTTATGATACGTGGACAACATGTTTCCTGAAACTGAGACTTCTGTCAAAAAACACACTCAAGTATCTCATTGTGCTGGTTCTTTCTAACCTGTTCCCGGCTAAAGAAACATGTGGCATGTATGTCTTTACCATGTGATTGTTCAAGAAAAACCAAGTTACGAAGGTCTTAAAAGGATTTACCACTGCTCCCGTACCTCTACACCAATTCGTCAATCAGTCTAGCTCCCCATGTAGTTCCAGAACGCACTCTTCTCGATTTCTGCCCTACCTACACACAAGGATGTTATCGGCGTACGACAGCATTCTGCCGGCACCTGTGATGTGATTGCTAGTAATGTGTACTGCGTATACATGGAAAAGCACAGGAGATAGAGCCGATTCCTGTGGCAGACAGGGCTAGTAACCATTGGCGACGTTACCCAGTTATCACGCACTTAAGAACTACTTTCCTGTACAGCAAGGCAGCACCATTCCACTGCAAGACAAAAGGATTTACTGCAAGATTCACCAGTTGGATCATCAAGACCTCCAAGTATACCACATTGTACGCATCCTCAAGATCTATTGTGATATCGCATGTCTTCATGCGCGAATCGAACCCCTCAAAAACATCCTGCGCAGATATGGCTGCATTCTGCCATGTCTTCTTTCCTGTGTGATACCCACCTAGCAACGTTGGAAAACACTTATTTCTCTCAAGATTACACGATACCTTCCAGTCAACAATTATTTCCAAAAGTTTGCCTATTGTATTCTGCATTGTTATTATTCTGTAGCTTTGTATCCAGGTGTGATCCTTGCCAGATTTTCGTAGTGGGACTAAATAGCCATGCAACTAGTCCTCTTTTACTGTGACTTTAAAAGGCTATTATTGAACACGTCCGATAACTCTCCCAACACCTCATCCATTCTCCGACTAATGGCATCGTGTCTAATGCCATCTGGTCCAGGTGCTTTTATTTTGGGTACTTTTCAGCGCCTTCCTAATTTCTTCAACTATAATTATCATATGTTTTCCATGCTTACGTTCTTAACGTGTCCATAATTTTTGTTCTCATTTCTTGATATGTCTCCACATTTCTCTGATCAATGTATGCAGTATAGTGGTCCAACAACGCCGCACCTTTTGTCTCTTCCGTCTATGGCCGGGCCGTATCAGCGCTCTGAAAATCTGCAATAGTTGTGCGTCTTGTCAGACCATTCATAGATTTATATAAGCGCCAGAACAAATTTAGTGACTTTTCACGTGTGATCTCCTGGGAAAATTCGTCCCATTTTGCCGCCTTGTTGACTTTGCAATCTCTTTGAATGTTTGAACTTTGTTATCTTTCCTCCGTTTCCATTGTACGACCT
Source organism: Meghimatium bilineatum (assembly GCA_034231615.1). NCBI lineage: Eukaryota > Metazoa > Mollusca > Gastropoda > Stylommatophora > Philomycidae > Meghimatium > Meghimatium bilineatum. The sequence goes on along the minus strand of CM067305.1, from coordinate 40,141,640 downwards.
CCATGTCATGACAGCCACACTTTTGCTTGCTCTCTGCCATAGTGTCACTGCTTTCCGTGTCTCGCTCCACACCCTTTGCGCCTCTCCGTTCCACCAGGGACTTATCCCTTGTCATGGTCAGGAAAGGAGAGAGAGTACATATGTTATAAGCGATTATACGACCAAACGATACGGACTTATGACTGTGAGTGAAGCCAGGATCTACGACAAGTGGTCTCAGAAGAAGGACAGGAAGAAAGGAAATACGCAATTCCAGAATCTTATGGACATCTCAAGTGCGCCGAATAAAGGGGGAAGCTAAAAGATGCCGGTGGAGAATATGAGCTCGCCTGTGAAATTATAAGGGTAAATACGACGTTGAGACATATGACTAAGATTAGAAAGCCTACGGAAGAGAAGCAAAAAGGGCAGCAGTTTGGCACTGATGACAGTCAGAAAAGGCAGACGGACTCCAGACACGAGGAGCGGTAAAGGAGTGATGGCAGGGGTGAGCATGATAAGGTTTTTAAAAATTATTTTCCTTGGCTTATTAAAATTCTCATTTTATATAGAATTTTCTATATAATTTTCATTTATTTAGGACGGTTGTACGAGTGGGTTACGAGAATTATGCGGGTGGAAACAGAATTTGTTTACGAAGAGTTAGTATGTGAAACTAATTAATTTTTAACCATTGTCTACTAAATAGAGCCTGGGAAAAAAGAATAGGCCTACGGTGTATTTTATATTTCGTATCACATCCCACAAATAGCGTTGGATGGATACTGGATGAAATAAACACATACTGGCCCCCTCCCTAACGTCAGTGTGTTTCCAGCAATATAAACCTTCTAACCCACTCATAATTAGACTTACGTAAAACACAGGTTTATATATCGTCTCAATGGGACACCATAGACTATATCTAACCTGTGTTTTACGTAAGTCTAATTGTTGTTACGTTTCACGCAGTTACCTTGTATTGATTGTCATAACCCACTCATACAACAGTCATAAATAAATAAATATTAATAAAATGAGAACTAAATAGAGCCATAGGAAATAATCAAAAATAATCACAAATAATCAAAAATAACCAAAATAGCACATGATATGTGACTGTACCCAAAATTCCTTATTTAACAATGGTTTTCAAAATCGATGATGTATGCCCTATATTTTTTATTGTTGCAATTGTGTATATGGAATTTCTGTTCTTACATACATTATTCGGGGTCCCGGATCAATTTATTATAATGAGATTCCACTATTGATTCCACACATGATGATTTTGATAACCTTAATCTAAAGCTAATCTGTAGTTTCTAATCTCTGTGTTGCAGCATTGAATAGAATCTGTATGGAAGGACTAAGCACATGCCCCAAAGATTTCAAATGCATCCTACATGATCAAGTAGAACCGTGGTGTGAACACCTATGCTCAACAAATGAATCCCAAAGCATGTGCCAGCATGGAGGTTACTGTGTTGTTGATACAGAATACAAAGCAGTTTGCCGGTAAATTTATTAATTTAAAGTCACGTTTGCAGATACGTCTTCGATGATAAAGGGGGGGGGGGTGGTTACCGTTAAAAAAAACTAATTGCATCATTCGTTATTACTGGGTTCTAATTGTCTTTTTGTTGAAATCCATCGATGTGGTGGGTTTAACACGCTTTTGCGTTTGCTTCCCACTACGAAATGTCATGTTCTAATTTCCGGAAGGGATGAGGGATTAATACACACACCCTCTTTCTACGGTTGGCTTGCTTAAATTATATTTGGCTATGTTGTTTTTAATTTTTAGTAAGCGATAGCGATGATTTTACTCTTTCACTTTCTTGAAGCGAAAGCTCTCAAAAAATATAAGCCCAATATCTTGCGTTGTGTTATAACATGTCTTTTCACATTCGCCCAGTCATCCTGTCATCTAACTTCCTACTTCCTTAGGAGATGGCAATCGACTACTTTCCTGGTGCTCACTCTCATCATCCGTCTTGTTAGCAGGATGCAATCAGTAGAACAGAATGTGTTTCAGCCTGATTAACCTAACTTAAGTGTAGCATAGTTGCAAGCTTGTAGATAAAGAGGGTTAGGGATTCCGACCCCCCCCCCTCGTAAATGATTTTAAAAGGCTGTGAATATGGTTCGTTCAGTATTTACCTTCCCATCCGTCACTTAGGCTACTCATAATGCGCCAGGTGCTCACAAGTTAAGACACACATGGATGACAACATCAATGTTTATTGATGGCTAGAAAATTGGCGACACGGCATTTCAAGTTCATCAATGAAACAACATTCAAAATATGTCTATAATTCTTCTTCTTCTTCTGCGTTCGCTCTCATATAACCACAACTAATATTTCGTGTGATTTCCGCCGGGGAGCGTGAAGTACGTTCACTGTGATTATTTGCACCCCGGTTGGCCACTTGTGGTCAGGACGTCCGAGGTCCAGCACATCCGTTTTCGTCATTCCTTTATTTCGGGTTTCGTCCCTAGTCCATGACAGCCTCTATCTGTCGCTGGGCACGCTGGTGTGTAGTGCCTCTTCGCCAAGACGCCTGTCGAGCGCGTCTATCTGGCACGAGGTGCTCCACCGTCTATGAATCCATCTCGTGCAATTGGACGTGCCTGTGTCCATCGGGTACTGAACCGTTTCTCATCCGCGAGCCTGGTTCCGTATGAGGAAGAACTCGTCAGAAGAGTTGGATCCTGGATCGTTCACCCTCCTACCCGAGGCGTCGTTCACAGACATCGTGAACCCCTCGCACAAGTTCGAGTCTCACACCACGCGTTTGAAAGCAAGGCGTTCTCGAGCTGAGCGACCTTGTCCCAATAGCGCCTGAGCCCATCAGGTACTGAACCCTTTCTCTCTGCAGGTGTATTTCCGGTATAGGAAATCTTGACAGTAGAGTTGGGCCAGGACTGCCATCGTTGTCCCTTTCTTGCATACGCCCATTAGGTACGGAACCCTTTCTCTTCGCGAGCATATTTCCGGTTTAGGAAGGCTCGACATTAGAGTTGGTTTAGGTCATCTTGCTTTTCCGAAAGCCCACTATTGGGAATGGGTCTCTGATTATAAGGAGCACAGGTAACTAGAAGCTCGTCTCGAGATAACAGAGCTTGTAGTTCCCCTTTCCTAGGAACTTTTCACTTTCTATTTGCAGTTCGCGCTGTCCTCTAGCGCTGTTCTGCCCTTTCATTGTGTCATTGTACTCATTATGACATATATTTGTTTCTCGTCATGCATCCACCTTTACGTGCCTTTTACATTGGCCGCCCCTCCAATGTTCTGACTGGACTAACTGGCGTCACTGTATGTCGACAGTGTCGCTGTATGTGGTGATGCAAATGGTGTCGGAGATATTGTCTGTCTCTTTTGCAGTCAAATATCTTTCCATCTGCTTCCTCCACATTCTCGGACACGATACCCAAATTATTTGGCCAGAATCAGCTCGAGCTGATGTTTTCTGTTACCAGGGTGCATCGCGAGGAGGTACATTTGGGATCTTGGTTATCTGCTAACCCTGGGTCCGCCTAGAGCAATGCGTTCCCTTTGCACCCCGTCTATAATTATAATCTATGTTAATTGCAGTGGTGTAGTGTTATTATTGATTAACATGTTCGATGACACCCTCAGACAATTTTACTTGCCCCTGGACATAATGATTTCGCCATGGTATTTAACTATGATCGCGAATCACATCCACACTGTTTCTAAGTCATAGGGCCCATACACAATCACTTCAGCTTTGTTCTCCAGTATTGATCACACAGTCGTGATATCAGTTGTGTCTCAGCAAAATCTGAGAGTATCTTCATGTTTTCAAGTCCTACGAAAATATCATATTTCTACCACACAGTAGCAATCTGTCATTCACTTGCCTTCCCTCTACCAAATTCAATGTATAACTTACCTTGTTCCATCTAGCTAAGGTTTTTTTTGTATATAAACTAAACTGACCACCTCATGCTAAGTTTATCCTCTTAAACTGAACTGATAATCTCTTCTAGCCTCACTCCTCTGTTGCTTAACCATTGGTAATTGAAAGGCTGAAGCATGAAAGTCTAGATCCAATTCTCGGATTCCACATCCACCAGAGTTATCTGATAACCTTACATAAAGAATGATTCAATTGTCTCTAGAGGGATCAGACTATATCTCACAATCACGTGTGCGACCTTAAGTATATTATTAATAGTAAACCCACTTAGGAAATGTGAATGTGACTTTAAGTGCTAGGAACATAGCCAAAGGGTTCGTGGTACCCCTTTTCCCTTACGGAAGGTAATTAAAAATCTAATGAAAAAGGGGGAAGTGCAATGACGATTAGAGAAAGGGTTAGGTTGAACCCCCCCCCCCCCCCTTTCCAACTGAGGACATATATACGGCACAGCATAGTTGTATCCTTTGACATTCTACAATATTATCTTCCCACACTTACTGCATTGTAGATGGTAGTGCTACTTTTCTTCCCACACTTACTGCATTGTAGATGGTAGTGCTACTTTTCTTCCCACACTTACTGCATTGTAGATGGTAGTGCTACTTTTCTTCCCACACTTACTGCATTGTAGATGGTAGTGCTACTTTTCTTCCCACACTTACTGCATTGTAGATGGTAGTGCTACTTTTCTTCCCACACTTACTGCATTGTAGATGGTAGTGCTACTTTTCTTCCCACACTTACTGCATTGTAGATGGTAGTGCTACTTTTCTTCCCACACTTACTGCATTGTAGATGGTAGTGCTACTTTTCTTCCCACACTTACTGCATTGTAGATGGTAGTGCTACTTTTCTTCCCACACTTACTGCATTGTAGATGGTAGTGCTACTGTTCTTCCCACACTTACTGCATTGTAGAAATATATGCGTGATTATAAGAGTAATAAATAGTAAGTAATAAATATAAACGTGATTATAAGAAAAAAAGAGAAATTAATATATCTTCTTTATCTTGATGCTAACAATTTATATGGATGGGCAATGTCTCAAAAATTATCAACAGATGATGTCAAATGGGAAGAAGATTTTAATTACAGTAAAAATTTACCAAGAGTAAGAGGATGTATTGTTGAGTGTGATGTAAAATATACTTCAAAATGTCAAATAAAAAAAAGGAAATTTCCATTAGCTACTGAAAATTTAAAATAAATGAAGAAGATTAAAGTGAGATTCAATTTAATTAAAAGGAGAAGATAAAAAGTTGGACAAGCTGAAAAATTAATTTTAAATCTAAAAGATAAAAAGAGATGTTATTCACCACAAATTATTAAAGTATTAGGAATCTCGTGAATTAAAAGTAACAAAAGTGCACAGAACTATTTCTTTTAAAGAAGAAGCTTGGTTAAAACCATATATTGATTTTAATACCGAACAAAGAAAATAAACAAAATCATATTTTGAAAAAAGGTTTGTTTAAACTAATGATTTGTACTTTCTATGGAAAAACAATGGATAATATTAGTAATATAATCGATTTAAAACTTCTAAGTGATGAAATAGAAGTTAAAAAATATATTAATAAACCAAACTTAAAAGAAGCTATAGTATAGGCTTAGTATTCAATTACAATTTAGTTGCAGTTATGAATAATATACCATCTATTAACTTTAACAAACCAATATTTACTGAAATGTGCATTTTAGATTTTAGTAAATTGTATGAGTTAATTAATGTAGGCCTATGAGTTTTATTATGAAACAATTCATGAATTATGGCCTGATAATGAAATAATTGGTTTTGATACTGATAGTTTCGTCTTAAAAATTAAAACAGAAGATGTTTATGAATTTATGAAACAAATATTTGATAAATTAGATACAAGTGACTATCCAAAAGATCATCCATTATATTCTGGAAAGTAATAGGTAAACTTAAAGATGAATTAAATTTAAAAATAATGAATGAAATAGTATTTCTCAGAAGTATAGCTTATTCATATTTAATAGATGAAAAAGAAGAAAAGAAACCCAAAGGAATTGATAGAAAAACATTTAAAAAACAAATCACATTTCAAGATTATAAAGATGCATTATTAAAGGAATATACTAAAATAAAAAATATAATAAAATGCATACTTTAAATTCTAGTAATCATGGAATGTCTATACATGAAGTAAATAGAAAATCTGTTAGTCCATATGATGATAAAAGATATATTTTAGCAGATTAAATTTAAACTCTTCCTAATGCTTATCTAACTAACACCCACTGGAGTGAATTCAAATCGAATGATAAAATCAGAGAAGAGACACATCAAAATTTCATCACAGATGTTATCAGAAAACGCCGTTGGTCCTACATCGGGCATGTCCTACGCGCAGTCACCAACAGAATACACCACCAATCTCTTGAATGGATACCTACAGGCAAAAGAGCAAGGGGTAGACCAAAGGAAACACTCAGAAGAACAATACTTAGAGAAAGTAAAACAACCAATATTCATACTATTCAAGCCCCATCGAGGCCAGAACCTTGAGGTGGTGATGGGGCTTAGTTCAGCCATCAGAGGCTGGAAACTAAGACTGGTCGGGCACTCCCACTCGAGCAGGACCATAGTCCGGCCCAAGTAAGCAGAGTGCTGAAGACGGAGGCAACCAGCCAAAAGGCGCACAGATAATCAGGTTGCCACGCATAAAACACAATGGAAACATGTCTGCATCTAATAAACGTTATGGTGCCTGCCCTGTGGCGGACGTTCAGGCAGGGACGGTGCCGGGCCCTATACCTCGAAAGGGCCCAACCTCAGTTACTGGAAGTCCTTCTCAATTGCCCCGAGGAGCCAGGAGGCAAGGGAATAGAGCTACTGGCCAAACAAACAAACGACCAATAAAAATAATGCACTGGAATGCTGAGGGTGTCAACAGTAAAAGAGATGGATACAGCAAAAAATTGGAACTTGAAAATGTCCTCAGTGAAGAACAAGTAAATATATGCTGTATCCAAGAAACACACCTCAGCAGCGACATAGCCTTCAAAATCAGAGGCTACCAGTGCTACCGATCTGACCGAAAAGACAGGCGAAAGGGTGGAATTCTGACACTAGTTAAAAACAATATCAGCGCATGTCAGCTGGAAGTATACATGGACGGGGCAGAATACCAGATGCTCCACCTAAAAACAGACAGTGCAGAATTCCATCTCCTGAACTACTACTGCCCAAATGATAAACCATTGGCACTAGACACAATTCCAGACAAAGAAAGGCTTATGGTGTGTGGTGACTTCAACAGCCACTCTCAGAGCTGGGGCTACGATCATATCGACAAGAGAGGTGAGGAACTTGAGAGCTGGCAGGATGAAAATAATCTCATTCTTATTAACCAGCCAGCAGACTCACCAACCTTCTACTCGAGAGCATGGCACACCACCTCTACACCAGACCTGGCATTCTACTCACCAGGCCTGGAATGGAACATCACACGTGTCGTTGGAAAGCAGCTTGGGGGTAGTGACCACAGACCAGTATTTCTGGAAATTCACAATGAATATACCAAGGACAGCAGCACGCTCACTAGGTGGAACTATAAGAGGGCAGACTGGAAAATGTACCAGCATTTAACCAGTGTTCTAGCTAAGGACATGAACTTGGACAAAGACATCAATAGAGCAGTGAGTGAATTTAATAGATGTATACTACATGCTGCTAGTAAAACCATACCCAGGGGGGCACGCAAAAACTACAAACCCTACTGGAATGATGAACTGGAAAAGCTGCAAAATGAGATGGAAACATCTAGAAAGCAGGCCGAGAACAGACCTAGCCAAGAACATCACAACAAATATCAGCAAACAAAGGCTAAATTTCAAAGAGCCAAGTTACAAGCCAGAAGGAGCAGCTGGAAAGAAAAAACAGAGTCGCTGAACCTAGAAAGAGATACTAGGAAATTATGGAAACTTGTAAAACAACTAAATGATGAAGGTACAGGGAGAAATACCAGGATCACACTTTATAAAGATAGAAACATTTTAACAGGTAAACATGCAGCTGATTACTTTGCAGATTCCTTTGCAGAAGACAATAACGTCAAAGTCAGCCCAGACAAACAACAGGAGGTTCGAGAGAACCAGCAAAACATTGGACAAGGTGAACCTATACCTGAAGTCATGGAGGCACCAATCACAATGAGAGAACTGGAGCATGCAATATCCAAATTGAAAATGAAAAAGTCCCCTGGAGCTGATGGAGTGTCCACTGAAATGATTAGAAACCTGGGAAGTGCAGCAAGAGCAAAGCTACTGCAGATCTTTAACACAAGCTGGTCCACAGGTAATGTACCACAGGCATGGAGAGAAGCAATAATGATACCACTCCTCAAATCAGGAAAAGATGGCAACACAGTCTCCAACTACAGGCCCATCAGCCTCACAAGCTGTCTATGTAAAACAATGGAACGCATTATCAATCTTAGGATGCAGTGGTACCTTGAAAGTGAAAACCTTCTGGTATCACAGCAAGCAGGTTTCAGACAGTGCTACTCTACTGAAGATCAGGCAACCTACCTCTCCCAAGAGATTGAGGATGCCTTCCAAGAAAAGAAACTGGTACTAGCAGCATGGATAGACCTCAGGAAAGCATTTGATAAGGTCTGGAAAGAAGGGCTCCTAAAGAAATTGCGAAATTGCAGGGTTAGCTCAAGAATGTACAAATGGGTAAAAGCATACCTGCATAATAGAAGAGCCAGGGTACAATTAGATGGTCGCAAGAGCAAGAAAGTTCTACTGCGTCATGGAGTCCCCCAGGGAGGAGTCCTGTCACCCACACTTTTCTTGGTTTACATCAATGACCTAGTTGCTGAACTACCACACGGGATCAAAGTGGCAATGTATGCTGACGACCTGGGGATCTGGTGCACGGAAGAACATGCAACAGTGGCCACTAAACAAATACAAAGAGCTATCGATGCCCTAACCTTATGGGCTAATAGATGGTGCGTCAGCATTAACACAGATAAGTGCAGCACTACACTCTTTACCCTCTCACCAAAACAAAAAGCTGGTCATATCAAGATAGATGGAGAGCTCTTGAAAGAAGACAAACAACCCACATACCTCGGAGTTACTTTTGATGATAAGCTGACATGGAAGCAGCACATAAACAAAGCAACAACAAAAGCCAGGAGGAAGCTAGCTATCCTGAGAAAACTAAGTGGAACCACATGGGGAGCCAGTGGAAATATACTCAGTAAAGTTTACCAGCAAGGCATAAGACCACACCTGGAATACGGTTCAGCTGCGTGGTGTCCTGCATCAAACACCACATTACAAGATCTAGATAAAGTGCAAAACCAGGCACTTAGAATAATGTTGGGAGCAATGAAATCAACACCCATAGCAGAGATGCAGAAAATGGGAAGAATGCAAACACTTGGCGAACGCAGAGACACAAAAGTACTAATTCAAGCAGAAAAGTTTCAGTGTATGCCAAGTCATCCAATGAAGGAAAGATTCCAAAATCTAGCAATGGGACGACTGAAAAGGAGCAGCTTTATCCATCAAGCTAAACGACTCCGTAGACAACTTACAGACCTACCTGAAGTTGGCAGCCCCTTAAGGTCTGTACCAGAGCAAACCCCGTGGAGTGAAAGCCATGGTATGCCAATATACATTCAGACCCATGTGAAAGGAATACTAAGTGAGGACGAACAGAACAGTGTGCAGCGAATGACAATCACCCTCAGTTTCCTGGATGAGGAATATCCACAAGATATATGGGTCAGAGTGTACACAGATGGGTCAGCACAGAATGCTGTGAGGAATGGAGGTGCAGGTGTATATATAGAATATCCACACAAGCCTAGAGATACAATCAGAACACCGACAGGAAAATTCTGCAATAATTATGATGCAGAAATCCAGGCAATTAGTGTGGCAGCTAAAAAACTGCTGAACTCCAACTCTGACCTACAGCCTGTGGTATTCCTGACAGATGCAAGGTCAGTGCTTCAAGCTCTCCAGTCTGGAAAACTAACAGACTTAAAAAAACTACTTAGCGAATTGTCTTACCAGTATAGGGTAACCATGCAGTGGATACCCTCTCACTGTGGAATACCAGGAAATGAAAAAGCAGACCAACTGGCTAAGGAAGGTGCTGCAGAAGACCAACCAGATATACCAATCACCTACCATCAGAAAAAACAGATGATAAAGTCAATAAGAAAGCCACAAACACCAACACAAGATGACTATCACAATATGAACAGATCAGAACAAGTTATAATTCTACGTCTCAGAACAGGACACAACCGACTCCGCAGTCACATGTATACAAAGTTCAAGATTGGCAACACGGCCATGTGTACATGTGGACAGGCAGCACAGAGTGCCAAACATATACTTCAAGAGTGTTCTGAGCATGAAACGCTGAGGCATACATATTGGCCAGAGGAAACAACACTGGAATCAAAACTCTATGGGACACTGTATGAACTACAAAAGACAGTGAGTTTTATTAAGGAGACAGAATTACAGATATAGACATGTTTCAAGTGAACGAAAGAAGAAGAAGAATACTATTCAAGAACTGCACAGAATAGCTTTGAACAGACAAAATTGGAGAGATCTGACCTCTGCCCTATGCGCTAACTTCAACGCAAAAGGAAAATGAATGAATGCTTATCCATTTACAAAGTGTTTATTTAAAATGGCTGAAAGCATAACATTTGCTTAAAATTATTCCATCCAACAACAGCAGCCATATTATTTCCATCAAACTGAAATGTTAATATTTTATCAGAAATAACAACAGCATAAGCGTTTGTTCCAGCAGGAACTTCATTATTAAATACTGCTTTTACTTGAATATCTGTTGTACTAGGCTATATTTTAATTTTTCACTTTGTTTACTAACATCAAAATCAAATATAGGATATATGGATTTTTATATCCAATAGAATCAATAGTAAGCACACTTAAAAATTCATCAATTCTATAAAATTTAGATTTAAAATATAATAAATCTCCATAAGCTCAAGAGAATTGTTGTTTAGGAAAATTTAAATTATAATATATTTCAGGATATCTACTAGAATTTAAAGTTAAATAAGTATTTCTTAAATCTACGTGTTTAAACACTGATGTGTTTTTATCTTGATCTAATTCATGATATGTTTGAAAAGCTATTATAATCCATCTCGAACTTTCTGAAGAACTTTTAACAGCTAATCTCTGTGAGAAATTAGTAGATTCTGGAACAACAATAGAATCGCATTATCTAAATCTTAAAATATAAATTAACATCAATATTGTTATGAGCTAATATACTAAATTAAATAAATCATTATTGAAATTCTTTTGAGAGGTTTTTTCTTCTGCTAATTTTATTGGGAAACATTTTTAATATCTTTTTTTAAAATAATTTTAAAAAAAATCAGGATCATGAAATCTTGATATGCTTGTTTGTATTTATCTAAATTTTCTTCATACCTTTCATTTTATATGGTTTATTATATTCTTTACAGCTTGATCTTAAACCATATTTTCCTGTTTGATCCTTGAATAGTAAGTTATAGGTTTATTAATAAAACACATTGAACAAGTTTTTTGCAGTTCATTGGTGTCCATTATTATTAATATATGTTTTTAATTTTAAATATAAGTGATTCTAAAAATGTGAAGAGGAGGTTGTATATAATATTGTAATAAATATTAATTTATTATTTAAGTAGTATTTATAGGAATCCCATATCATTCCTAATATTCTGGTGTTTTGTACAAAAAATAATGTGAAGTGTCAGAGGGAATTTTTTTTTAAATTTAATATTTGTATATACCCAATAAATACATTAAATATGTATACTGACAATGTTTTTGTGATTGGAAAATTTTATTTTATTTTAATATTGATTTTTCTAGGGTGACATTTATCCTTTATCACTATTTTTTTTAAAATTAGGGTGAGCCAGACACACAAATATAGTGTACTACTAAGCTGCTTTTTTTGCTCCGAACTTTCATGTCTAAGTCTGACTGAAAACCCCCCCCCCTCCTTCCCAAAATAAGCTACTTCCATTGCTCCCAACCTTCAACCAATACTATTCGCATCTTTGCTACAATTGACTAGGACCAGCACATCTCAGATGATAAGTTAAGCTGCTGTGTCAGTGGAAGGCTAGACAATACATAGTTCTTATTCTCCTGTAGTAATTTCAAACTCCTGAAGATTAGCAAGATGTAGTCTGCAGAACAGAATGTCTTGTGCCATGATTTACATTTTGTCTATTATAACTATGCCATTTGACCTGAGACATCCGATTTCTGCATGGCTTCTGGGTCACTTTGACCTGCTATGGAATGGGACAGGCAACTCTACCCTCAAACCTTCTTAGTCGCCTCATATGATGCACAGAGCAGGTAATAGCATTGCAACTATTTTCTCGCCTTTCGGGCCAGGTATCACACATGAACACATACTGTTGGACAACAATGTGATATACAGTAGCACCATGATTGTACTCATGTCTGCTACATCCAAGAAAGCGTAATCCATGATCTTTCTGGAGCATGTAGAGAACTGTTGACTTTGTCATGGTGACAAAGTTGATAATTTGACTTGCATGTGACCTGATTCATCTGTTCAGTTCTGTGGTGGGGAGGCACAGCACAGAGAGCACGTCTCAGATCTCCCAGTAACCATGTTCAATTTCTACCACAGGCAGTTATTCATTTTGTATGTTCAGAAAGCATTGACAACCTACTGAACGGGAATATTTACTAGAAAATCAACACTCCAATCAAAATGTCTGAGTTGATTTTCACATCCAACATTGAATATAGCCCCTACTACTAATTCTTAATGACCTGAACTCGGAAGAATCAGCAAAATTAGGTAGAATTCACATAATTTAATCTCAAAGTTTAAATAACATATTCACTTTTTCCTACAGTTGCATTGAAGATAGCAACTTCCTCTATGGTGGAGAGAAATGTGAGATAAAGGCAGAACGACTGACATTGCAAAAGGAGCACATCATAGCGATAGCTGCTGGTGTCGGAGGAGGCATTATTTTAATTCTTGTAATTACCATCATCATCATCTGTCTCCGGAATAGATTGAAGAAACGACAACAGAAAGACAATGTTTTAGACAATGTTTCAGAGTGAGTTTGCTGCAAAAACTTTCTTAAAGCTTCCCTTTATCCTACAGTTTTAATAACAGTTTTTCTTTCTATAGTGTATCAATGCATTGTTATATTTATTTTAAGAGTAATGATGATGATGATGATGAAATAACGCCTTTATCTGTGAGCAGGTAGCTCTTGGCAGCCATAGCCTTTATAACAAAAGCACAGGTATTTCTCAGTTGTGTATTTGAGACAACACCCAGAATCATATACAGGGCCATGTGGTAGGTCTTGTCAGTATGATGAAAGTCTTCGAAATGCCCTTGCCCCCCCCCTCCCAATTTTCTTAAATGGTTTTTCTTCGAATGATGCCCTGACAGTATATTTTGATCCATGTTGACTGATGCAGTCACTTCTGCATCATAACACAGCATGACACTGATCATATAAGGTCTCAAAGATATAATGTGTAAGTGGGATTTACAGATGCATATTTAGTCCCTGAAGGGAGTTTAAAAAGTAGGATGGGAATTCAGCTGTAAATGTTTATTTAGAAATCTATATAAAATAAACTATGTTCGGTTAAGGTAAAAGCAATTGAGTTATCAACTTGTGTGATATCACAAAGTTTTCATATAAGTATTCAGTATCTAGCCAGTGGTTGACCACAAACTGCTCTAAATCTTCACCAATGAGTTGGTCAAATAAACTTATTTGTTTATTTGTTTGTATTCATTCTCAAACTCCAACTGGATCTCTCTTGTTGAATAATAATGGTCTTGCTAGATTTTCGCAGGATGTAGTCCAGAGAATGGAAATTCATAGTGCCGCAATGGCTGGTACATCTGTCTTCGGTGTACCTTTAATTTGGATGAGCTTCACTAGCCTCTGACAGACTACCTATCTGTCACCAGACAGCGAATGTGTATTGACTCTAAGTCAAGATGTTGTCGTTCACATCTATCTTGCATGAGGTGTTCCTCACCAGTGAACTTGTCTCATGTAATTAAATGTATTGTGTCTGTGCCCATCGGGTACTGAACCTTTCCTCATCCACGAGCCTGGTTACGGTTTAGGAAGAACTTCATAGAAGAGTTGGACCAGGGCTCATTCGCTTTCTTATCCGAGGTGTCATTTCCTGATGTTTTGGACCCCTTGTCCAAGTCTGAGTCTCAACACACGTTTAGGAACTCTGGGAACTAGACGAGCTGAACAATCTTGTCCCATTTAACGTATTGTGCCTGTACCCATCAGGTACTGAACCCTTTCTCTCCACAAGCATGATTCCGGTACAGGAAAAACTCGACAGTAGAGTTGGGCCCTGGCTGCCTTTTTAACAGAGCGTCCACAATTAGATCTCTTCCCATAAGGAGTACTGCTACCTAGAAGCTTGTCTCAAGCTAACAGAACTAAATGAGTGTAACTACACTCATTTACATTGGTGGTAACACATGATCTGTGGGTATGTAGTACAGATTTGTTAAATGTCATTAATGCTATTTATTTCTGATTTCTTTGAAATGTTTTTCCATTCTATTTGCACATGATCATGACGCTGTGCTGTCCTCTCATTGTACTCAATATGTTATCTTCGACTCTCACTATACATCTTGACATCTACCCATTTTGTGACAATTACATTGAGGGTTGTCCTTTGAATCCAAGAACAAATTCACTCCCATTGGGAATATTTTACTGTCTCACTATCCCATCCATTACGCAGGTGAGCATTTATTAATTTGTTGTGATGAAATATATTTGCCTTTACTACGGTACATTCACACTACACATACTGTGGAATCCCTTTATAGTGTATTTTTAACAATACGTTTCACAATTCTCAATTAGTTATTTTTTAATATTATATTGATTTTTTTAGAGCCCCAGGAGTTGCGAGCGATTAGCTCTTACTTCCTATGTGCAGTACGGTGGTTTTTCTGAACTTTCTTTCATACCCAGGATACTTTAGTTTTGGCTTAGGGCAATGCCTATTGAAGGAGCCTTCTACTCAGAGGGGGTATTTTAATAACGTATATAATTATAGGGAATTGAGTGTGAATTGTAGTTATTACATACATATTTTATCGATCTGGGTCTATTTGTTATAATGGGATCCCCCTGTACTTTCGTGTTAATGTCAATTATTTCTTTGCTTAAGTAAAATGTACTTATGATGAGGTGCACTCCTTTCAACTGCAGACATTAGTTCAATTTGGTTATATCATAGCTTTACAACCATCCAAAAATAGTGGAGGTCGCCATTCAGTAAAGTTTTTTATTTTCTTCCATTACTGTGGCCTAGGCCAATATCTTGTACAATACCATAGACCTAAGATTTTTTAATTAGTTTTGAAGATGTGCAACAAAGAACAGGAAAGAAAATAAAATATATTCAGAGAAATATAAAACAGTATGGTTCATGTTAAGCAGGTGTGGCCTATTTTTTACAGAACTAATCTCATGCATTATTTAACAAAACTAACTTTTGTTTAAAGTGCATACGAAGCAGCATCCATCAATCTGTGTGTAATGTACTGAGAGGCTCCCCCTTTCCTTGAACACCCCATGGGAGGCCTCTCAGTGCGTTACGCAAAGATTGAATAAGCACTTGCAGATACTTTGCATTTTTTATCTCCGCGTCATGGAAGCTCAATGAAATCAACCTACTATTAAAAAGATGGACTGTTATCATGTGATGAGGCCACATTTGCCTAACATGTACCTACAGCACAAAGATAGAGGTAAAAAAGAAACACTACTTATTCAGTAATGAGAAAACTTGCACTGTTGACATTTCTTTCAGGCAGTCATATATGTCATTCAGAGGTTCAGAAGATGATACACGTCAGCCAGTGCCAAATTCAAGTAGCAATGATACGCTTGGTGTTGGTAGACTTATATTTAGGTCAGTATTACATTCAAAATAAAAACTGTTATCCTGCAAACCTACATGTAGTAGCAGTATTAAGTTTGTTAACCTGCACACCTACATTTAGTAGCATTTTTAGGTTTGCACACGGTCATGAATTTGCACACTATTGGAAGACAGGGAATATGAAAGAGAGAATGAGTGCTTTCTATATGCGGCAAATATATTTTTATCATGACCGCGTATTGAATGCACTCAATGCGATATTTATTAGACACACTCTGCATATTTTCACTTGACCTTGTTTCTTTGGCATGAGAGACAGGATCAAGTCATTTTAGCTATGAATATATTTACAGTTTGGTGTCTTTTTTAGTTTTGTGTATTTATTGAAAAAGGTCCCAATAGGACAGCAATGTAGGAAAATTGTCATGTTTTGTTTTATTGCATATTTCTTATATACCTTTTTATCTAGATTTGTTCATAGTTAAGTATTCCCAGTAACCTGTTTATCTTATTTTGCATTACTGCAGGTCTTTCAGTTTTTAAAAATTGGTATAGATTTGTTTATTAATAAACATTTTTCTAAATCTGTATAGGTTATCTGAAGAGAGAGCTGAAAATCCTAGATTTAATCCATATTTATCTCAACCCAACCGGCAGTTATCAGCAACAAATTTATCAGTCATAAACACAGAATCCACTTCTGATAATCACAGGAAAGGGAAAAGACAAAGTGAATTAATAAGGGAACGTTCAAGAACAGAATCAAAGCAGTTTCAAGATACGGTAGCTATAATTTTTCTATTTGTTGCAATAGGATAATTTTTGTAAAAATATGTTTGAGAATGATGGCCATGAAAAGCACAATAATCTGTGTACATCATTATCCTATAAGAATATCATAAATATACATTACAAATCTCAATATAATGTTTTTTGTTTTTTTTAGAACACTAGGTATTGTGAGCAATTAGCTCGTACTTCCTATGTGCAGATGGTGGTTTTCTGAGTTTTCTTTCATACACAGTAGATTTCAGCATTTGGCTTAGTGCAATGCCTATTGAAGGAGCTTTCTACTCAGAGGGGTCTATAATTGTACAGATGACATGCTACACAGCTTCCATAAGACAGCCTCAATATAACAGCATGTCATCTACTAAGGTTTTCTGTTGCATGGGTGATTTGTCTAGTAGGTTAATGTTGAGATCAACAGACACAACCACATGCGTTCAATATAATAAAGAAAGGATAGGCATATGTGCAGGTATATTTATTAAGATATATAAAATATATGCTAAAACATTGTTCTCCATTAAGGAAAACTGATGAATCTCTAAAGAACTGAACTATCCCAGCTGTGCTAAATTCTTTTACCTAATTACTTTTCACCTGTGCTGATTTATTTTCTCGTCCTAAAAAATAATAGCTTCCAATGTAATGATTTTTTTTTTACTGACACCAGAAAATGTATACAGCATTGATGTGATGTTTGATGCATACTAGCACTTGGCGATTTTACAATAAAATCATTTTTAGCAATGACTGATACAAAAACAAATTATTTTTTTTAATGAATTAACTCATCTTTAGCATTAATAGGAAGGAACAAGTAAACTTGTGTAGCAGCTAAAGGGTTAATTTGTTTTTTGAGGATACAATTCTTAAAGGCACTTTAAGGTCCACTCTAGTATTCTATTTCTAAACACAAGATCATTGTTACTGGTATATGCATTTTAATATTCAAGACCCTGCTATTAACAGATCAATATGCATCCTTTTCATCCCAACATGATGAAACATCCCATATCGCTTCATTAATGAACATTCATCTCCTAACTCTAGTCAGTATACAACAGAAGAACTGTGTAGGTACTTTGATTTCAACAATTTAAACTAAAGACAGCCTTAACAGCCTCCCTGCACTCCTTAACAGGAAAACATGCAGTAATGAAAGTTTTTAAACTTTAGACATACTATGACTATGCACTCAAAAGAGCACTTAAATTGACATCCATATGTACATATTTTCAGTTGTTTTTTTCTACAACATCTGATCTTACCTTTTTCACAGGTACCAAATTATGGAGAGCCAGCACAACTCCCACACTTAGAACATGCATCATCAGCAAGAGACAATGTGAAAATAGAAGATGAACATTCCAGGGTTTATCATGTAACTAATATATTTAATTAATTAGCATCAGAGCTAGTAGAACTAATGCTATTTTATCATTTGCTATTAGTAGCAAAAACAATCATCATGTGTTTTGGTTTTATAAGTTTTTTAATCCAAAATAGGTTATATAATAATAGCTCAATCTATAAATTTTGTGGAGAAAAAAATACATTGAAAGATTTATATATATATAAAGTATTTGAAAATAAGACAGATATTTGCAAAGTGATTCTCATTCATCCTGTGACAGAATTAACCCACTAACCAAGACTATAAACACCTCAGACAATTTTAAAGGTGTATATCATGGTCACTCTCAAGACTGTGTGATATTGGGGTAAAGATTTGAACAGCCCATAAAGAGAAATATAATAGGTATTTGAAGAGGCTGATAAATCAGCATCGAACTGGAACTGTCAGCCACTACACTCTGATGGATTTATTGAGATGAGGATTGGAGCACCTATGAGCTTGTTAGGTGTGCACTTATGATAATTTGTAGTCATAACTCATAAGCATCTCCATGCAGTACATTGGAGAGAATATTACAGGTTTTTTAAAAGAAATATTACAGAATAGTATTACACATTCATTATACAGAATATAAAATCAATATATAAATACCGGTAGATGTCCGGATTTGTGGCAAAGTGGTACCACATCTGTGATGACCAAGGTACTAAGTACAATCCCCACCACAGGCATTTGAGCATCTGGACCATTCAGAAAGCAATGACTAACTACTGAACATATTTATATTGTCTAGAAAATCACTACAGCCAAAAAATGCTGGGTTGATGGCTATGTTCAGAGTAGGATATGCTACCAAAAATATAAATAGATATGTCAGAAGCAAAATAAATGTGCTTGCAAGAATCAACAAGAACAATACCTGTTAGTGGTGAAATATTGAAAACTTGAGATTTTTAGGCATATAGCTAGACATAATCCCCTTTCTCAGACTGCATTGCAGGAGACAGCTGAGGTGAGGGGAGGAAAGGAGGACTGAGAAAATTATGGATTGATAATATTAATGACTTATCAGGATTAAGATTTTTCACACTCATAGAAAAGGTGGATAATAGAAATGCATGGTGCTGTTTTTATTTCAAGTGGCACACCTACAACTCTAAACAGTTATGGAATTGCTGGTTAGTGATGCATTCTGTACACTAGCAAATTGGAGGCTTCCTATTTTACCTAGCAGATGTTTGTGGATTGAACTTTTAACACAGGCTATATAAGGTTGTGGTAGGAGATTTCTTTTCCAGATGAATAATACTTCTTAGCACATGAAAAGTCTAGGGTAATGAAACTGGTAATACAATACTTAATCTATTTTCATATATAGGCCTACTCCTTTTCCCAAATATTGTCTGGAAAATCAATGTGTTTTGATACATAACAATAGACAATATTTCACTTAGCTCTGACAAAATACCTATAAATATACAATTCATAAACTTATAAATGGTGTCTAGAAGTTCATTAATAATATAAAGGCATATTTCTATACAGAATATGCTTTACACAAAGACATAATTATTATTAAAATTGTACTGCACATAACAATAAATGAGGCAAAGTGCTAGATCTGATCTGTTTAAGGGAACATCCCTTCCGAACCAATTCTGAAATATTGAATTTATATCCATCACTCAAAATGAAAATCTGTACTCTCTAATTAAATGGTTAATACTTTGATTTACTTTTGCTATGTATTACTTGTTAGAACAATTCCAGAGTTTGAAAGGCAGTTAAAGTAACAGCATGAATTGATAACAAACCATCCCCTCATCTGAATTGTTTCCTAGTAATGTCATATCCAAATTTTATTATAAACTGATACACACTTTTAAAAATATGATATAATTTGCTCCATACCTACTGCTATTGAAGCTTCATGTTGTTTGTAACCTTAATTGCAACTTTACTAATGACTGGTATCTGGGATAAAAGCAATTTTGCTGTTTCATATGTGTACCTCCTACTTTCCGTTCAGGTTTTAAGCTAATGTTTATATCAATCAATAATAAATCTCTTTATTCAACTCATGTACTAATAAGTAATACATTTGTCTATTAGTCTTTTGCTCACCAACCAACAAGAGTCATGTGGCCCTTGACAGAATTTCGACATGAGAACCATCAGAGTTCTCCTGCACAAGTTAAAGTCTACGACTATTCTCACAATAGTGAGACTACAGTAAGGAGTCTATTTTGTCTTATCATGACAAATTTATTTTGATACAAAAACTCTCACTGACACTGTTCTCCAAACCATTACCATTAAAATCCTCTTTACATGTTTAGAAATATTTACCATATGCTTTCCTCTGTATGTATGCATAGGCCTACATTTGTTATTACCTTTACATAAAAACAAAAATATTATTACTGCATGTGTTTTTCTAATAATTAATGCTTGGAGGATTTTATAGTCATTTCTCCTCAAACAGGCATCTGTTCTCCATGAGAGTGAAACTTCCAACTGGTTTGGGTTCCAAAAAGGTGTCTTACAAAGACATCATCATCTCATCACATCTGCTTAACAGAAAACATCATCAGTTTCAACCTATAGATATTGGGGTCCATGAGATTCCAGAAACTATTTATGCTGATGACACCACCATAATATCAAGATGTCCTACAGGTCTAACACACATTAAGCAAATTAAGACTCACCTAAACAGCAAATTAAGACTCATAATATATTTTCCATAATGCAAATAAGACCAAAATAATTCATATGAACAGAAATGGACCCACACCTACAATAGTTTTTTTAAAAAAGAACAACTAGAAAATGTCAACAATGTTGAATATCTGTGATCAGCAGTAACACCATGGGAGATTGTTCAGCAAAGATCAGAAAGAGTTTAAAATGACCCTAAGAAAAACATCACAGATGAACAATCTATTGCACGGTGCAAACACAAAATAAAGCAAAGTTACAACTATTGAAAAGCTACCGGATATATTTCATCAATGACAACATATAGTTGTGAGACTTGACAATGACATCCTCAATGGAAACGAAAATAGCATTTGAAATGAAGTGCTATTGAAAGATCCTAAGAATATCATAAGCAGAAAAAAAGATCCAACAAAGACATTGGTAAAGATCTGAGAAAATATGATTGGCTCCTCAAAGCTAATATAACACAACCTCAGAAATATTTTCATAAAATTATAACTGGTCCTATAATGAATACCAGCCCATTATCATATGTTTATAAATGAGAAGGCAGATGAGTGTGCAAAGTTTGGAGGGAACCTTATACAATCTTACCTGTCCCAAAGCTTTCAAGAATCAAAGACGCTCCTGATAAACTTTTGTTACTACATTTTTTCCTGTCAAGGAGTGAAATGAGTCTTTTCATAGGCAGTGGAATTAAGGGCTGCTTTATCATAGCAGTTGTCTTGACATGTACAGGAAGTATAGGCCTATAAAGTAATACACACTAGAATATGACATTATAATTAAGATTAGTCAAAATGAACAGATCAGCAACACCATAGATTCTGAGAGTTCAACTTCATTGAGGAGGCTTCACAAAATATGTTCCTTCTGAAAGTGTTTTTTCATGCATGGATCATGTGTCTAGCAATTTGGTGGACAGCTACAAAATCAAATGTGCACATCATTATTGCAGCAGTGTTATAGGTTTTCCTTTAGGTACATGGTTCTAGATTGTGTAAACAAAGTGTTGAATTCCATAAACACCACTCTACAATACACAGCTTAGAGGGAATGAATGAATGAATAATCACATAACCCATCAGAGTCATGGGGTACCACACTGGATGCTTAAACACCAGTCATCCAGCAATTTCTGTCTTCAATAATGGGAAGGAGTTGGGAAAAATATTGTCCTGTCCATTCCTTGATGTTGTCTGTCCATGACTATTTGCCCTCCTCTGCTTCTACCGTCTTAGAGGGAATATTACACATAAACTTTGAATTTTGTGAATATGGAGCATTCAAGCAGATACAAGAACATATCTACAAGATTATGATAACAGTGCCAGTTAAGAATACAAATCTTGAAATAAGAGCAACCAGGCATAATAATTTGTGTACAAGTACAAGATCATGTTTATTACCCATGTCATAATAAATAGGTCTGCATTGCTGAATTGATCCCTGATGTAGAAGACAGTATTCATTTACAATTATTTTTTCATATTCATTGCACATATCTTTTTTTTAAATTTCGCCACATAGGTCTACATACTGTTTGCTTGTGACCTATGAAATGTTTGTTTAATGATAAATTTAATCACATTTCAGACCAGTGATTTCTCCCATCCTCTACACAATGATACAAATTTATATGACTTTGAATATGAGAACAGTGGTCCACAAGGGAGGAGAGTGGCAGATCCAGTGAGTATAAATTTGAAATATAGATACTTGAATTGATGATTAAACTAAAAATATGATCATTCTACATATTTTGTTTGCATGCTAGAAGTATCATTATTTATTTTTGGTAAATAATCATTGTGGTTTTTTCCTTACGGAAGCACACATTTTGTAGGACTGATAATGGTCCCAAGTCTAATTTTTTCTTCTTGAATAATCTTGCAGTTTACTAAATGTTAAAAACTAAAATTTAAAAAGAAATAAAGCATATCATTTACTAAATGTTGTTTGCTTTTAGTTTTTATCCAGTTATTATGCAAAAAAGAGCTCTTGTACTCGTTTGTTAAATTTTAGAGGTTTTGGGAATCTTCAGCACTTTATTTAATAACCAGAAGACTTCAACTTTCAGTAATATGCACAGTTTTCAAAGGACACATCCTACTTTGAGGGGTAACAATATAATTGGATGCACAGGAACAAAGCAATACAGGACTCTAAAATGAAAATGATACTGACCTGTAAAATGTGTCCAAAGCTGGCATGAACAGGCAGAAAATTAACAATTGTGAAATAATTATACATATAATATACTCAAATTACATGCATTCGGTAGAATGCGTTGATATTTTATGTTGGGAGAAAAATAATTGTATTCTTAATATGATAGCATAATTATTCTCTAGTGATGTTTCTAATACACATAATAAACACATCTACTAATTATAATATTACCCCTTCATTATCAACTGCATCTAACCTAGCAACTGTTGAGACACAGAGTCACATTGCACTGTCAATAAGTACAAGCTCATGAAGGTTCATTTATTTATGTTTACATTTATTGTATAAATTAATACAATTGCACAGTCAAAGAAATTGAACATAGCTAGAAAGCTCTCATAGAAAGTGGAGGCATAGTACTAAATATCGGTTCATGTTTGGTTACCAGGCCTACTTTTTTTGCGGAAAGCACAACAAAATAAATAAAATGTTTTTCAGCGATTATTTCCTTAGCTACCTTCTTCTTATTCTCCTGCATTAATTCTCAAATTCCTGCAGATTAGCAGGATGTAGTCCAGAGAACGGAATCATTGTGTCATGGTTTACAGCATTGCTGCGATATCTACACCTTTCGGCCTGACACATCTGACTTCAGCATGGCTTTGGGTCACTGACCCTATATGGGATGGGGCAGCCAACTCCATCACATAACCATCTTAGTCGCCTTTTACGACATGCGTGGAAGGTAAACAATATTGCTATTCTTTGCTCCCCTTTTGGGCTCCAGCGACACACGGGGGCCCATTTGTGGATGAAAGTGGAGATTTTTATTTAGAAGGGTTGTATGGGTGGTGCTCTTAGTGTGTGGTGTGCACATCTGTGCATCATCGTGACTGTAGCATATGTACTACATGTTTATCCGTTGCTGGTAAGCTAAATGAACTTAGATTACGTTAGCCATTTTGTATCTGCTGACAGTCAGTGACATTACAGAATTACACAACATTGTGATGCATAAAGATTTTATAAAAAGTTGGAAGGTAGGCCTGTTAACTAAACATGAACTAAAATATCAGATATATCTTCAACCAATACATCATATTCCATGAGATTAACTTTATAAAATTAATCAATAATATTACTTTTTTTGTCTGCAGTATTCAATGAAGAGCCCGCTAGTTTCATCACAACCATATTTTGTAAGTAAATTAACAGTTATTAGTAATCTTCTTCTTCTTCTTCTTCTCGTTCGGAGTTTGACATGTCTACACAGCAAGTCCTGCTTTCCTAACAAATGCTGCTGTATTTGAAAGCTCCTCAGTGCTCTCATATATCTTTCTGTGGATATCCATCTCTGTGGGCCAGTGTTCTTCCCTTAACCGGTTTAGTGTATTGCAGTCTTGCAGAATATGTTCAGTGGTCTGTTCTGCCTGCCCACAAGGGCACAGAGGTGATGGGACCAGTCTCAGTCTATTTAAGTGCCATTTAATCTGTTGTGTTCTGTTCTGAGGTGAAAGGTAATAACCTGTTCTGCTTTGTCGAGATAGTGGTAATTGTCTTTTGGGTATTCAACTTTCCTGATGGTTTTGATGAGTGTCCTTTTTCTTGGTAGGAGATTTCTTGGTCTAATTGTCCCTGTGTTGCTCCATCCTTTACCAGTCTGTCTGCCTCTTCATTTCCTGGGATGCCACAGTGGGATTGTATCCACTGTAGTACTACCCTTCTTTGGATGCTCACTTCTCACATGGCTTTCTTCAGGTCTGGCAGCTTATTGCTGTCAAGTGCTTGTAGGACAGACGTAGCATCAGTAAGAAATACCACCTGCTGGCATTGGCTTGTTGTGTTTTTAATTATTTCTGCAGCAATGTTTAAAGCCTGTACTTCTGCAGAGTAGTTGGAGCAGAATATTCCAGTTGGTGAACATGTGGATTCATTTTCTTTTTCTGGATATTTTATGTACACGCCAGCACCTCCATTCTTCACTGCTCTGGTTGCTGATCCATCGGTATATACTTGTATCCATGCTTCTCTGGGGTACATATCTTCAATCATGTTGCATACTATTGTTTTCTTTTGGAGATTATTCAGTTCTATCATAGTGTGGTAGTTGTTTATGGTGGTTCTGATAGTGAGATTTGGGTATTGCTCCCACGGAACTGGAAAAAGTGTTGGTGATATCTCTCTTTGTCTGTTATGTCTGGTAGTTCTTCCTTATATTTTCTGTTTAGTTTTTTGGATCGGTGTATAAAACTGCTCCTCTTCAGTCTTCCACTGGCTTGGTCACTCTGTCTGGCCCTCATTGGATGTTCTGGCATGCTCTTGTACTTTTCTGCATGTACCATGGTCTTAGTGTCTCGCCTGTATGATAAGGGGGTGATGCCTGTAATTTTTTCCATTTCATTTATGGGAGAGGTCTTCATGGCACCTGTGATAAGGCGAAGTACTTGATTTTGTACCTTGTTCAGGGCTTATAGATGGGAGTTGGCTGCTGAAGTCTGTACCATATTCTAGTACTGGTCTAATTGCACCAGTATATACCTTCTTTAAAGTTGCCTCATTGGCCCCCCAGTTTGTTCCTGCAAATTTCCTCAGGAAGGCAAGTTTCTTTCTTTCCCTTGATTCTATTTTCTCAATGTGAGGCCTTCATGTTAGTCTCTTATCTAGTGTAGTGCCCAAGTACACCGGCTCGTCTTCTTTGGATATGTACATTTCCGAGTTTTATCTCTCCTGCTTTGTCCTTATTTGAGAGTGTGAAGAGTGTTGTTGAAGACTTTTCAGCATTTATCTTTACCATCCATTTATCTGCCCATGCTGCTATGTTGTCTGCTGCCTGTTCTTCTACACACCACACCACCAAGTCATCAGCGTACATTGCAGCTCTTACACCTTGTGGCAATTCACAAATTATATCATTTATGAAGACAAGAAACAGAGTTGGAGACAATACTGAGCCTTGAGGAACTCCATGTTTTAGAAGAACTTTTTTTGCTGTTATAGCCTTCCATGGTAACTCTTGCTTTCCTATTGTGTAGGAAGGAATGGATCCACTTGCTCATGTTGCCCCCAATTCCGTTTCTTTGCAGCTTTATTATCAGTCCATCTTTCCAGACCTTGTCGAAAGCTTTTTGAAGATCTATCCACAGGGTGAAAACTTTTTTCTTTTCTTGAAATGCATCTTCTATTTTCTATTGGGACAGGAATGTTATTTGGTCTTCTGTGCTGTTACACTCTCTAAACCCAGCTTGTTCTGGCACCAATAGCTTCTCTGACTCTAGGTACCACTTTAGTCTTCTGTTGACCATCCTTTCCATTGTCTTGCAGACACAACTCATTAGACTTATTGGTCTATAACTGTCGGGCTTCTGTTTGTCCTTGCCTTTTTTAATAATAGGACACATAAACGCTTCTCTCCACGACTGTGGTACATTGCCTGTTTCCCAACTATAGTTGTATAACTGTAATAATTTGTACATTGCTGCCTGTCCTAGGTTCCTAAGCATTTCATTGGTGACACCGTCCGGTCCTGGTGATTTTCTATCCTTTAATTTCCCTATAGATGCCTGAAGTTCTTCTATTGTGAATAGTTTGGACATGACGTCTGGACAGTTTGTGTTCTTATAATTGTTCATATCTTGACGAATGCTTCGTTGTCTACAAGTATTGATGGTAATTGTGCTTTCTTTTCTGTAATATTCTGCAAGCTTGTCTGCTGCTTGTTTGCCAGAGTGAAATTTATCTGAATCTTCCAGCGTAATTTTTTGTCGCTGGGTATTGCTGTTATCATTTATTTACTTGGTTTGTTTCCACAGCTTTCTCCCTTCCTTTTCAAAATTTAGTTTTTGAGATTTTTCCCTCCAGCTTTTTCTCTGTGTTCCTATCTTTTCTTTAGTAAACTTTGCTTTGGTTTTTTGTATTAAGTGTATTGGTCCAATATGGTACATAATTTTTCCTTGCTCCTCTTGGTATTGTCTCCTTAGCTGCCTGAAGTATTCCTTTATTAAACTCCATGATAATAGTGTTGATGTCTCTGCCTGTTAATTTTATGTCTTGTGTAAGTAGGTTTGCTCTATGTTTATATATGTGCCAGTTTGCTTTCTTGTAGTTCCATCTTGGCTTAGTTGGTCTTGTAATTGTTGATTTGTTCACTTGGATGATAACTGGACGGTGATCACTGCCACCAAGTTGTTCGCCTATTGTTCTTTCCGTTATTCCAGCCAGTTCTGATGTGCAGAATGCCAGGTCTGGGGTTGAGGTGCTATGCCATCTTTTTGAGTAGAAAGTTGGTGGATCCTGTGGATTGTTCAGGAGGATTAGGTTGTTATCATCTTGCCAACTTTCTATCTCTTCTCCCCTTCTGTCTAAATTGTTATATCCCCAGCTTTGGGAGTGGCTGTTAAAGTCTCCCACTGCCAGAAAGTGTTTGTTTGGGATGTTAATACTGGTCATGTTTAGTGGGATGTCATTTGGGCAGTAGAAGTTTAGTTTGTCAGTTCAAGGGAGTTGTCTTTTATATGAATCATCTGGTATACTGCACCTTCCTCTTGTGTTTTCGTTTCTATGGCGTTGATGTTATCCTTGACCAGAGTTAGTATGCCGCCTTTCCTCTGATCTTTTCTGTCTACTCTAAAGCATTGGTACCCTCGTATTTTGAATGTTATTTTTTCGTTGAAATGGGTTTCCTGTATGCAGCAAATACTAATTTCTTTCTGGTGCAAGGTGTTTTCAAGTTCGGTTTTTTTACTACTAACTCCCTCTGCATTCCCG
Source organism: Meghimatium bilineatum (assembly GCA_034231615.1). NCBI lineage: Eukaryota > Metazoa > Mollusca > Gastropoda > Stylommatophora > Philomycidae > Meghimatium > Meghimatium bilineatum. The sequence goes on along the minus strand of CM067305.1, from coordinate 40,113,912 downwards.
TGCATAATATTCAGAGGGGTTTTCATCCTGTCTGGTTGGCCAGGTGCTTTCCTCTTCTGCCTCCTGGCTCCACGAGGTAGACTAGAGGGACCTCCAGTAGCTGGGGGTGGATTCTGTCGAGGTTCAGAATCCTGCACTGCTCCTGCCTGGGGGAACTTTACAGGGCGAGCACTATGACGATTTTTATAATTTTGTCATGCAGACATGTCAACTATTCGGTTTGCATGATACCATGGTTGCTGGTGCGCCTCTCGGGCTGGCATCTCTGACTTCAGCACCTGTGCTTGCTTGGGCAGGATTGTGACCCTGCTTGATAATGGGTTGGCCCGACCAATCTTAGTTTCCAGCCTCTGTTGGCTGGACTAAGCCCCATCTCCACGTCAAGGAGTTGGCCTTGATGGGGTCATTAGTAAATATACATATATTCACACAAATATTCATTTTCTATCATTTTGGCTAACTACTAGACATGTGAATGCAAGTTGTGTTGTCCTTACTTGTCTTTAATTTATATGTGTTTGTGATCTTTGATAAAGGCCTTTCAGTCAAAACGTCGATTCGTGTGTGTGCCTATGTGTGGTTCGTATTATTAGCAAAACTTTATTACCTTGTTTCAAGCTTTACATAATGTGAAAGTAGTATAGCTGGATGACCACAACATAGAGTGAGTAGCGTATTCATCTAGCAAGCCAGAGGAACAATTAGCATGAATCCCTTCAACATTTTCTGGGGAAGAATGAGCACCTAAAGGTCTGCACAGAGTGGTAGTTTATACTCTATACTTCAGTATAGTATGTATGTACCGGTACTTTTTTCATCTTGTGACCGTCATTAAGCAAAAAAGAACTAGTTGAGCAGTATCTCTGATGAATGAACCTTTCATGTGGTTGTCATACCCATAGAACATTATTTATTGAGTTTTTCTCTTTTATCCTACATATTTTTATCATATTTTGTCAATGTAACAGCCCTCGTGGGCAGAATTTGCTTTTAGGCAATACAATCATCAGCCATCTCTTCCCAATTTTTATAGCCTATAGAGAAATCTTTCATTGAAAATTTACAGATTTTACACTCAGTATAAGTAGAAGGGTCACATTTGACACATAATTTATGTATTTATTTTGTTTCTTTGTTTTAGTGAATATATCATGAACTTTGATTGGCTATGACCTTAGAAAGCAGTGGTTCAAGAAGAGATTAACAGCAAGTGTTTTTCTGTCATGTTGGTTTGATATGAATATTTTGTAAATAAAAAGCAATAATGCATGTACAAGAGTGTATAAATTGTCAATTTCTTTACACTCTATAGACACGTGATATTTAGCTGCAGAGGAATAAATTTTTTATGTCTCAAAGAAGAATGAACAGTTTTGCTTGTGTCTAGAAAAAAAAACATTAAGAATAAAGATAGTGTTGATGAATAATATGTTTTTGTTATAGCTCTTGCTAACATGTGCATACATGCTAATAATGATGAAACCACCAAGGTATTTAAATTACCAGACATTATAGAAATGTCTCATTTCAGACAATGCACATCCCACTGAAGACAGATGTGTTGGGCCTTTGACGCAAATATAACGGTGACACTACACAATTCCATTTTCTGGACTACATCCTGCTGGAAATATAGTAGGGTCATTGTCCTGCTACAAGAGAGATCCAGCAGTTCTCAGAATGAATGCTAAAAAGAAGAAGATAATGCATATTGAACTAAAACTTTACTAATTCAGCCACCCAAAACAAAATGGTCATGTGCCCACATATAACCGAAGTGGAATCATGTTCATGAGTGAAATAAGCATTCTTCACCTTAAAGAGGCTTTAATTACATCAATGTCTCATTTACTTTATGGTGCAATCTGGTGAAATTTAATTTTTTCAGTGTCCGCAACTTGTCTTCTTTCTGTTTTTTTATTAGGCCCAATGACTTTTGATTTACTTTTAACAACTGATATATTAACTATTTGTTGGAGATATTTTATTTCGTTATGAAGACATAATGACATATAATATGAACATTGATGCAAAGAGCAATAGAAGTACAAAATGACCCATACTTGTGCTTCACAGATTATAGTAAAACATTAATACGGTGAAGAGGTGCCCGTGTGGGCCCGAAAGGGGAGCAAAGAATAGCAACACTGTTTACCTTCCATGCATGTCATAAAAGGCGACTACGGAGGTTATGGGATGAAGTTGGCTGTCCCATCCCATATAGGGTCAGTGACCCAAAGCCATGCTGAAGTTGGATGTGTCAGGCCGAAAGGCGCAGATATCACAGCTATGCTGTAAACCATGACACAACGCATTCCATTCTCTGGACTACATTCTGCTTATTTGCAGGAGTTTGAGAACGAACACAGAAGAAGAAGGTGAAGAATTCAGAAATTATAAAATGTTAGAAAACTCAATGTTGATGAGAAAGAGCTAAAGATAGTAAGAAATATGTATTGTAAACAAACTGCTGATTAACAAACTGTCACTAGATTTTTTTTTCTCTTTATACAGGAGATATTATGTGAAATATAGAAAGCATGCCAGGAATTGCAGTTGAAGGTTACAGTCTGAATTGTCTGAGATAGGCTACAGTTCTGATTGCATAGAGCAAATATGAACTGTAAGTCCTGTTAGACACAGTAGTACAGAAAGTGAAAATAAAGGCCTCAATCTACAAAAGAAGAAAACAGAAGTAATGGTTGTTTCAAAGAAATACACAGCCAAGGTGCAGTATTAATACCAATTGTGCAAAATTAAATCAAGTGGATAAAGTCAAGTATCTTGGCTCCATTTTAACATCAGATGGCAGGTGCTCTAATGAGATAAAGAGCAGGATAGCATGGCCCAAATCGACATTGCAAAATATGAAAAATATTATATGCAATGAGGTAATATCAATGCATACACAAATTTGAGTGCTAGAATGTTATATTGAACCAATTCTTCTTTATGAATATGAAGCATGGACTGTTAAAAAAAGGAGCCCAAAATGAGCTGGAGGTAACTGAGATGTGGTTTTTGAGAAGAGTGATGAAAGTTCTATGGACAGCCAAGAAAACTAATGTATAAGTCATCAGAGATACTTGAGTAAAGAGACAAATTATAACAAAGATTTGAAGCAGACATTCAAGATTTTTAGTGCATGCGACAAAAACAACAATGCTTGAAATAGTTTAGTAGCTACTGGAAAGATCAAGGAGAGAAGAGACAGAGGAAGATAAAGAGAGAAATTTCTGGATGTGTTGTCACTGTGGTACACAGCATGTCACCAACTAAACTTATTAGCAATACAAGAGACAGAGTTGTGAAGAAACATGATCGTCTATGTCACTCATCATGGCAATTGATTGATTGGAGACATAACATATTTTCCTCAGAATAGCTCAACTACAGCATGGTGGTGAATTGTTTAAGTCACTAACCCGCCAACCAGCAGATCTGAGTTTAAAGTTCACTTGTTATTTGAAGTTTGAAATAAAAATAATTTATGCGGGAGAATGTAGCACAAGAGAAGACTCACTGGTATTGCAGACTCAGGATTGATACATCTTCTTCACTGCAGAGAACTTCAGACAAGCTGTAGCTTAACAGAAAAAGTGCTCAGTGTCTTACAGTCTTTTCCCACATGTTCAGTGTGTAACAGGAAACTCCAGGCATACATACTTCTCACTAGAGCTAAAACGGTTTTCATCAAATATGACTGACAAACAACTGTAAAACCCCATTTTGCCACAATGAGTCAAGCAGTTCTCTGGTACTTGAAAAAAAGTTCTGGATATTTATCCTGACAGAAATAATTGCAGGAAGAACAACTGGCTTGGAGTAGTGCCCACATTTGTACATGGAAAAATAGTGCTTGACTTTGGTATACAAAATAAACACACACATGGTCATCTCTTGTATGAACTAAATAACACATGTAATAGTAAACAGAGTGGGATTGTAAAATGAAGCATTAGGCTATGAATGCATGAAGCATTCAATATCATGCTTGGCTAGGAGAATTCTTGAAAAGATTTTATTGTCAGATAGTCTATGATGTGTTTTAAGTTAATTGTAGTATGTACAAATATGTTATGTGACATTTTAAATGTGAGCATGATGTTCTTCCTGGGCAAGCAAAGATTAACATGGCAGCGAAAAAGGTCAAGTTTTTTTTGTTTGGGAACCCTTAGATTTCTGATTTATCCAATCTAGATTCTGAAAAACATGTTACAATGTAAACAGGAATGTAGTAGGTCTTGAGATGATAGTAAACAGTCTGATCTCTCCACTAAATCAATAATCATGCACTGTAAACCCCTCTTTCATTGCCTCTGACTCTTGCATGGCCTGGACAGTAGATCCATGTGATGCTTTGGCATTGTTGAGAGTGGCTCACTTTTCTCTTATCACACGTTACCTATCTAGTATAGCATACTCTGCAAATCTGATGGAATCACTGTGCGTGTTGGTGTTTGCGGATACAGCCAAGTGAGATCTGCTGTAACTACCTCTATTTCCATTCACATGCTGATGTTGTAAGGCTGGAGATGGCTTTAGCGTCATTGTCAAGGCTAACTGTGATTTGGAAAAGCAACATCAGTGTTGGAGTGAAAATCAAACTTTATAGGTCGCTGGTGCTTTCTGTTGTGTTGTATGGTTGTGAGAGTTGGACACTCACTGCGGACATGGAGAGAAGATTACAGGCTTTCGAGTATAAATGCTACAGAAGAATTCTACGAATTTCCTATAGGGAACATAAGACCAATGTGTATGTAAGAAATAAAGTAGAGATGTGTGCAGGTGTCCAGGAGCCATTGCTTTCAATAGTGAAACGACGAAAACTAGCATGGTTCGGACATGTATGCAGGCACGATTCCTTGTCAAAAACAATACTGCAGGGAACTGTCGAGGGTGGAAGAAGCAGAGGAGGACAAATAAAGACATGGACAGACAACATCAAGGAATGGACAGGGCTAGATATTTCCACACTCATCCGCATCGCTGACGATAGAATTCGCTGGAGGACTCTGTGTGCTGAAGCATCCAATGTGGTACCCCTACGACCCTGAAGGGTTATGGGTTTATTGATTGATTGATTTGATGTTGTGGTGGAATAGAAAGCAGATTTTTCCAAGACTATCTTGCAGTTTTGATAAGTGGCAAAACAACATCTGTATCTATTTTTGTCTCTTACTACTGAAACATCTGTGTAAATAATTATATTTTTTGGCTTTCAGTACTACTGTTGAGTCCTTGTATTATTTTCTGTGTTGCAGCCCAATCATGACACTCTTTTCCTAGCTGTATCCCAACATTTGTCATGGGTTTTCTCTCTATGTTTACTTCCACCTATTCACAGCTATTGAAGCAGCCATACCATAATATTTTAGTGGAATTAAAAACGTTATCATTTGTTCTATTGTGTAAAACTAACTATTGCAGTGATTTTATTGCTTTTAAATTATTTTACTATAAATATACTATATAATCAATTGTTTATTAAAATTTGACTATGACAATACCTTATAGATTACTACAAATACAATACGGTCCACAAAATTAAATCACATTCTACAAATAATGTGTTATTTAGCTTATGTTTATAGATAATGTGTTTTATATTTTTCTTATGTGATGATACCAATGTCTGAAAATGTTATATTGAGGTAAAAATAAAGTTTTTCAGAATTGGAACATGTTAAACTTTACGTTCTTTATGTTCTTTTTTATTAGTAAATAATTATTCAATATATATTATAAGCTGGCGTGACTTTTGGGAAACCCATCGGCGCTCAGTCTTTCCAAGCAAATATCGAATTGTATGTATGCTGATAGTTCCTGAGTACTTAAAACTGGTTTCTATTTTTAATCTCTTCCATAACTATGAGCATTTCTCTTTCATTTATTAAGTTATTTACTCATTCGATAATTTCTTTGGCAGCTGTTTTAGAAATTAACATGTACAGGAAGTGCATCAATGTATGATGAAAGAATATATTTTGAAAGTGATTAAAATAAAAACATTAAATATTGTACACATATAGAGATAAATATTCTGCTCTGTGGCGGCAAGGTAGAGAGCACATATGTGATGGCCAGGGTTCGCATCCTGCCACAGGCAATTGTGCATCAAGACCATTCAGAAAGCAATGACAAACTACTATGTATTTAAATTGCCTAGAAAATCAATACAGCAATAAAATGTTGGGTTGATGCCTAAGACTTAAATAAATGACACTTTTGAACACGGGTCAAACATACTATGGAAGTGTTTAAAATGAGGTAAAAGATCCATTGCTAGTAACTTTTGGGTATGGAAACAATTAAATACAAAAACAACAGTTGATTATATACTGTACAAAAAATAAAAGCAACATTATTGCAGTGCTAGTGGATACCAAATTTCAAATGTGTACCAAAATTTTATTTTATGTAAGTAATGTCTCAACAATGGCATGAAGAACCTTTCAGAATTTAACAATGAAATGATGTTCATTTAAAATTTGTTTGGACTTTTATTCTTTGCGACTGAGGCCTCCATTTCAGTAAGGTATATGGCCTCTATCAGAGAACGATATCTCGGTGACACGGATCTGATTAGTTGTTGGATCTGTTGTTGTGAGATGGCTGCACACTCTTCCCACAGTTCAAGAGTCAACTATTGTGGATTGGCTGGAGCCACGTCTCGCTGGCGGAGTCGTCTGTCAAGTTCATCACATAAGTGTTCTATGGGGTTCATGTCTGATGACATGGCTGCCCACGGAATTGTCTTGACGTTGTTGTCAATGAGGAAATTGGTGATGATCTGTGCCACATGAGGTTGAGCATTAACCTGCTGAAAAATCAACTCTCATGCAGCCAAAATTAGAAAGACGCAAGGACGAACAATTTCAGTAACGTATTGTTTGGCATTCATGTGTCCTTCAATTTGCACCATGTCACTTCTTCCTATGAAGTTGATTGTCCCACCCCCTCCCCCCACATCAGTGCACCTCCACTACCATGTGGAGGAGCTTCGTCAATGCTATTCTGGGCATAGCACTCACTGACCCTGCAGTAAACTATTCTCCGTCTATCGTGTTGCTTGAGCACAAAAAATGATTCATCATTAAATGAAACCCATCTCCAGTCATTCCCAACAGTCCATTGACAATGCTGGTTCAACCACTGCTGTCGGTCCTGGCAATGCCAGTCCTTAAGAACGGGACATCTGTAGGGTATTATAACCCAAAGACCAGCTTCGTGCAACTGGTTCCTGGCCATTTGAACTGAGATTTGATGAGCTGCCGGAATTGAGTGAACTGTGGAGGATGTAGATGTAAATCTATTCCTGGGGTGTCACAGCTGTATGAAGCGTCTTCGGCAGGAGTTGTGATTCTGGGTCTGCCACTGAGCCAGTTTATTTAAATCATCTCCTAAGGTGACTAATGGTGCTTCTAACCACATTAAATTGTCTGGCCACTACACTTTCTGACTTTCCAGTCTGTAAACATCCAATGATGATGTAGCGTTGTTCTGTAGTGACATGAATCCTACTTGCGCATTGAATTTTCAACTTAATTTATTCGAGGGCCGTCAATCTTTTGTAGGTATTCAATAATATGGTCAAAGAGCTTTATGATCTTTACGTTTCACATGATTCTCATGAGCCTGTCACAATTTATAGTAAAAAATGTTGTTTTGACTTTAAGCTCTTTCATGACCTCATGAATCATGAGGTGAGTACAATTCAAGTAACCACAGGAAGTTAAGGACCAGGTGGGCATAGTCGATGGGTTGAATGATGTCCAATCAGCGAATAAATTGATAGTGTATCCCATTCAGGACGTAGCCATTAGCCCAGTATTTTTTGGAACATGATGACAATTCGTTCCTTGCCTGTGACTACGCACCCACGTGACTGTCGACAGATAGGCAGGCTGTCACAAGCTAGGGAAGCCTACTAGCCGAACTAAAGGCATGATAAAAACGGATGTGCTGGGCCTCGGATGCCTAGACCACAAAGTGAGCCAATCGAGGTACAAATCTTCTTCTGCGTTCGTTCTCAAACTCTTGCAGATTAGCAGGATGTAGTCCAGAGAACGAAATGCGTTGTGCCATGGTTTACAGCATTGTTGCGATATCTGCGCCTTTCAGCCTGACACATCCGACTTCAGCATGGCTTTGGGTCACTGACCCTATATGGGATGGGACAGCCATGTCCATCCCATAACCTCCTTAGTCGCCTTTTACGACATGCGTGGAAGGTAAACAGTGTTGCTATTCTTTGATCCCTTTTCGGGCCCCGGCAACACACGGGCGAAGGTACAAATAACACAGTTCAACTGTGGAAATTGTGGCACAACGTACTTCGCTCTCGCCGGTGGAAATCTTACGATTTATTCGTTGTGGTTATAAGAGAATGAACGCAGAAGAAGAAGAATAGGTCATGCATACCATATGTACCATTATAGACCTATAAATCTAAAAAGAAATACATTTTCTGTTTGTATGGGTACACAGATTTCTAGTTAAGATGTTGAGAAGAATATGCTATGTAATATGTCACTGTCATTATATATGTCGCTGAAGATAATTTCATGGCTAGGCCTAAATCAATCAATAAACCGTAACCCTTCACAATCGTAGGGGTGCCACATTGGTTGCTTCAGCACACAGAGTCCTCCAGCGAATTAGGGCCTATATCCTCAGCGATGCGGATGAGTGTAGAAATATATTGTCCTGTCCATTCCTTGATGTTGTCTGCCCATGCCTTTATTTCCCCTCATCTGTTTCTTTCACCTTCGACAGTTCCCTGTAGTTTTTGACAAGGATCATGACTGCATACATGTCCGAACCATGCTAGTTTTCGTCGTTTCACTATTGAAAGCAATGGTTCCTGAACTCCTGCACACATCTCTACTTTATTTCTTACGTACACATTGGTCTTATGTTCCCTATAGGAAATTCGTAGAATTTGTCTGTAGCATTTGTACTCGAAAACATGTAATCTTCTCAGGCCTATATAGGGACCTACCACTGACGCTAAAATATTTATGCTAAGTTTGGCAATAAATAAGCAGGATAGTGGAAAATTTAGAGGCAGCAGTGATGTGGTTATATAGAGGAAAGTGTTGACAAGACATAGAGGATTTATTTAATTGTAGTTGGATTATCCCATATGTATTCCATCCTCAACAAAGCGATACATGCCAGTCGAGAGTATCATTCATAACACGTAATTATGCAGATTCAAGCTAAAGATTGCTATAATTCATAGGTAGGTAGGTTAATGAGTTTGCCTCTCTTTTGGAGAGGTGTGCTCTTTCAACCAGCGAACAAAGTCCAATTAAATAACAATTTTAAATAACAAACAATACTCGCACTTTATTCATTTATTCTTTCATTTATTATGATTTTACAGTTCTTTTGTGTTTATTTTCAAACTCCTACAGAATAACAGGGCATAGTTCAGATCGCGATGTATTGTGTCATAGTTTACAGCTTGGATGCAATATCTGCAACTTGGATAAAGATAGCGTGGTACAATACAAGAATCAGTGGACAGGTTTCTACGGAACAAATAGCTAACATAATTAAACGGAATGAAATTCCGATAAAGACGCATATACCGACGCATCAGATATTCAATACGTTGCGCGATGAGAGCCCCTGACCACTCGACATGCGCGCTGCATACTGAGTGGGAGGTGGATGGCCAGTTCATTGCGCGCAAATCGCTAGATCGTTATTTTAAGTTACGACTTTTTAAGTTTCCGACATAGTGCAATAGCATATGAAATTAAAAAGTTGGTATATTGTCACGTGATTTCTCCACTGACCCTTGTATTGTACCGATAGCGTATAAGTAGGCTAATATAAAAACATGTTCCAAGGGAACTGCACATAATGGAAAATATGAACCAACAGGGGGACATAAGAGACACAACTTGGCTTCATAACATGCTTCACTGTTTATAATAAACATCAAATAAAAATCATTTGTGCTTTACTTATTCCCTCCTAGCCTTTCTCTTCATGATATCATCGTCATATCATTTGTGTGTTATACAAAGTTTGTTTGTCTGCTGAGTTCGTCCTGAATAAGTCTTTCTAGTCATGTTTTGTTTATTAAAATGTTTGATAACATTTGTACGTATTTCCATTTATCTTCATATTTGCCCTGTGTTACTCTAGCTATAGTATTTCCAGCGTGGCAGGTCGTGTACACACTGGAGATTTGTCTTTCCGTTTAGTTCTATGTTACATCTATGCTTGAGAAATATTTTATAAACTTTGACCGACTGACATTATTTAAACAACTGCACAATTTGTTTAGATCTTTTCGAAAAAAATTACAGATACCCAGCTTAATTGAAAACGCCCGAAAAAATCCCAGTAGAAACATCAATAACCTTTTGATATAGGGCCTAAGTTCAATAACAGACTTTTATACTGTTCACTATCCTAAAAAAAAAATGAAATAGAGCGACCTATATGGTCTCCCCGCCCACCAGAGCAACTTCTCGATTTCAGACGATAATGTATGATTGCTTGGTTTGATTGCTTACATAGAATATGTTGTCGGATTCGTGAAATATGAATTACTTTGAATATCTTCAGGTTTACACTGAACATCTTTGTCTATTTCAATGCCAGCATAACCTAATGGATGAATGCAGGGCTTAAGTTAAATCTTTGGTAAGGGAGGATTTACCTAAAAAGGTCATGTACAGACTAAGCACAAATGTGACCTCATCACGTGATACGTCTAACTTTGTAATATTGCGCGTAGTTTCATTCAGATTTCGTGACCAAGCTGACCTCGGATTAAAAATTCACTAGGTATGTTTTGAACTGCTCACGAAACACTAAGTTCTCCCCGTCCACCAGAGCCATCCAAAGGCAAGGGGGGGGGGAGCTCTCAGTGTGTAGCACGCAGACCAATGGATTAGCAAGTAGACTTAATTTTTCTGTAAAATGCTCCTCTATCGATGTTTCGTTAAATAATGTACGTATTTGTTTTGCTAAAAAGAAGTCACAATTTCTGTAACATGTACCAAATGTCATTTTCTTATTTTCATTTTATTTCTAGCGCTTTAGTATAATTTGTGTGACCTTTCCTTTTTGAGGAAAACCATTAGGGTTTTACCGAGCATGTCGACGGTACTACATGCTTTTCAACTAAAACGTAAACATTACCTAAGGCACCAATTTTCGTGCGTCTTTTGGTGGACCTTTGCTATTTTTGACTTGCTACTCTAAGAATGTTAATAGTGACCAATCAAAAGTCTAACAATAATCAAAAACGTAAAGAACAGCGTCCTAATTAATTCTGTTAGAATGCCTAATTGTGTATAAACTCCTCCCTTGTGAAGTAAACAAAAATTAGGTTTAGCACTAGGAAACAAACCAAATAAGGAGGTAACCCACTTCCTATCTCAATTGTCCTTCCGAAAAAAAAAAAAAATTAAATTAGCTATCTACTATACTAGATGGTACAGTTAATTCCAGCATAAAATCTCCGGATGCTTCTATAAATCTTTTTTACATTTCCGTCACATTTCCGTATATAGTTCGGCTCTATTTTCGGTAAGATATATAACGCGTAGCCAAGGTACAGGGTTCGAATTCCGTCGCAGGCTATTGTGCATCATGACAATTCACAAATAAATGACACATTTCTTAACGTATTTATATGGCCTAGATATTCAATACATAGAAGGAAAAAAAAACTATGTGTAAATACCTACATCCTGAATAGGAAAAGCTACGTTTTCCTGGAACTTTCCTAGAACGCGGGTTCCATTAATTTAACACCCTTTAATGTATTTGATCTTGTGCATATTATAATATTGAGTCTCTTGTTAGAGTATACGAAAATTCTTGAGTCCAAATCGTCTAGAAACTCTCGTACACGAGATTTTCCGTACTTGACTAACCGCATCTGCCGTTAGAGTATACGTAAGACTTTGTAATTCTCATTTCAGATGGTCTGCGATATTTTTATATTAGCAGTTTTCTCCTGTTGTTATTGCTTGTTTAATTTAGCTTTAAAATAACCAGTACAAATACCCGTGTAATTTCGACTTCGAATGTGAAAGACGTTGTGCTAGGGTGTAATTTGCGCCACATGGGACTGTCCATAATTACACCAACAATTAAGGTGGTTGATACGTTTGACAGTTGTTGACAAGAGAAAGGAGGGGTGGTTTCACAAAAGCTGACGTCAATGATTATGTTTTATACACAATTCAATTTTAAACATATATATTACACACATTTAATATAAAATTATTTTTAAAACTAATTGTATCCCACATAGTGCATATGTCATGAATTATAGGCCTACTGTTTTGTTTCCACACTTGTCATTAGATTATGAAAAGTTAGTACTATAAATACTGGAACTGATTTTAGCTTTCTCCACACAAAATAATACATTTTCACTCTACTCTTGGTATATTTAAATAAATTCTGAAACTGATCATTGAAAGCAATATAAAGAAAGCGGTTCTGTCCTAGAACACAGGCCCCTGAAGTCACACTTTTTAATAGACCGACTTCATGTTTTTAATAATTTATATTCCGGTTTCTAGTTTTTAACGCACCAGATGCTGTAACCTGTTGCCAATTCAGCAGTTTTGCGCCCATTTGAGCCAGGTTTATACCATGGCGATTACAATAACTGTTGTAACAGTACATGTGGTCAAATATATTGAAAATAGAGATTGAAATGGTTCGGCCTTATAATGAGAATTAACCCTTATTGGCCAGCGACAAGGGCATACAACATGTACGACATGAAAATGAAAACCGTAAGATACTGAGGAAGACGAAGAAGAATGTGAATTGAAGAAGTTACAAACATTCTGACACGGCACAGTATTAAAACCAACATTCTGACATAATAAAATACGCGGATACGCTACTAAAATGCAGCATTTCGACGATGTTTTTAAGTAACAGCATATTAAAGTAGTCAGTGCATGAGTTAGTTATTACAAGCAAAACCAGTTCGAGAAATCAGTACTTCAGGTCACGTATAGCCTACAGCTTAGTCATGTTTACATTTTGCCGCACTCACGACATTGGCCTAATGTTTACATTTTGTCGCACTCGCGACATTCAAATTGTTTCATACAGCTACGGTCTGTGTGTTCGTCCATCACAAGTGATGATGACCATTTATTGTATCCACTTTTGATAATTCAATTAGAATTATGACCATACCTAATAGTTCATAGATGGCTAATGAGCCCTATTCGAACTGTAAATATCCTTGAACATTTCGGGCATGGAATGACCGCTGTAGACGGATTTTGGTCTATTTGTGACATTCTAGCCACTCTCCGCTGTTGAGCTGCAGCAGTTCTCCTCTTTTCACAAGATAATGCACTCTTTTTTTACTGAAGAGTACCTAGTAGATCTATTTTGTGCAAGTTGTTCCCATGTGTCTCGGTCTATTTCAGTGAGGCCTTTACCGAGTCCTAGTGCTTTTCTAATAGAAAGCTGATAGATTGCTTTACGAGTTTCCTCTAAAGTAGGGATGTCACCTAGCATTTCACTGAGAGGATAGGGTTGATAGCCTTTTCATTTATTGGTGATTGGTTATTCAAAATGTGCTCAAAGTGTTATACCCAACGGGGCAGAATTTTATCTTTCTCTACGATTAATTGTGTTTCATTTTCATTGAGAAGTGAAAAAGATCCTGCCGAGGTTGGACCATTGTCTATTGTTTTTCCCCAGGTGGTTTGTTATCCACTCTTGCCGTTAAGCGTAGGGGTGGTTGGAACTCGAGCTTGCGTTCTAAAGCCGGATGTGTGGCCTCGGCTGTACTATGACTGTGTCTGTTCAGGATGTCCCTGATGTTTTTATCCATCTTTTCCGTGGTCTTCCTCTGGCCTTGTACCCTGCTCTCAGGTTGGACCATATAACGATTTAAGTGCATCATAGAAGTTTCTCAAATCGTTAGTTTCTGCATATCTTTGTATCTCATATGCTTTATTACTCAGCCATGAGTCCATCATATGGCGTAGTTTATTTTGTATTATTTGCAGTCTGCAATTGAATATTTCTTTTTTAGATGTTGATTTTGAATCATTTAAGTATGCTTTGAGAATGTGGTTTTTGTTACCCAACATTTCTTAAATTTTATGCAAGTCATTTTGTTTCTTGATAGAATGGTCCTAGTTATTCCGTAGCAGTGTCGTAAATTTGCTTGCTCAAACATGTCCAGTTCGTATCCATATCTTGCTGTGGTAGTGCAGATTTCAGACATTCATCCAGAGTAGAAGCTAAGAACTGTTGTGTGTTTACATGTGATAGCTTTCTGACCTTCATACGTTTTTTTGCTTTGCTTCCCTGTGGCCGTGTGACTGCTGGACGCGAATTCTTAGTTTTGACACAATAAGACGATGGTCAGGCCAGCAGTCTGCGTCGCACATGCATTTTGTCATTCGAACATCTTAGCGGTTCTTTCTTGTACAATTATATAATCTATAAGATGCCAGTGTTTTGATCGAGGGTGCATCCAGGAGGTCCGGTTTCGGATTTGGAGTTGAAATATGGTGTTGGTCATGTTCGCCACATGTTTGTAGAATACAAAGTCCATTGTTGTTGCACTGACTTACTCCATATTTCCCTATTACACCGTTCCAGGAGATATTATCTGTACCCACTCTTGCGTTGAAATCTCCAAGTAGTATTAGCATATCAGCTTTTGGAACTGCAGTGATATCTGCATGAAGTTCATCATAGAACTTATCTTTAACTTCTCTGGATTTGTCAGCGTTGGTGCATGCGCACTGATGATCGATGCGTATTTCTTACCACAGAACAGGGAGACTTTTACCGTCATGATACAATCATTTATTATCTTTGGTGGGCTGCGATCTAGTCTAAAAGTTTAATAACAGTCTAACAGGAGTGTAAATTAAAAAAAAAATTACCTAAACATGACGTGGCGACAGTAAGAGTATGCAGCTGTAACACACGCAACTCGAATGTAATTCCCTAAAGGAAAATACAGTATGGCCGGTTTTTTTAATAAGTTAATTTTATAAGTTAACAAGTTATAAAGAAATCTAATGTAGTCGGCCCTTTCTTCCTTTTTTCACTTTTTACCCCTTTATGCCTTGCAGTCTTGGGAAGAAAAGTTTTCTGGAGATTGCTTTTTTGTGTTCTTATGATATAGGCCTATGTTTATTTTCGTTGACTCTTTTATTTCTGTAATTCATCGTTTGTAAGGTATCCCCTAGCTCTGTTATGTCAATACTTTGAAATGAAAGTAACTGCAGTAAACATAGGGGGCCTATGTCAAACATTTTAGTGATTTGAAAACATAGTTTAATCGTTGACTTTATTACGTATACAAATTACTATTCTGCGTTTCCTTGGCATATATTGAATTCCCATCGGCAGAATATTTTGACGGTCACGGTCCAATAGCCAGCCCCAAAGATGTTGCCATTTTACCCTGATTAGATTAACTTCCAAGAATTCTGTAGATCTATGACCTTTGTATAATCAGGGTTGCCACATTGGATTTTGAAGTATTAATTTCACAAATCTCATTATTTTTTAAAGTTGAGCTGCCCTAAGTGAATTGGTTTGGCTTGCTTAGTCGTTTCTTTGCTGTTTAAAAATTATCTATATTCTAAGTGTGTTCAATTAGCCTGTTGATAATAATTTTTTTAAAGAATGTTTAAGAAAGTTTTTAAGAATTCTTTTATTAGTTCCACAGACTGTCTCACTATTGTCTATTGTCTTTCCCCAGGTGGTTTGTGATCCACTCTTGCCGTTATGTGTAGGGGTGATTGGAGCATGAGCTTGAGTTCTAAAGCCAGATGTGTGGCCTCGGCTGTGCTATGACCGTGTCTGTACAGAATGTCCCTGACGTTTTCTATCCATAATTTCCGTGGTCTTCCTCGGGCTTTGTACCCTGATCTCATTTGGTTATATGCTTGTACGGGCAACATTTCGTGATGCATTCTCATAATGTGGCCAAACCACTTGATCTGTTCTCTCTCTATGTAATCTGTATAAGATATACCTATTCTTTTTCTGATATCTTCATTTCGCAATCTGTCTGTCCCACTCTGTCTCACACTCTCACTCTGTTTCCTTATATAGTGTACCTATCTTTCTTCTAGCCTCTGTTTCTGCATTGGTGATATGATTATTCTACATAATTTTGAAATTAAATGTTACTTTTTTATAAATATTCCTTTAGATACAGTACACTTTTTGTAAGAAAGTTACACTGACTTTTACATCTAATTCAGTTCATTATACTGGTGAAAACTACGAGAAAAATCACGATCTGATGGTACATGGAGAAGGAAACGGTTGAAACAGGATCATCATCTACATTTGTCTTTTTTAATGGCAAGTATTAAAAATCAGAAAATCATTTGAAGGTCTTAATGTTTTAAGATATTCTCACTGCCAATAGAAATATATTTCTACAGGGCCATATATACAAACCCGTAGATAAGGGGGGGGGGGGGTTAACACTCAACCACATTCCCTTCCTTAGCACATCAGAACGTGGCTTTTAGTAGTAGGGATTTAGCCAAAAGGTGGGCAAGAAAACGATTTTTCACAAAAATTTCATTAGGTTTTTCATAAAAGAAAAGGGACTTACACACTCGAAACCAGGCAAATTACCTTTGCATTTTAGGGAAAACCCCATTCTTACTAAAAATGTATGTATGGTCCTGCCCACATAAAACTTAGCTAAAGATTAGGGAAGTGGGATTACTCAAGAATAATATTGTCTATTCCCTTTTAATGAACAATTTTAAAGAAACCTTTCCAGGGTGGGGGCGGTTATGGTTTACAAGTAATTTTCCATGTTTTCTAGTACTCGGTATCATGTTGCATAAGTATACCTATGTGGTGAGGGTCAGCTAAACCCCTCAAAAGACCCCTCCCCCCATTTTTATAGTCTTGTATTTCTAACTTAAATCCCCCACCCCCATGATTATTTGCAATATATGAATGTGATTTTTGGACAATCACCAATAAAGCAAGAAACAAAATTGCAGAATTTGAAACAAAATGTTACAGAAGAATCTTCAGAATACCATGACCACAAAGATTGACAATAGGAGTATTTTGTGAGAATTTAACATAAAAGAAAACTGTTTACACAGAATGGTTCTCTCTAGAATGTCAGCATAGAACAGAAAATAATGGAGGAGAATAATGCCATGACAACAACGAAGAAGATGGACACAATATATTAACGACCACATTAACATTACACTCACAGAATCGGGAAGATATAGGGGCCTACTCAAGATCGGCCTGATGTTAAAAATGCTATGATGACTGCTACATCATGTCCAGAACATCCTACCTGATGGCGATGACGACCCTGATTGTTTAAAGCATAGTATAAGGCTAGGTTGTCAAAAGCTAATTATAAAAAAAAAATTATAGTGACAACAAATATATAAAAAGACTTATTAACTATTAAGACAGACTAATAAATGTAGCCTATAATTTTTATTTAATTTTTGTTACAATTAGTCTTTTTTACTCAGCATCTCTTATGACTCTTATATTAGTTTTCCTAATTGCGTCATCCTTCTCAAAAACTACATTTCAATAGATTCCAGTTTAATTTAAGCTTATTTATTTACAGCAGTCTATCCGTATGACTAAATTTGTTTGGTATGACTAATAATGCCTATATCCGCAGTGTTGTTTCTTGTATAAATTGGACAGTGTTTCCCATTTCTTGTTTTGTACCATAAAGTTTAGCATTCATCGGTGTATCAGAAGGTCAGTATGTGCATCTTAATGTGTTATAATTTGCACATTCTTGAAGGATATGTTCTGAAGTCTTATTGGCTTGCCCACAAATTGCGATAATGCATGACATTCTAATTGTTATGGTGCGCCTTCTGGCCAAATGTCCCTGACTTCAGCACCTTTACTTAGTAGGCAAGACTGTGGTTCTGCCTGAATGTGGGAGGGCCCGGCCAGTCTTAGTTTCCAGTCTCTGCTTTCTGGACTAAGCCCCATTCTTCGCCAAGGAGCAGGTCTCGATGGGGAGTGTTCAATTGCACTTACTTATCCGATCCGTGGGGTTAGAGCTTTCACTCTTTCTTTTTGATCAATTGTACTATACTTCTTCTTCTTCTGCGTTTGTTCACAAACTTCTGCAGATTGGCAGGATATAGTTTGTAAGTTCATGATTTACAACTTTGCTTGGATGTCTGTATTTGTCAGCCGACACACTCGACTTCAACATGGCTTCTGAATAATTTTGACCTTATATGGAATGAGACAACCAACACCACAACCTCCTTAGTCGCCTTCTAAGACATGCATCGAAGGTAAAAAGTGTTGATATTATTTGCTCCCACTTTGGGCCCACTCATACACAAGGGTGTGCACCATTGTAATTCAATCAATCAAGTGTCATGCCAACTGGCGTAGGAGATCATGTTTCTCCACGACTCTCTGTCTCTTGTGTTGTCAATAAGCTCGGTTGGTGAGCTTCTACCGTACCACGATACAAGCCCATCTAGTAACTTTTCTATATGTCGTCCCCAATCTCTTCTCCCTTTGATCTTTCCAGTGGTTATTAAGTGTTCAAGCTGTGTTCTTCTCAGCACATGCCCTAGAAACCGTGACTGTCTGCCTCTAATGTTTGATATGATTGATCTTTTTACGCCAACATCAATGAGAACGCTCTGCATTAGTTTTGTAATTAGCGACATCTGATATCGATCTTTCTATTTTTTTTAAAAACACACACATGATGAAAACTCCATAAAATTATAAATAAAATAGGAAATTTAATATGGCTGTTGTCCTGATAATAATGATCAATCAAAAGAGGTAAAAGTTGCTATAGCTTGTCACTCGATTATGAAAAATAAAGTGCCCAATTTTTGTTTGGCTTTTTTCTTGCTCTTTTGCAGTTGTGGAAATTCTTGAGACTAACGGGAATTGAACCAGTCCGTTCAACGGCACCAATTCGCCTAGCAACTATTGAACACGTGTTCTTCAGTTGCTATGCGAATAGACAGACAGATAGACAGCGAATAGTTGCTATGCGATTTGGTGCCGTTGAACGGACTGGTTCAATTCCCGTTAGTCTCAAGAATATTTAAAAATTGTCCTCTGGCTTCCTACTTATATTCAGTTGTGGAAAGGCGTATTGCAAAAACGGTTGTATTGCGAATATGGCAACCTTGTAATATATAGATAGTTTCGTTTTGTAATTTCATGATGTCGGCTGTAATGTACTTAAAATGTAATATCGACATTGCTGCCAGAGCAGACGTGTCATCTATCACAATATCCACGTGCAATTAGGCTCCTGCAAAAATATTCAGTAACATTATTAGGTAGGTTAATGAGTTTGCCTCTCTTTTGGAGAGGCGTGCCTCTTTCAACCGGCTAACAAAGTCCAATTAGGCTATATCAGGACACACTACAGGTAACAAAGACCCCAAGTATTATCGTATATAATATAATATTATAATATTATTCAGTAACGTTATTTTCATATGTCTGTAGACTACATAGGAAACCTTAATCTTAGTCTAATTTGATAACCCGGAAACAGTGAAAATGTGAATACTTCTAAACAATTTTCAATGAATGAATAGTTTTATTTATTTATTTTTCTACATACAGACATGAATAATGATTTGTGACAACGAAGTCGTCATGGAGTTTTTGTCAGATCTGAAAGATGCACTCTCTCGTGGAATCTCCAAAGATGAATATATGGCTGAATGGAGCAGAAAAATGAATCACAATGATCCAACTAAAAGTAATGCATCAGAAGGTATCTTTTTGCAAACTTCAGTGTTTTTGTCTGATCATCATCATGAGCCATGTCTAATAACATTGATGATAATTTCCTTGAAAAATAACCAGCTTTGAGAGACTTTCAATACTTTTTTGTTGTTGATTTTAACTTATTTTACTAATCGTCTTATGTATTCAATACATATTACAGTATTCAATACATAAATGATGAGTATTGTCTGTTCTCTTCTGTGGCAGAGGTATTACTGATACAGTCTCACAAGTGGAACACATGTTTTCATGTTAACTAGGTTAAGGTTGAGTACAATGAAAGTTAGCCAATCACATTCTCCTTTCTCATTGGGACTAAGTTTATTTAATTAGTTAATGGGCAGATTATCTTTAGATCACATCAAGCCATTGGTCAAAAAGTATGTGTATCTCCTCTTCAAGATATCCCAAGACATCTCTAGTCCTGCATTTCTCTCTCTTCCCCATGTCGCTTTTCGGAGAGATAGGAAACTTCATGATCTCTTGGTTCATTCTAGTCTGCGCACCTCTGTAGGTCAATTAGGAACTGTTCCTTTCCCCCGTAATTGTTTGACTTGCCCTTTTGTTATTCTAACTCCTATGCTTTAGTTCCCTAAGTCAAATTTCGAGATCCAAGACTCTTTCTCGTGTTTGTCCCATAATTTAGTATATTCTATCATATTTAAGCATTGTAGTATGAAGTATATTGGTGAAACAGTTAGACGTTTGGCTGATAGATTCGCGGAACATTTAAAAGATATCACGAATCATCGTGACTCCCTGGTGGCCATTCATTTCAACAGCCCTTCACATCATGGCAGCACTGATGTTTCTGTAACTGGTCTGTTACGCTGCTATTCCGGTGACCGACAACGTCAGTCTTTGGAATATCGACTCATTTGTCTTATGGGGTCTTACAACCACACAGTATGAACATTAATCACTGTTTTGTATGATTTACCCACCACTCTTTTATAACCTCTACTCCTATATTCCATTTATCCTTGTTACTGTTTTTTTATGTGCACGCTCATCAGCAATTATCTTTATGTTTACTAGATTTCAGTGTACTTGTTATATATCTTTGTTGTTTCTGTTGATTATATTGTATTCTAATATGTCTATTGTTTATGATTATACTCTATTGTGTAATTGTTTTCCTCAATCTATTTATGTACGTAACTGTTTTACAGATTGGTACCTACACACATATATATAGGCCTATGTATTTGTATATGCATATTATTTTACATGGTTCTATGTATCCATACAGTTACTTTGGGTCACACATTTTTTGTATGTGTTCATATTCTTGTGTTATAGTAATACATGTTAATATCTTCATTTGCACGAATGTGTGTTGGAATACATGTATATATCTCTATGTGTGCGGATGTTTATGTTATATGTATTTATCTGAGAAAATATTTATGTGGATGCATGTAAAAGTACTTATGTTGATGCTTATTTTGTATCATTATGTACACTTATTCTTGTGTGAACTAATATTTTTGTTCGAGTATATTTACATGCTTTTGTATTTTGTGTGGGTATCTTTCTTATATCTATGTATTGACCTTGTTAGATATATACTTGTTTGTGTATGTATATTTGTTGATAGATATATACTTGTTCCTAGTATACTAGTATTTGTATGTATATTTGTATATGTATGTATATATGTAAATGTGTATATATATATATGTGTGTGTATATCAGTATGTACTTATATATATGTTTAGATATTTTGTATGTATATGTGCATGTTTATTATGGTATTTATGTTTATTCAAATGGAATGTACATATGTATATATGTGTGTGTGTGTGTGTATATGTATATATATATATATGTACACACACACACATACACACACACACACACATATATATATATATATCTATATATATCAGTATATATATTTGTATATGTGTATATGTATACATATGTATGTTGATGTGCAAATATTTTCATGTAAATCCATTCCACATACTATCAAATGCTATACTATTCTTCCTTGCACATTTGTATGTTCTCTGTATCTATTTATAGTCCACCCCCCTTTGTACCAATTTCTTTCTCTATATTTTCCTTTTTATGTCCCGCACCTACCCTCCCCCATTCTTGCCATCGTGAATTGGTGTCACCTTTCTTCATTTTTCATCTTATACTTTGCTTTCAATCTCATTATTTTTCCCATACCCATTTCTGTCTGTCAATATTGAACGCACCTGGGGTGCAAAGGGAACGCAATGCTCTCGACGGACTCAGGGTTAGCAGATAACCAAGATCCTAAATGTACCTCCTCGAGGTGTACCCTGGAAACAGAAGTAAAACGACTTGTGCTGATTCTAGCTAAATCATTTGGAGATCATGTCCAAGAATGTTGAGGTAGCAAATGGAAAGAGATTTGACTGCATAAGAGACAGACAATATCTCTGACACCAACAGCACCAAAACATACAGTGGCACTGTCGACATACAGTGAAGCTAGTCAGTCCAGTCCGAACATTGGATGGGCGGCCAATGAGAAAGGCTCAAAAGGTAGATGCATGGCGAGAGACAAATAGTTTTCATAATGAGTACAATGAAAGGGCAGAACAGCGCCAGAGGGCAGCACCAACTGCAAATAGAAAGGGAAAAGTTCCAAGGAAAGGGAAACTACAAGCTCTGTTAGCTCGAGACGAGCTTCTAGTTACATGTTCTACTTATAGGCAGAGACCCAGACCCAATCATGGGCGTCCAGCAAAGCAAGAAGACCTGGCCTAATTCTAATGTCGAGCCTTCCTATACCAGAAACATGCTTGTGAAGAGAAAAAGTTCCGTACCCGATGGGCTCAGGCAAAAAAGGGACAATGATAGCAGTTCTGGCCCAACTTTACTGTCAAGATTTCCTATACCGGAAATACACTTGCAGAGAGAAAGGGTTCAGTACCTGATAGGCTCAGGCGATAATGGGACAAAGTCGCTCAGCTCGAGAATGCCTTGCTCTCAAACGCGTGGTGTGAGACTCGAACTTGGGCGAGTGGTTCACGATGTCGGTGAACGACACTTCAGCTAAGAAGGCGAAAGAGCCAGGACCCAACCCATCTGTTGAGTTCTTCCTCATACGGAACCAGGCTCGCAGATCAGAAACGGTTCAGTACCCGATGGGCACAGTTTGTCTAATTACAAGAGGTAAGTTCATACATGGTGGAACACCTCGTGCGAGATCGTTGTGAACGACAAATGTCTCGGCAAAGAGTCACTACGCACCCGTGTGTCCGGCGACAGATAGACAGGCTGTCACCGACTAAGGAAGCCCATTTGAATCAAAGACATGACGAAAACGAATGTGCTGGACCTCAGACGTCCAGACCACAGAGTGACCAACCAAGATGCAAATAACACAATATATTCGTTGTGGTTATGTTAGAGCGAACGCTGAAGAAGAAGATGAGAACGCACCTAATTCTGCACCTAATCTAAAAGCCGCGACAAAATGGCCACTCCGGCAATGGTTTTTGTAGGGAAACCATTGTTTAAGTCTTGGCATTGTTATATTTTTATAGTTGTGTTGTCTTAATTGGTTTTTGTTTCTTGACAAAGGTCCCAATAGGACCAACACATTGAAAATTGTCTTTGTTTTATTGTTATTTCTGATTTATTTATATTGATAGTTAGGCTATATTCAGTAACCTTTATAATTAACTTTGTATTTACCTCTCAAGATATCCCTCAGTGTGTAGCGACTGATCACAACCACAATGAGAGGCTCAGGAGTTAAGCAATAGTTGACATAGCATACAAATTCTGTTTTTGTTTAAATATTTGTTTGTTTAGTGTTTGACCTCTACTACTGATAAATGATTTTCTTGGCCTTCCTTTCACCATGCTCTTAGTGATAAGAGAATAGCTAGCTTGTTGCTCTGTTGAAAAACAAAACTCAAGTGCATCCAAGTACATTCTCTGGCTTTCTTTGAAAATTATGAATTTAGTATGATTTAATTTGTCTTATCTTGTACAATCCTGCTCTGCAATTCTGTAATAGGTTTTAACTTTATCACAAATATTACAATAGATTTGAAATTTGCAGCCTGTTGCTTTATCTTTTGCCCTATTTAAAAATCTATTCAATTTGTATTTCTGTTGCTGTTAGACACTATTTTAACCATATAAACAGTGATTCTCAACCCTTTTGTTTGGCCATGGCCCCATTTTGATGCCCCCCCCCCCAACTATTGACACATCCTCAAGAAATAAGATTTTTCATTTGTCTCTATCCTTGGATATTTCTCAGCATCATTCCTTATGATTCCACTTTCTGTTAAGTCCTTCATCTCCTCTATTTGTACCTAAGCCGTCCCATTTAGTTTTCATCTGTTGATTCTATGTCATTGATCTTCTAGCTTTATATTATACTGATTCTCTGAGTGTGTGCTCAAGCCAATTCTAATTTTTTTTCCTACTTCTTCTATCCAGAGTCATGAGTTTCACTTTTTGATAACCTAAGACAGTTTGTAAAATGTGTGTATTTTCCCAAGTTGTGATAGACTTGCATACCAAATGTTTTGAATAGGTTGGCATGGTAGGAGGCATTCATCTCTAGTATGCTGCAGTTATACATTGAAATAGAATATCTATTGTCTTTTTCCTGCTTTTGCTGTAAGGTGTCGCAGGATTGATTGATGATCGGTTTTCGGACTTTGGCACTTTTGGTTACTTGATTTGCAGTAATAATGTGATGTCTCAGAACGTTTGTAACTACTTCAATCTACCTTTTTCGTGATCTTCCTCTGTCTGTTGCTGTTTCCATTTTCATATTGTATGCTTCTGCTGCTGGCCAGTAAGGCCTTAATTCTCAGTAAGTGGCCAAACCATTTCAGTCTCTGAAAATAAGATATGATGTACTGTTTATAATAGGTTCAACTAGCATGTGATTTGGAATTGTTGTTTTGAACTTTTAATAACCCCCCCCCCCCCTCCCCACAAAAAAAACACCAATGGATTTCATCCAGGGCAGTTGTTGCAACTTAATAAATAAACAAACTTTCAGGGTATTAAGAACCATTTTTGGCAGTAGTGAAATGGTGTAAATTTGTTTGGTTTGGACTTGTAAAGAGACATGAATCGCTGCCTAATATTATTTTGCAAGAAACAGATGAGGTGAAAGAAGGAGAAGAGGACAGAAAATCCAGGATTGATAACATCATGGAATGATCTAGGTGTTATTTTTTTTACACTCCTTTGAATGGTTGAGGATAGAGTTTTTTTGAGAGATTTGTGTGCTGATGTATCCTGTGTCCCACCCCTAGGACCCTCAATGGTTATGATTCTTATTATTATTATATCTCTTCATTACTTTTATAATTACATAATTATTTGTCCATTTATTTGTCATTTAGTTCCAGCATATATTTATAGTCCGGCTCTATTTTACGGAGTGGTACAGTGCGCAGTAGTGAATGCCAAGGTATAGAGTCGATCCATGCCACAGGCAATTGTGCATATAGACCACTCAGAAAGGAATGGCAAACTAATGAAAGTATTTATATTGTCTAGAAAATCACTACAGCGAAAAAATGCTGTGTTGATTGCTATGTCCAGAATGGGATACGCTACCAATTTTTATATATTTAAATGTCTAATTTTATTGGCTTCTAAATAACATAACAAGAGAGCTGAGAGTATTTGACCATATAAAGAGACATAGCGGCATGAAAAAATGGGAGGGTATAGTTGCTGGTAACAGGGATGACAATGAACCCAAGATGACAATGAACAAGAGACATCTCAGATTCTTTAAACATGCCAACAATGACAGCACTGCATATGAAAAAAAAGCATATGAACTATTAAGGGAAATAATCAAACAAATAAAGTATTTTGGATATATTAAAAAACATGATATCTTGTTGAAAACCTTAGTTGAGGGGAGACGAACAAGACATAAGCAAAGATACAAGATGGAGAGAAACATCATGAGATTGACAGGCTACAGCCTAGCAGAGTGCAATACAAAGCAAGAGACAGATTTCTTCTTTCATTCTTTAGTAATGACTATATCTGTATTGTTGTTTCTTGTATTTTTCTTCTTTCGTTCGCTAATAATGTCTATACACAAAGTGCTCAAAAAGAAACTTAAATGGAGAGGAAGGCACATCACACGCAAAAGAGATCAGCAATAACAACAAAAATAGCAACCATCAACATCTGCGGCATTAAAGACAAGGAAGAACAACTCATAGAAGAAATGATTAAAAGGAAAATACAAATTTTAGGAATTGCAGACACACGAACAAATGGTAGAGGTGTGAAGAGGGCACAAACAACAAGTTAAATGGTACGGCCACATAACCAGACAGAAAGAGCAAAGTATTATCCAAAAAACACTTAACAAACGATACGAAAACAGGAGACCTATTGGACGCCCTCGTAAAAGGTGGATAGATAGTGCATTAGAGACACTCGGAAATATAACAGCAGAGGAGGCAAATAGAAGGGCAAAAGACTGTACACTCACTCTCCCCTCAACACCGAAAGGTACATGAGGACAGAAAGAAGAAGAAGAATAATGTCTATATCTGCAGTGTTGTTTCTTGTATAAATTGGACAGTGTTTTCCATTTCTAGTTTTGTACCATAAAGTTTAATATTCATAGGTGTATCAGAAGACCAGCATGTGCACCTTAATGTGTCATAATTTGCACATTCTTGAGGGATATGTTCTGAAGTCTGGTTGGCTTGTGCACATGTACACTTTGCTGTTGTGCCAATTAAATATTTTGTATACATATGGCTGTTTAGTCTATTGTGTCAAGTTCTGAGTTGAAATATGATGACCTGTTCTTGTCTGTTATGTAGGTAGTAGTTGTCCTGTGAAGGTAAGATAGGCTTCCGTTGTGCCTTTATCATGGATTTCTTTTGGTGATCGCTGATTGGTACATCCAGTTGCTGCATGTTAGAATCTTCCTTGACCAGTTGATCAGCTCTCTCATTTCCTGCTATTCCACGGTGTGGTGGAATCCATTGCAGTATAATTCAACACTGATTTTGCATTATCGACAATACCTCTTTTAACTCTGGTAGTTTATTGGATTTTAGTGCACTAGTACTGATCTTGCATCTGTAAATATTACAATAGGGTGTGAGGTCCTGTCCGATGTTAAAAGTTTTTCTGCAGCTGCATGAATATTTTTGACTTCAGAGTCATAGTTATTGCAGTAATTCCCCGTTGGTATACATGTGGTATCAGTGGTGCCATCTGGGTAGTCCAGGTATACACCACTTCCCCCATTTCTTACTGAAATCTGTGCTGATCTATCCATATACACTTGATCTTTAGATTAATTGGGTAAGCGTCATTGCGGAAACTGGGAGCTGCTACCTTTTTCTATAGATTATTCTGCTGTTCACCCCATACATACCTGTTATTGTTGTTTATATGGTCACTGGTAGATATGTCTGTTTTCCCCATGGGGTGTGTACTGGTTAAGATATCAGTGGCATTGTTACACCTTGAATATCCAATGTCTACACACATGCGTGGCCTGGTGTTAAAAGCTACTCTTTTAAACCATCCTTGTGACAAATTCTGAGATCTTTCCTTCATTGGATGACTATGGTGGGAAAGGAACTTCTCTCCATGAATTATAATTTTAGTATCCCTGCGTTCTTTCAATTACTGCATCCCTTTGATATTCTGCATGTCTATAATTGATGTGGATCTCATTGCTCTTATCAAGAGACAGATGATGATGGAGGTGTGTTGCAGCCAACCTCATTGTGGAGACTACACTTTATGATGATTATTTATAGGTTTGGATTCATGTGGTCTTGGAAGAAAAGTCAGTCTAATGGTGATCATTTTAAATGAAATTCTACAATGGGTGAATGGAATAAAACAATGAAGAAATACCAGATTGATAGATAGTCTTTACCTGATGTATGCTTTTATGGGCAATTCAAGATCTGATAATAGTGATTATTGACTAAACTGAAATATCCCATGTATTGTGTTTAGAAGTAAACAATTTTTTTCCTGTATAAGCTGGTAATTCACTATAATGTTAACTGTATACTTTTTGTTTGTTTACTCCATTATGCAGATGTGATCGCAGATGATGCTATCCGTGATGATGCTTTCCTTGGTGATTTGATTAAAGGTGATGTAGAAAGTGCTGAAACCACAGAGAAACATTCTACCAATTCTCTCCTGATGCAGATAATTAAACAGCAGAATACAATCCAGCTTCAGCAGGACAAGATGCAACAACAACTAAAAGATATTCAGACCTCACATGAAAAAGAACAACAGAAGATGCAGCATCAGAATAAGATGCAGGACAGCCTTTCCTGGAAAATGCTGCAATTAGAAACTGCTTTGGTGAATCTACAGCAATCATTCACAGAAAATGTCAGACATTGTGTACATTCAGAAAGCCATGATATGCAAGAGAAGTTTTCATTACTGACAGAAACTATTTGCAGTCATATGATGGATGAATTCAGAAATATGTCTTTTGGAATGACTGATGAAAAGTCAGCCTTCATGGTTGACAAGAAAAGGAAAATATCCCAAACTGAGAAAAAAGTATCAGAGAAAAATGTAGTTGAAGCAACAACTGTACATGATGGAAAATCTTCAGACAATAGCAGTGGTGGATGTAGTGACCATGATGTTGTGACCCATAATAATGACAAATGTTTTGATGAAGAAAAAGAAGAATCTACTTCAGTAGTAGGAAATGAAACAGATAGCGTGAAGAATGTCTCTAAAATGTCAGACACTGAAATCTTATTCAAACGCACCCTGAGATACGAGTTAAATGCATTTCTTGTGAATGTACAGAAATTGCTGTTGAGACCAATAAATTCTGAAGACATCAGTTTTCACTTTACCGACAGAATTGAAAAGCTTTTTAAGCAAGAGAGAACTATTACTACTGATCAGTTCCTGAATGTACAGACTGCAGTCAGTTCTGATATTCATGCACGACTGTGCAAAATGGAGATAAGTTTTAAACGGGAACTTGAGAGGACCGGATCCTTTCTGAAACACTGGAAACAGTTAGAACTTAAAGTTAACAAAATGTTAGAGGAAATTAATAACTTAAAGGACATCCTTTCTACACAACTGCAAACAAATACTATCGCCTCAAACATGGAGTCTGCAGAAATGAGAAGATCTGAGGAGATAAAGGGAAGGAAATTAATTGAATTAGAAGGCAACAGTGGTCAGACACTCACAAAGCCAAACCAATTAGAAAGTGAAGTGCCTTGTAGCAATAACTACAAACCTGTTAATAGTAATACAGACTTCAGCCTTCAAGATGTCAGTAGTGAGAAAATGCAATTAATTATGCTAATGTTGTTGATGGATATGTTTATGATGTTGACATGTCAAGAGTTATTAGACAACAAACAAATTCCAATAACTCCAAAGGTATATGAACCTGCAGAAGTGAAAATAACTTCAGAAAATGCTAAAAGAAAAGATGATAAAAATGAAAACTGTTCCTGCAGTATGGCTGCTCCAAGGAATTTGACAGATACTCTTGTGGAATTGATGATGGGACCATACAAAGAAGCTAGCTTTCTGTGTGATTTGAATTATGAAAAACTTACTATAGAAGAGGATGTCTATTTTACACTGAAGGATATTGCGCCAGGATACATTGTTATGTTGAATGCCAAAATTTTAGAAGAGAAAGGAAATTTAAATTTCTATATAATGTCAGCTGTTAGCAAACATGATGAAAAATTAACTTGGCCAGCAGAGTTTATCATAACCATCACACTAGTGGATAAACAACCATTGGCAATATCCAGGACTGGTGAATGGCATACATTTACAAAAATGAAATCTCTGTATAAACCAACAAAATCTACAGGTAAAGGTAAACAAATACCTCTTTGTTACTTTAGGAAAAACACCATCAACATGTTTATTCATGAAGGTGTACTTGCCTTTAAAGCTTCAGTTGGATATGTTGGAGATGGAAAGAAGGACATGTCTGAGTGAGTGTATTTTCTTTTGCTCAAAATGAGTTGTAGATCTAGAGCAGATGTCTGCAACCCATTTTTGTAAGTACCCTGATGCTCTTTGTAGTGTGGTTGAGAGCATAAATGTTCATGAGGTCATTTTTTCAGTTTGAGCTTAATATATGAACTGGAACAAATAGTGTTGCAATCCATCCATTAGTCAGGGATGCATCATCTCACCACACCTGTTATACATATATGAAGAAAACATTATATTAAATGTACTTGTAGTACAACATTATGAAAAGTTTCAACCCCTTAATATCAGAGGACATGACATTCCAGAAATTATGTATGCAGATGACACCACTCTAATATCAAGGAGCCCTAGGTTTGGAACATATGATTATGTTACCGGTAGTTAAACATCATAGCAAGGCACACAATTTTGTTGTCAATGCACAAGAGACAAAAATAATACATATAAACAGAGATTAACTTAAACCTACAGTAATCATTGACAAAGAACAACTAGAAAATGTTAACTTTGAATATTTCATATCAACCATCAACACCACAGGAGATTGCTCCGCAGAGGTCAGAGAGATTAGCAATGGCCCTACAAAAACATCACAGATGAAAAATATATGGCAAGGGCAAACAAAAAAAACCAGAGTTACAACTATTAAGAAGCTATATTTTCCCAGCGACAACATATGGTTGTGAGATGGCAATGATATCCACAATGGAAAAGAAAATATCAGCATTTGAAATAAAATGCCATAAAAAGGTCCTAAAAATATGGACAGCAAGATGAACCGGGGAAAGACCTGAACGTAATAGAAGACTGGCTTCTTAAAACTATCAAAAAATGCAAGCTAACATATTTTGGCCATATAAAAAGATAGAAAGGTTTAGAAAGATTAATCATAGAGAGAAAAGTTTCAGGAAAGAGTACAAGAGGTAGACCAAGACTACGATGGACACAAGATATCGAAGATCTTCTAAATATGACACTGAAAGAAGCTGGGCAACTTGCATAGAACTGATAGGCTTACATAATGAGCTCAACGTTCTGTAAAGGACATGTCACATAGATAGATCCCTCCATTATAATATTTAGTGACCCTAATGTTGTTGTTATGCTGCAGTAAGGATAAACATATCTTTTATATTGTGAAATATAGTGTAGTGTTGATGTCTATCATTTGGGCTTTCTTTCTCAACCTTGTGGCTTTATCATTGCACTCTGAATGCAATAGTACACAGCTAACTGGAAAAAAGTCACTGTCATAATACATGATATTGTAATAGCAAGAAAGCCAACAAAATGGTGGATTGAGAGGTCAAAATGTTCTCTGCAGAAATTTGTTAACATCGGATTAGGGTTGTTTTCCATCAAGAATTCTTGCTATTTGTGTATATGCTGTGGCAGTCTCTTGATAATTATAATCTTACAGAATCATGGAGTTTATAGTTTCTGCTGAGTAAACCATATGGAAGATATTACTTTCAGCAGCTTGTCTGACTGACTTAACACTACATAACACACAACTATTCCTATGGAGATAAATCTGGTCCTACAGATATTGCACTGGAAACTAGTTCAATTTCATTACTGGAAGTCTGTTGAATGAATAGAAAAATTACCCTCATACAACTGACACAAATCATCAAATTTATTACTTCTGCCAAAGACGGATGTGTCGGGCCATTGGCGCACATAAAATGTTGACACAACGCATTTCCATTCTCTGGACTACATCCTTCTGGAAATCTAATAGGACCATGGTCCTGCTACAAGAGAAATGCAACAGGAGTTTGAGAATGTATGCTGAAGAAGAAGAATTTATTACTATCCAATTGCCACAGAGCAGCAACAGTTTTAAACTTTGCCTATCAACTCTTGTGACTTCTTGAGATATCAGGCTGAGGACATATGAATTTGCTCCAGGCACAATGATACCACTGTCCAAGACCAGCAACATAAAGCAACTTATAACTTCATTGACTTCAGAAAGATGTTTGGTACCAAGATCTATGATACATCATGAGGAAATTCAATTTTAATTTTGTATATCAATGATGCCAATGCAACACTTTATAAATATGCAAGCAACGTTATTGTCTTGAACAATGATATTTAATTTAAAAAAATGTTTAGAACAAACATAGGTGTGCATATTGTCTCCAAGGATGCATATTGCCTCCAACACTTTTCAGTATCTATCTGGAACACATTATGCATGAGACACCAGAAGATTATCAAACAACAACACGGCATGAAGATAAATGCAGAAAATAACAAAATACTGGTGAACAAAAACATTGTTCAGGATTGTTTTGCTTCCGACTAGCATTCAACTTAATGTTCACATATTAGAAGAATTTTCTACCTTTATATATCTTGAATCACAGATATGCAATGATGGAAATTCTAGTGTAAAAATCAGGAGAAAACTTGAAATGGCTATGACTGCTATGGTATGGTTGATTGTAGTATGGAAAACTAAAATCAGCACCTTAGTCAAGATCAATCTATGCAAATCATTAATACTATCTATTTTTTTTGTGGTTGTGAAAGCTGGACATTCACTGCAGATACAGAAAGAAGGCAGATACAGGCATGTGTTAAAATTTGCTTTCGAAAATAAAATACAAATGCTTTTGTCAGAGACAAAATAACTGAACATGATAGTTAACAGGAAACACTGTTGAGATTTGTGAAATGGCATAAACTTGCATGGTTTGAACATGTAATGAGACATACTTCACTTTCAAAGATTATCCTGCAGGAAACAGTTACAAGTAGGAGAAAATCTGGCTTGATCACATCGAGTATGATGGTCAGGGTGTTCCACACTCATCCGTACGACTAATTATGGGATATGTGGTGGACTTTCTGTGTTTATGTTTCCACCCAATAACCCTTATGGGTTTTGTTATTATTATAAGATTTATGAACATTTTATTTTTGTAGGAACATTTTATATTTTTAATGATCATGGTGGGGTGTTTTACTACAAATGATTTCTCTAGTAATTTACAACTTACCCGGTATCTTTTCATTAATTTTACCCTTATCTTTGAATTGGTGCTTTGCTTTTGTTTTAAATTTTATATATTTGTCCTTAAATTCTTTATATATTTCATATATGTTGTGGGAGACAATTCAGACAGAAAGGTCATCCAAAACAGAGTGTATTGACAGTAGCAAATAAACAAAATAAATGTCATAAATACAGATGCTGTAAGCAATCTCAATTATCTGAACACCAATGATCAGAACCCAGAATACGTGTTTCATATATTATTAAAACTCTTCATATCCACCAAGCCACTAATATAGACATTTTGGAGATCCATTGGGCCAAAAAGCCGCTGAAATTGACATTTTTATAGGAAATTTCTATCACAACTTATACACATCACGGCATCCGCAAAATGAAACGAAATGTTTCTATTTGCAGCTCTTAATTTCAAGATTAGATTTGTCATGATAAGCATGCAACAATCACAGCAATTAATATTGATTTTGACAGATATTTTCATGTAACAGGTGTGTTTACATTTTGAGTTTGTGTAACTTATTGCTTGTCTTATTTTAAGTAATGGAATCTAGACCTCGACATTTGACTTCTAAACGGGCTTTGGAAATGTTCCAAAATATGTTAGATAATAATTCAGACATTGGCTTTGATGACAGTGATGATGATGTGGAATTATTATGATCTGACTGATTAAATTTCTATTCCGAGTTTAGTAGTGATGAAGCTGAGAGCCGTAGTCGTAACCTTCGATAACAGTTGCCATGTTGTTCCGACAGGCCGACGTTGTGTTTGAACTAGTTACGGGCACGGCATGGGTGGGCGGAACAACAAAGAAACTTGTCGCAAGGGCCAGAGTTGTGCCCTGATGTCGATGTCTGTTTCGGCAGCATTGGACTCGAAACACCATTGAGTCAAATGGCTGCTGAAACAGAGAGCGGATCACTTATGGGAATGCCCCACGTGCTGTGAGGCCAGTTTTCTAATCAAGAAGCTGAGATGGTGTTTCCTCTGCCATCAACTAGGGCTAGTACTAGTAGTGCAGGTGAATCTAGTTTGAAATAAAAGGAAATGTACAACTACAAGCAGTACAAAGACTAGCACAGCTAACAACTCTCAATCTCAACAGTTCATATGGAATGAGATCGACCCATCACCACAAATGAAAACTATAAATGTATTTATATAAATGTATCGAACATGCACATCAGGATTGAAGGCACAGTTAGGTGAGACATCTTCAGCACTAGATTGTCTCAGTCAGCTGTTGACAGGGCGGGATATCATTGATAATTTAATAATTGATATCAATGAATATGTAGAGTTTAGGATTATGGAAAGGTAAAAGGTCTGCTTTTATGACTTGACATCAAAGTCTATTTTCAAATCTTGAAACTCGGTAACACGAGAAGAAATTCCTAAATTGTTGGTGTTGATTGTTTTTGGCTTGGATATGTACACAAGAATAAGGGATTACTGGACTAAAACACCAGCATTTGGTACATTTGGTACCAGACTTCCGGTAGTGACATCCGTTGATGGAGAGTGTTACACTAATCAAGTCTGGGTCACTCCGTCGATAGTTGGATTAATCAACTAACATCGTAAAGTCCAGACCTATTTGTGTAACAGAAGTCAGTTCATTTCAATTCTTTTTTATTCAGAGCAAGGGGTAGACCAAAAGAAACACTCAGAAGAACAATACTTAGAGAAAATAAAACAATCAATATTCATACTATTCAAGAACTGCACAGAATAGCTTTGAACAGACAGAATTGGAGAGATATGCCCTATGCGCTAACTTCAGTGCAAAAGGAAAATTAATTAATTAATTTGGTACATCCATATTTTATAATCTTTCCAAGTAGGGAGATATTTTAAGAAATGTATAATTCTGTACTTCATGTAGGTGATGTCTGGGCATAGTCAAAAGATAAAAATTGATCCTTTTCTGAAAGGTCCAATGGTGAGATTCTAAGCTTCCTACTACCCATTGATGAAATGGTAATATGATTCAAAGAAAGATGGAAGCATAAGCAAGATAATGCTTCTAAGCCACATAGACATCATATAAAATCTTTTGGCCTATGTGATAGAGTTGCTGACTATACATGAGATATACTCCTGTATTTCAGAAAGCTGACCTCATATGCTCCTGAAGCCGATAAAAATGGGCTTCAAGCAGTAAAAGTATTCCAAACTCTGCTGAAAGATATACAGAAAGAACATGCTGTGTATGCAGGCAGATACTACATCACCATGCTGGTCATAAGTTATGTATTGGACTAGAACGTACATTTTACGGTCACTGTCAATTCCTCCCGTAAGAATCTTCCACCAACTTTGAAGACCTTACGGCTACAACATAGAAAGTCAAAGTGTGCGTTCATAAATAGGTGTCCACCTATATTGTCTATTTTCTCTGTAATTACTGATCCTATAGGCTTCATATTTTGCATGAGTGCATTATTTCTTAACCACATTACAGATTTATGATTAATTATTATCTACATTGAATGGATTTATCGCAGCAGTCGCTACAAATGCTGTTTTAAGATAGCAATATTTTTGTTTATAGTTGTAATAGTAGACTGGTTTATATTAAAAATTACTTTATTTTTTTGTCAATATGGAGAATTGCGTATTATTTATTTATTGTTATTTTTTTGCTCTACTGCTATTCATTGGCTGTTAGGCGAAGTGTGAATATATTATCCAATTAAAAGCATAATGAAATACAAAGACGTCATTATTGATTAAATTATATTGCTGTGAAATGTCTTTAGTTAGCATCTTCGTGCATCAAATAGCACGATCTTAGAACGTAAATTAATATTTACATGTGTGCCACATTAAGTAAGCATATTTTTTTAGAGATTTCATAGTTCATTATATTAAAATAATAACAGAATGTCATTTTCCTGAAAGGTGTATCTCATATTCAACGTGTTTTTATTGTGATATCTTCAACATATCATGGTTTTAAAAATAATTACATAAAGCAGCATTTACAACTATATTATAAACATGTCTTTGAAAGTTAAATTTGTTACACTGAAAAGTTTAACTGAAATTGTATGAATATTTTTCACAAGAAGCGTGACGCAGAACTCTCATAGTGTTTCACACTATCAAGGTGGTTACACGGAGATAACCATAATTTAAAAAAAAACAGAGGAAGAAATAATGTAGATAATTTCGATGAAAAAAATAATTAAGAGAGCAATTCATAGACTTTTGGATTGCAAAGAAGCATTGACATTAAAGGCATTGAAAATGTATTCACATTTCTAAAACTAAATTACATACATGTAGCAGAAGTGTCTTGTGAGAAAACCACATTTAGTAACTATGAGAAGTAAATATTTGAGACAAATCAGGGAGATGCGTAAAGAAAATTATGATGTTGTATATACAGATGAAATGTGGATAAACGCTCACCACACTAATGAAAAGGAATGGCAATCTGTAGATGGAACTATTAAAAGATATGTCATTCAGTCAGTCAGTTCCTCTTTTGCCAAGTTTGGCACATAGGGCGGATGACATAGTTCTCCATGTCTGTCGGTCAGTTGCCGACATGCACCTGACCTGACCTTAAAATATATGTACCAAGCAGCAAAGGTCAAAGATTAATAATGGCACATGCAGGTAGCAGACAAAATATTATTTTGAAGAAAGGTAACTCTTTTCATATCCAAATCTACTGATAATCGAGACTACCATGCTGAGTTGAATGGTCATATATTTAAAGAGTGGTTAAAAAGACTATACTTCCATCATTAAATATACCCTCCTGTCTGGTTATGGACAACTCTTCCTACCATAATGTTGTTGCATGTGAAGATAAGATACCTACATTCTCATCTGCTAAGGGAGAGATTAACATATGGCTTAGAAAAGAACATATTCCATTTACTGAAATGCACTGGAAACCGGAGTTACTGTTGTTGATAAAGAATGCACACAGAGCCAAGACTTTCCACACTGACAAAATTATAGAGGAGCATGGACATAGATGTATAAGATTACCACCGTATCATTCACATTTAAATCTAATATAATTTATTTAGGCTAAAATTAAGGGAACAGTGGCAAAGGAAAATAAAACCTTCAAACTTAATGATGATCGGAAAATTACATATACTATGCTCTCCGCCATTGACAAAAAATTCTGGGTAAAATGCTAGGACCATATATTTGAAAGTGGAAGAAGAATATTGGCAGAAAAATGGGTTCAATTCAAACAACTACAATTTTCAATCTTTACGATTCGTCGGATTATGAATAGAAAAATAAGAGGAATTATAAGCAATGACAGAGGTAAAACGAGAAGGAAAAGGATTTTGATAACATCAATATAATAGTGAGCATCTGAAAACAATACAAACGAAGTGACTATCTATCAATGTCAAGACATGAGATATTAATATATAATATATAGCATATCCTTGCTGGACAACATGACCATAGTGACAATCGTTAAACGTAGTTAGCTGTTGCGATTTAGTCATTTGATGAGAAGTGAATTTTTCTCTAAAACAATCACGCAGAGCAAACTAGAAGGTGTTAGGATAAGAGGTGAAAAACAAAAGGCCTAGACTGATTATATTAAATGCTGAACACGCACTACGTTTAATTTTCTCTGCATTGTAGAATGCAGGTTGTGAGTTTTCATTCTTTCTTCCCTGTGTCAGGTGGTGGTATGTGCATATCTTCTTCATCTGTGGTGTGTCTGTATAAAGGGTGTTGGTGATGGAGGGGTTTAGTATTAACAGTTTTCTTAGGTCTTGTAGTGCAGGGCATTCAATAAGGTGGTGCTGTACTGTTTCCTCTTCATGTATGTTGCAGTATGGTGTATGGTCTGTGGTAATTCTTTGTAGATGTTTGTTAAGTTGTACATGTGTTGTTCGCAGCCTAAATGTTATGTTTTGATCTTTGCGGTGCAGTTTATTTATGCTGTCGTTTGGATTTGGTTGGGACATGTCTGCATAGGCATATAGCACTCTTCCTTTGAGCCAGTGGTCCATCCATATTGTTTACAGTTGTTGCAGATAATGTGTTGAGCTGCTCTAAAGTTGGTGGGAATTCCTGGTTGGGGCATACATGCTCCCATGTTGCCAATTAATCAGCACTTTCATTGCCACTGATACCTGCATGGCCTGGTATCCACCGTAGTGTAGTATTGATACCATAGGATGTATGTTTGTAGCTTGCTTATAGTTTTCTTTGCTGTTGGATTCCAGTTTTCAAGGGCTTGTAGAGCAGACAGGGGGTCAGTGATATTACTAGGTTTTTTAGACGTGTTGCATTGTTTTTGTATTTGGTGGTGATGTATGAGTGTTTCCGATATTGATTTCATCTCTGTATCACAAGGAGCAGATAACTCTATTGATATTTTGGCATGGATGAGAACCATATTCTACATTGAATGCTGACCCATCTTTATATGCTTGGATCCAGTCCATGAGATAGGAGTCGATAGTCACTAGTGAAATGGACATAAGGGTGTTTTTGTTTGTTGCCTTAGTTAAGGTAAAGGTATATCCCATGGCAGGAACCTGCCGCCTGGGATGAAGATACTCTTCATGTACTAAGCCGCAGCAACTATTAGGTGGGGTGGCCAGTTCCCTTCCTTGCTGTCTTTACCTTCCCTAACTCATGCATCAGGTACTCATTTACAGTTGAGTCGGCTAGAGGAGTGGTCATGGCAAGTGAGAAATCAAAACCCAGATGTTGTTTGTTTGTCCGAATGTGGTTTCGAACCTGGCACACTGTAACCCGGTGATAGCAAGCAAACTCATTATGAACTAGGCCACCATGCTTCAACTTGTCAATTAGTGTAGTGTTTATTTGGGCCAGTATGAGATGCATTTGGTGGGATATTTGATACTCAGATTCCTTTCTATCTTCATGAAGGTGATGTTTCTTGTTTAATTCTTCTGCTAGCTGTACTAGGGATTTTTGTTTTTAGTTTTGTTTTGCTTGTCCATTTATTGACTACTTCTTTGTTAGGATGGTTTTGTGTGAGTCGTTTGTATCTCTCCACAGCTTCTATAATTGTTTTTTCTCTTCTAATGTCTAGTGGCTCTATGTTTCTGTTTGCATTGATTTCACAGGTCGCTGTTGGTGTTGATCTCATACCACCACAAATGAAGCGGAGAGCCTGGCTTTGTACTCTGTCCAAGTGTGTGCAAGAGCTTTTTGTTGGTGTGGTCTGCAAGGGGATATTATAGTCTAATATGGATCTGACGTATTTATGTATGCATGTCTATTGTGTAAGTGTTGTCTTGGCTTCCGAGGATGTACTTGCAAGTCACTTTCGGAAGTTCAACTTCCTAGATGCTTTTTCCGTAAAAAAATTGTTAAAGGTTAGCCTCCTATCCCCGTAGTCACATGTATACAAAGTTCAAGATTGGCAACACAGCCATGTGTACATGTGGACAGGCAGTACAGAGTGCCAAACATATACTTCAAGAGTGTTCTGAGCATGAAACACTGAGGCAGACATATTGGCCAGAGGAAACAACACTGGAATCAAAGCTCTATGGGACACTGTATGAACTACAAAAGACAGTGAGTTTTATTATGGAGACAGAATTGCAGATATAGACATGTTTCAAGTGAACGCAAGAAGAAGAAGAAGCCTCCTATCCATTTGACCACCTTGGTATGTTGGGTTTTCTTCATGGTTTTTTTTATTTGCTCATTCAAGAGTGATTTTAAGTTTCTTGTTTGTTCCTAAGCGTAAATATTAAATTTTTGTTTTACTGGTGTTGACCTTCAGTTTCCAGAAGTTTCAGTATGTTGATATTGTGAGATGGGTTTTTCTTAGTCTCTGCAGCCAGGTGTAAGTCTGATCCACTTGTCCATATGACAAGGTCATCTGCAAACATGACTTTGTGGTGTTGATCCATTTGTACATTTTCCAACAAATGCCATATTTGGCACTTTTAGCAATAGTCCCTTTCTTCACACCTTGACATATACTTGCATTAGGTCTACAAAGACAATAACTGTACTCTTCCCTTGCTGAAAATTGTCCTTCACATTCTGGGTGAAGAAAAAGAGTTGGTCTTCAGTTCTTACTTCTCTTAGGAAGCCTGCTTGAGAGTTGTTGATGGATACTGAAGCTTCCAACTTCCAGTATAATTTCTTGTTCAGCATTCGTTATGCAAGTTTACTGATGTTAGAAGTTAAAGAGATTGACAAAAAGCTTTTTATGTCATAGAAAGCTTTTTATGTCATTTTCAGGCTTATCCTTCTTTAGTATTGGCTTAATAATAGTGGCCTTCCAGGCTGTTGGTAGGGTTCCACTTTGTTAAATTGTATTTATGAAGTTTATGAGCTCTGTTTTTCCGTTGGTTCCTGGGTGGTGAATCAAAAAATTGGATAATTTATCAGGACCTGGTGCTTATCTTGGCTGTAGTTTCTTTAGTGCTGTCAGTCTAGAGTTCTTGAATGGTGAAGTTTTCATCAAAGAGTGCACTGTTTGTTGTTTTTGATATTTCTTTAGATTTTAGAATATTGCCTATTGTATTCTCAAGTGATTTCCTGTGGGAGGTTTTGTTGATGCTTGAAAAGTATTTGTTGAAACTATTTGCTTTGTCTGTGTCTTCCACTAGTACCTGGTTTGCAGTCCGCAGTAGTTTTTTTTCCGATAGGTTATTTAATAGCCTGGCCAGTCTTTGTTTCCAGCCTCTGGTAGCTGGACTAAGCCCCATCTCCATGACAAGGAACTTGCCTTGATGGGGAACAGCAAGCAAGAATGTTGCACATACAGAGGTATCTTCCTGCTGAGTCATGTTGGTAAAATATTTGCTAAGATTCTTGAAAAACAGACTTATTGTGGATACAGTGCTTAGTCTGAAACAGTTCCGATTTAGAAAAGGAAGAGGGTGTACAGATGTAATATTCCTTCTACAGTAAATTAGTGAAAAGACAATAGAATATAAACACCAAATGAATATTGCTTTTACAGATTAAGTGAAAGCTTTCAACCAAATAAATAGATAACTACTCTGGAGTAAGGTAAATCTCTTGTCAGCAACCTGCCATCGGGGATGAAGATTATTATTATGAAGATGAACAGAAACTATCAGGTAGTGTGGCCAGTTCCATTACTTGCTATCTTAACTTCCCCTAGCTCAAGCGTCAAGTACTCATTGACTGGAGAAGCTGTCATATCAGGCGAAAAATCACGAACCAAGCAATATTTTTTGCCTGGATGTGGTTTTGAACCTGGCACGCTGTAACCCTATGATAATATGCAAGCTCACTATCAACTAGGCTACTGCACTCTGAAGTATTGTAGAAAATTATGGAATGAAAGGA
Source organism: Meghimatium bilineatum (assembly GCA_034231615.1). Lineage (NCBI taxonomy): Eukaryota > Metazoa > Mollusca > Gastropoda > Stylommatophora > Philomycidae > Meghimatium > Meghimatium bilineatum. The sequence continues at coordinate 40,072,793 of CM067305.1, read as the reverse complement.
CCATTATTAGACTGTAAAAGAGAATCATATACAAAGCTAGTGAATGTGCAATTAGAATAAGTGTATTACAAAGTGGTTTTCAGTAACATCAGGTGTATACAGGGGTGTGTCTTATCGCCATTATTGTTTATTATTTATATGGTTAATACTGATTTACCAATATAGTAAAAATACCACCAGACGCTTACCATCCAATGATCTAACTGAACTACTCTTTGCTGGCGATCAGTGCCTACTCCACTGTTCTAGTGAAGAGCTGCAAGATCAATACCTACTCAACGAAAGCTGACTCAATCACAATATGAAGATCAAAGAAAAAATAAAAGTTATGTCTATAGGCAGAGAACCAAATACAATTAACATAAAGATAAATGATCAACTACTGAAACAAGTGCAGAAATTTAAATATCTTAGGAGTATTTTTACCTATGACGGAAGAATGGACAGAGAGCTTGAGACAAGAATTCAAAAAGCCAACTATGTAAATCATGAAGATGCACCAATTTAAATCTATCCCAAAGGAAACCAAAAGGCAAATCATAAATTCAGTCTTCATACCAAAATTGTGTTACCAATGTCAGACATGGAAACTAAAAAAAACAAGAGAGAAAGCTTACTACATGTGAAATGAGATGTCTAAGCAAATGCAAACAGAACAAGAAGAGATCATGTCAGGAATGAAGACATTACCAAAACTGTTGGAAATATATATCTGTGGTCAAATATATTGAAAAACAGACTGAACTGGTTCTGCCACTTAATAATAATGAATCCTTATTGGCCAGTGATGAGAGCATGCACAATGAAAATTGAAACAGCAAGATACAGAGGAAGACCAAGAAGAAGGTGGATTGAAGGAGTTGCCAACATCCTGAGAAGTCACAATATTACTGCATATCAAGCAACCAAATGTGCCATAGCCCGAAAACAGATCGTTATTCAATCCTGTGACGCCTTACATAAAGACAATAGATAGAAATTAAATCCTAGGTTTTATATCACTTTCAAGCAGCACTTTTAACAGATTGTACACAAATGTTTGGCGTAGAAATGGCATTAACCTACAGACTAAGCTGAAAGTTTACAGAGCAGTAGTACTTCCTGTGCTGTTATACGCTAGTGAAACATGGACTGTGTATAGACGTCATGTGGAAAACTCAATCACTTTCACACAACTTGTCTCAGAAAAGTTATGAACATCAGATGGCAAGACAAGATTCCAGATACCACTGTCCTTGATAGAGCTTGTATCCCCAGCATTGACACTATCCTGATGCAGACACAGGTTCATTGGACAGGTCATTTGGTGCATATGCCAGACCATCATCTGTCAACGATACTTCTCTTTGTTGAGCTGGAGAAGGTACATGATCTCAAGGTGGCCAAAAGAAGCGCTACAAGGACTCATTAAAGACCTCACTGAAAGTCTTTGAATTTTAGACCAAGATACATGGGAAGAACTTGCACAAAATAGATCAACATGGCGCTCTACAATAAAAAAGAGCTTATCATCTTGCGAAAAGAGGAGAAACGCAGCAGCTCAACAGCGGAGAGTAGCTAGAAAGTCACGGATAGACCAAGATCCATCTACAGTGGTCATTCCATGCACGAACTGTCCAAGAACATTTACAGCTTGAATAGAGCTCATTAGCCTTCTACGAACTCATGATCAAGGACATAACTCTAATTGAATTTTCAAAAGTTGAAGTAACAAATGGTCATCATCACTTGTGATGGACGAACAACATATTACTTAGACAACACATTAACATTAAGAACAAAAACAATGTGTACAATAAAACTATAATATTATTAAATAACATGCAGCTTTATAATCTTGTATAAATAACCAAACTGTCAGAGGATGTCTGACAAAATAGAGAGTGAAGCAGTAGCAAAACACAAAATCGATAAATACTATAATGAAATAATAATGCTACTGAATATTCTATTAAATAATAAATAACAATAAACGCAAAAGAAATAAATGAAATAGTCCATGATCCTTTGTTTATTGCTATTTATTTTTGAATATTTGATAGTTAGAATAAATAAGGTTCTGAGTTCAATTTCCATGATGGATACTCCCCAGTAGATCCATCTTTACAAATAGGTGCTTGACTCAACACTGTTGGGAAAATAAACATGGCAAGGAAAAACACTGGCTCTTTCACCTCAGAAGACTGCTCGAGGTTTAGCTCTATGAGATAGTATGGTTGAATCTCTCTATAACGAATTCTTGTATATAACAAATCTCCCTATTTAACAACACTTCTCACAATCCCCTATTATTTTTATTCTTTGTATATAGCAAATATCTGGTATTAGATAAATATCTCGTCGATCTGGTCCAAGTTGTTATAATGAAAATTGACTATAAACTGGGTCAAAGGGCATGAGCCAATGGATCGCTGGATCAGCAACCAACCGTGTAAACCTGTCACTTCTACATCATGACATGTTATTGATTATTTTTACACTTTCATTTACAGTAAAAACAATAGTGCCAATTGTTTAATTCATATGAATATTATGGGAACCTAATGTATGGTATCTGCTGAGCTTTTGTAGTCTGCTGAGCTTTTGTAGTCTGCTGAGCTGACTTTTTCTCTCTATCTTCTGCATTTGCTATCAAACCCCTGCAAATTAGCAGGATGTAGTCCATGGAATGCACTGTGCCTTTACAGCATAGCACAATATCTGTGCATTTCGGCCTGACACAACCTACTTCAGCATAGTCTCTGGGCCACTTTTGCCCTCTATGGGATGGGACAGTCAACACCGACTCAAAACTTCCTTTGTCGCTTTTTATGACATACAAAACAGTTGCTATTCTCTGATTCCCTTTCAGGCCACAGCAACAAACAGGCATTTGTTCATGAAACCTGGGATACAAATTAATGCATTATGTTGTACTTACACATGTTCCTATCCCTGTGTTTGTAGTAACAATATTGCTATTTCCTTCCAGTGGAGTAATATTCCATTATTTTCTCAGAGTTTAAGTTTATTAAAAGCATAAATGGGCTGACTTAATAGAAACATTTTAATTGCGTGAATTATATGTAGCCTGTATGTTTTATTTTCTCATATTTACATCTTTTCTGGCCACACTCTATTGAATATAGAAGTGATTCTTGAATATTATTTTGAAAATAAAATGAGGAAAACCAACTGAATTAAAGTTCCTTGTATACATAAATGTGGAGACATATTTTTCTTTTAAAACATGAAAACATACCTGCTTAATCCAAATTGGAATGTTTGTCATACACTATCACAATATGTTCTATGAAAAAATATATCTATATGTCACTGTTAATGAAAGCAAGAAATATTCATCAGTGTTTTATAGAGTAAAAGTAAAGTTTATTAATGCCGATAGGAGTGTGAGATGTTAACGATTTCACATTTCATTGGCTCTGCTACATGAGGGTGGTAGCCATATCCTCCCCCTCGCAGTCTTTACTTCTCGGATTAAATGAGTACCTAATTAAGGCTGGGGCGACCCGGGAGCCGTTGTGATCTGAAACACATTTCCGACTCAACAGTGGAATTAACCCAGGACCACTCATATGCAAAGCCAGTGTACTTAACCACTGAGTTATACCCCCCCCCCCCAATGTCTAATGTAGAGTAAAATTTCTCAAAAAAAAAGGTATAGATGATTACTCTGGTTTCTCCATGTATATTCTGTACATCTCAGAAGAGAATTTGCATTCTTACTCCATAGATTCATGTGATAATCTCCTAAGACCTCAAGCAAATGCAGTTGTAAACAAGATGTCATGACACAGTATTGCAGTATTAAATCTGCAACTGTGAACACAAGACAAATGACTAAATTTATGCATTAAAAAAAAAATCATTGTAATGACCAACCAGGTCATAGTCAAAATGACTACAGTATGTGGTATGCACTGGCCTCTGCGTTCATCCACATTACTTGATGACTACTTTTATGTCCAAAAATAAGAAGAAAATGTTACCCTTACCATACAAAAATATTCTCAGTCTGACCTGCCAACCCAAAAAGCGACGGCTCACCTCTGATGTAGTGTCAATCTTGCCATAAGTAAATGAGTCATGGACATAAATCAGAATATTATAACACTAATAAAAAGTTACTGCACAAGTTCCAATATGCATAGAAAGTTTGAGTATATATATATATATATATATATATATATGTTTTTACAGTTTCTCTTGTGGACATAGGAAAAAACAATTATAAGTGCATTATGTTAGTATTTAAAAAATAAGAAAGAAAAAAATGGCACAGGATTACAATACTGAACGGATTAACATTGCTATAACACGAAAGAAAGTAAACAGTTTCACATGTTATGGAAGTTGGTTGGGAAGATACAAATACACCAATGATCATAGAACATAAATAAGTTATGTGTTCTGACACTGACTTATAGAACCTACACTTTGTGCGTCATTATCCCCTTTCTGTTAAGCTATCCACTTAGACCTTTGATACAAACATAATATGTTACAATTATTCTCTGTCCTTGGTAATTCTTTCTCCAGATGTAAATGCAAATATTATACTGTTCTATAATTACAGTTTCCCTTATTATCGGGGAATATGATGTTGGTCAATAATTTAATTGACCAACAGCATACCTAAGGATGTGAGGGAGTGGTTATATCCATCCATTCATTTGAAATTATTTGTATATTTAAATATTTCCTAAGAAAGGACCACTGGCCGCAATATAGAAAACATATATTACTTTTTCATTTTTTGTTTCTTATCATTTGCATTCATTATTTGTATTTTTGTAGTAGTTTTCTAGTAATAGTAACATTTTATTACATGTTCTTAATGCTTCTTAACCTTTAGCATGTTATGTTTACATTTACGTAATTTCTGTCCTGCAAAATAAAAAAATTATAAAAAATTACTTATTCTGAAGTGGCAACACTGTGATACAGACCTAATTCTGCAGTATTTATGATGTTTTGTAAAATTATGGTAATTATTATCAAAGTGGCAACACTGTGATCCAAATCTAATTCTGCAGTATTTATGTTGCTTTATTGTCAAATTATCATACTTTCACTGGGGAAAATGAATAAACCTTATAGATTTGTCGTAAAATTGTTCTGTGAAGCTAGATCTAGTCCAAAACTGTTGATTTTTGGCCTCTACATAAAGAAATCAACATGGTTGTCATAGAATATACTGTGAAAACTAACATAACTCCCAAGAATTCATCATCTGAATCACAATCCATTATCATTTTATTGAAAATACAATTTAAAAAATGTCTCTAAAACCTGATTAACTTTCATGGTGCTGCGCAGTTTTGCCAGTGTCGACTAATCTCGATTTCAATGTTACAATGCCATAGATGCCTCCCTGTTCATTAAACTGTTCGGGAAAGGAAGTCAAATGGAATAGCTAGCTAGGATTGGTTAAATCTGGTTACCTGAACATGTTATTTTCAATCAAGTAGATAGTGCCTAGCAACGGATGTACACATTAGCCAACAGTGTTCCGGAAATGGAAAAATGTTGGAAAATCCATTAGCCTAAAGGGTCCTTAAGGTTAATGTGAAATCGACTGGAGGGTCAGTAAAAGTAGATTGGTGGGTCCTATTTTTCCCACTCCTGGTTTAGAATGAATTAATGAACAGAATGGGGTTGGGTAGTTAATCAATAATAATGGGAATGTTGTAGAGTTTCAAATCATAATGAACAAATTATAATTGAGTAGTAAAACAGTCAGAATGAAGTCAGTGTAGAAATCTCAAATCATAATGAATCGATCTTCAGTGTTCATTCTCAAACTCCCGCTGGATCTCCCTTATAGCAGGACCATTGTCCTACTAGATTTCCAGCAGGATGTAGTCCAGAGAATGGAATTGCGCTGTGTCACGGTTTTATTTTATTGGGCCAATGGCCCGACACATCCGTCTTTCGTGGGTAATGAATAGATCAAGATTGGATAGTAAAATAATCAGATTGAAGCATAAATCTCAAATCATAATGAATAGATCAAGATTGAATGAATAGATCAATATGGAATAGCGAAACAAACAGAATGAAGATGGAGTATAAATCTCAAATCATAATGAATAGATACTTTAGAATGAAATAACCTAGAAAGTTAAACTATAAACTTCAAGATATGGGTAGTACACAGATAAATGACATAAGCTGATGAATATATATATATATATATATATATACTTGTTTGCAGTGTAATGAATACAAATCATAATGAGGATAGATATTCAAGAGTAAGGCAATGAACATTCTAGGCCAGGTATTCTCAACCTGGTGCTTGCGGGCACCATAGTGCTCTTACAATGACATGAAGTTCTCACGCCATGCGAGTTAAAGGAATGTTCACGTGCACAAACGATCATGAGCTTCCTTTACAATTCAAAGTTTTACAAAGTGAAATAGTGTTACTTTCCATGATTATAGGGGAAAGGAAAGAGGGGTGGAAGTATGCAGATTGCAATAAAGATGGCTACATTTCTAGTTTTCACATTTAATTCTACTTTCAATGTCAATTTTGTCCTATTAAGTTATGGTGCTCGCACACTCAGTAGTATATGTGGACAGTACCCTCTGCTCTAGACACATATTAATGAACCAGTAATTCTTGGATAGTTCTGTCATGTTTGCATATGATGTTTCTGAGGGATCCAATCCAAATAGGAGATTATTGTAGTGAAGACTTAGTTGGAGGTTGTTTATAACAAAATCGACCCTGATGCTTTCTTTGATAAGCTATGCAAATCTTGAACTTGATTGCTGCACCGATAGTGGAGAGTACACTGGTCCCATGCCAAAAGCTATAGATATCAGATCCTATATGCATATCCTGGAAATTATACACTGCGCCCTTCACATGTATTGTTCAATATCTGTGCTCATATGATACTGGGGACTGAAAGGGGACAAAGAATATGTTGAGTTGCTGCATTTATCCTCTTTTCACAAGTTTCTGTGCCTTTTTTATTGTTGAGTGCCATGCAGCACTATTTTGTACAGCTTCTTCCCTTATATTTCGTTTATACCAAAGGTTTTCAGTTAGGTCTTGAATGAGTCCTTGTATCAGTTCTTCTGGCCATCTTGATACAATGAAAACATACTTTTACCAACTATTAGTGATTAGAAATTTTGTGAACTGATGGCAGCACACTCTCAGGTATCCCCATAAGGTTTCAGTCTCAGTACATAGCGAAGTGTATATTTGGGGATATTTTTGGTTGTATATCTTCCTCAGTCTACTTCTCAATTGTCCTTCTCTGTTATCTCCCCAAGCAAAATCCTTCTATCTCTTAATAGCAGTCTTGCTAACCATGGTGTCCTTTTTCAAAAGACACATACATAGAGAATTACATATATCCTCATTATCTATCCTCATTTGCTGTGACGCCTGTGCTCTTGAAGCCAGAATGTCAACTCTTTCATTACCCTGAACTCCATCATGATTGAAGCAAAATACATCTGTAAGTGTGAAATCCCAACATCACTTTGCTGACCAGCACTCCAGAGCGTACTTATCCACCATTACTGAGGGTGCATGCAAAATTTATACATTGACATCGTCGTCTTTAAAAATTTGTATAAAATCGATCAAGAGCGAGAGAGCCTTGAAACTTTCTTTGTGTTGTAACGACTGTTTGTACTTTCTGAATGAATTTTAAAGCTCCAGAGTTATTTAAAGTGCCAAATGATACTTATAGTAATGCTAGGCCTAGATTTATATTAATTTCTATATATATCATATGATATTACCTTCGAAATCTCCGATATTTCATGATAAAAACTCATCTACGATATCTATATCTGTATTCCACATATGCCGCCATTTTTACACAACATAATTTCCTGGAAACACTATTTTTAGTAGCATTATTGCAATGGGTATTACCTTTTTACCGTAGTTTTCCCGATCTATCATGGCGTTTTCGGCGATCATCGAAATTGGTCAGAAAGGTTCTGTAACGGAAATTCGACTCTCGTCGAAATTGGTCAGAAAAGTGATATACTCCATCCACTAAAGATGCAGCCATCCATTCTGAATCCTGTAGATTATGGAGTGACACAATAATGACCCTGACTGCATTTCAGAAAACCATTTTAGTGCCACAAAAACAGCCTTAATCTCAATTCTTCTGTGTTCATTCTGAAACTCCTGCTGGATCTCTCTTGTGGCAGGTCAATGGTCCTACCAGCAGGATGTAGTCCAGAGAATGGAAATGCACTGTATCGCTATTTTATTTGCGCCAATGGCCCGACACATCCATCTTCGTTGAAAACCTCAATTCTCATACTGAAGGTTTTGACATATTTTGTTTGTATCAATCCCCATGTGAAATTCAATCCCATATGAGCAATATAGCTCTTGTAACCCATTGGGAAGTTTTTCCAGAACTTTATTTCATACCCAGAAGACCAACTCTAAGCATGAAATTGGTTTGAGAAGACCTACTTAGAGAGGATACTATATATTACATGTATATTAAGTAGTCATATATTTCACACTATAGTTATGAAACTGAAAATACCAGCAGAACCAACAAATTTATATGAGAAAAATAACTTGATCAAAAACAAAATAATGAAGGAATGGTATATGCAGATTGGAAATGTCAACATTTTATACATAGATTGCATTGATACTATAATTATAAAGTACACCTCTACTTCTAATATTGCTTTTGTCAAGGCATGAAAAATGGAAGATAAATGTGATAAATTATATAACATCAGTAGGTGTTGTTCAACCTTTATAACATCAGTAGGTGTTGTTCAACCTTTATAACATCGGTAGATACTGCTCAACCTTTATAACATAACTCCTTTATAACATCAGTAGGTACTGCTCAACCTTTATAACATAACTCCTTTATAACATCAGCAGTTGTGGAGTGTTCACCCTTAATAACATCAGTAGATACTGCTCAACCTTTATAACATAACTCCTTTATAACATCAGCAGTTGTGGAGTGTTCACCCTTAATAACATCAGTAGGTACTGCTCAACCTTTATAACATAACTCCTTTATAACATCAGCAGTTGTGGAGTGTTCACCCTTAATAACATCAGTAGGTAATGGATTCTTTAGAATCTGGTCTAGATTGAGAGCAACTATTTTGTATACTCAACATTCACTCTGCAACTATTTTGTATACTCAACATTCACTCTGCAACTATCCTGTTGAGCACACAGCTTCAAGAATGGACTCATACTACATTTGAAACCAGAATAATTATGTAGCTATACACTCTGTTCTGTATAACAATCCAATTTTCAAATTTATGCAAGTTGAATTCTTGTTTAACAAGAGCAACCAGATAAGCTGCTTTCTTCTTCGCTTGTTAGTCTGACTGCATGACCAGGACTCTGACTGTTAGTCTGTTTTCCAATCATCTTATGGGCTGAAATAAACAGATCAGCATTGTCAGTATTCAACAAGTTATCTCATTTGCTGCTTTTTATTAAACAGGAAGAAATATCTCCCTCACACATGTATATCCTTCCATTCATTGTAAAGGAATAAAAACAATATTGGGTTGCAAAAGGTTCTGCATTGCTCTCATGCAAACTCAGGGTTAGCAGATAGCTAAGAACCTAAAAGCACTTCCTCATTGTGCACCCCAGAAACAGATTGTATTGAAACTCATTTGAAGCATTCGGGCTAACACTATGGATCGTATCGAGCAATGCAGAATGAGACCTAATTGCACTCAGGCAACTAGTCAGTATCTTTGACCCACTAATCTCGGTTCACACAGAATACAAAACTGTTGCAACACAGTTTTGAATGGCAACAGCTGGCCTGGTTGTTATGTCCCAAACCTCACAAGATTGAGATCAGTGAAATGTTTCCTGATAAATGAGGCCGACTATTGAGTACAAAGGAGAAGAAGCTCAGAGCTAGAGAGTAGAACAAAGTGCATGCGAAGGTAAATCATGGACAACAAATACTGAAGCCATAGCTGGCTCATGATCGAGAACAAGCTTTCAGCTGTCTTCCAGTAGCAAGTGATGTGGAAGAGAAATATGGGAGGAAGTCAGATCATCCAAGATTAAAGAAAATGTGTGTTGAAGCTCAATCTTGGATGAGATTTTCACAATGTAAACAACATCTCAGCTAAGAGGGCGAACCAATCCTAGTCCAACTTTACTATTGAATATTTTCTGCAGTGATTCTTTTAACATCGTCCACTGTTCTTCAATGGTTTATATTTATTCTATAGCATCGTAGCTATTTTGAATTGTTATATTATACTGTTCTTGTAATTCTGTGTTCTTTGTCAGCATATTCATATTAGGGGTGTTATCTGCCCTTGTAGTTTTTAATCTCTTTAATCAGACTGTTGGGTCACCGTTGCTGATTAAGCATCTCATAAACAGATGTGCAGTGTGAGCAAAGATTGTTATTTCTTTTGTACCAGGGTTTGGTTGTGGCTGTGGTGGAATATGCACTGGCAATTCTGACTCTTAGCCAAACTCAGATCGAAAGACTGGATAGAGTCCAGAATGCAGCAATGCGTATCATTCTGGGATGCACAAGAGACACATCGACAAGAGCTATGCGATACCTACTTGACTGCCCAACAGCTGAGCATAGATTACAGTATTGCCGTGCACGGCGTACCTTCAAATACATGCAGATAAGGAACACCCGTTGCATTCCGAAATACAGAAAGTTAAAGGCAGCAGACTCAAGTGAGGAAGGTCGTGGATGGGACATGCTGAGGATGTAATACAAAGCGTGTGCCGATTACAGGATGTGGCAGCTGGTGCGGAATGGATAGGTCTACCCACAGATTTCGAAACTTGTTTGAGAGTAGTAATATCACTTAGCAGGGAATGCAGAGAATGGTGTCCCACAGCTGTGGAGAAAGAAGTGCAGGCTTTAATCAGTGAGAATACCAAAGAGGGGGATGTGATTATATACACTGATGGATCTGTAATTAGGCATGTTCGCAGTGCTTGGGCCTTTACAGCTCAGTGCGCAGGTAAAACGATCAAGGAGGAAAGTGGTGCCTTTGCGGTCACTATGAGTAGTATGACCATGGAGACTATGGCTGTGACCAAGGCATTTGAGTGGCTACGCACACAGAAAGTAACGCAGGTCTGCATCTTGAGTGACTCTATGAGTATGATTAAGAAGGTACAAGTGGGTCTTGTTCGCGAACAGTGGATTGAGGCCTTGAGAAATGCGAGCTTGAAAGCGGTTAGATTTATTTTCGTGCCGGGACATGTGGGCGTTCGAGGCAATGAAAGAGCGGATCGACTGGCATCGTGTGCGATTGTGGCAAAGGGTGATGGGGCAATGGATCACGCTGACGTTTTGAACTCCTTAAGAGATATAACATGCGAGAGTGAGACGAATGTGGATGATGATTCCTTTTCAATGGCTAGGATTAAAGATCAGGGATTGAGATGCGGTGTTGCTAGAGGTGAACATTTTGGAGGGCGCAGAAGAATGATGGTCAACCAGCATAGGACCGGTACAGTCAGCAGAAGTGTGATGGCGGATACACTCAAGGAGATATCGGAGCAACTATGGATGTGTCCAGTTTGCAGTGATGATGATCCGACGACTAACTAACTAACTAACTAAACAGATGAATACCCATGTGGATCCGGAACCCAGACTCCAGAACACATAGAATCACCATGTTATTATTTCTGGCCAATCTACCAGGACCTCACCTCTTTAATTTCTGGTGCCTAATCCAAATCTACTAGTAACATCCTCATCTTGGCTGTCCCCTAACTTAGCATTGATATCGCCCATGACAATATTTACTTCATGTTGTTTGCATTATTTCATAGCTGTATTCAAGTGCTTGTAAAATTGATGTATGTCCTTTTCTGTACTCTCTGATGTTGATGCATAAACTTGGATGATATTTATATTAATAGGCTGCCCCTTTAGTTTTGCTAATGGAACTCTGATATATTCCAGAATCCTATAACAGATCTCGCACTCTGTTTATCTAATATTACTCTCAGACTGTTCCTATGTTGATCTCCTCAGTATATTATTCTAAAATCGTGTGATATTATGCTACCTGCTCCAAGTCATCTCATCTCACATAGACATAGTATGTTGATATTCATACTGTTCATTTCCTGCTTTATATTATCTAATTTTCCTAAGCCTGTCAGTGTCAGAATGTTTCAGGTTGCAATCTTGATTGACTTGCATTTGATGGACTTGTTTATGGGAACTGGCATGTTATTTGAGTTTTGACAAAACATAATGTGATAATACAGAGATAATACAGCAGAAGTTTCCCAATTACTTTCTGCCGGTTTATGGTATTCTTCACTAAGGTACAGGTGAGTCCCATGGCAGCAATCTGCCATCGATTATGACGATAACTCTTCATGTACTTAGCCACAGCAACTATTATGTGGGGTGGCAGTTCTCTTCCTTTTCTGTCTTTACCTCCCCTAACTCATGCGTCAGGAACTCATTTACAGCTGAGTCGACTGGAGAAATGGTTGTGTCAGGTGAGAAATCAGGACCCTGAATTTTTTGTCCCGACGTGGTTTCGAAACCTGGCACGCTGTAACCCAATGATAGCGGGCAAGCTCATTATCAACTAGACTACAGCATTCCTCTCTACTAGACTTTGGTCAAAAATAGCCTGACCTACAAGGCAGCAGTGGTTTGATTTTAGAGTGGCCTTCTCTTTGATGAATTGCCTTCCCGAAACAAATGAATCCCATCTGTCTTTCAAACCATTGTGTCACACTAACAATCTGGGTCATTTCACAAGCACAAATCGCACATAAACAAAAGTTAATGCGCTTTTGTAAGTGGAACGTGACAATATCCATTTGTCAGCAACAATATATCACAATATCATAGAAAACACAGTTGCAGATGACATTTTCTTGCTTAAACAATTGCAAGTTAGTGGATGCAACAATTTTCACTGTTATCCACCACCATGTTGATCACATGATGGATAAAAGAACGATTAGCTCAAAATAACATCCTAGCACTCGAACTTGCATACGCCTTGATATTCTCCAATGCACAGAATGTTTCTCAGATATAAGGTAACGGTAGGTCCCATGTCATCTGCTGTCGAGGATGAAGATAACTCTTCATGTGCTCAGCTGCAGCAACTATTAGGTGGGGTGGCCAGTTCTCTTCCTTGCTGTTTTTACCTCCCCTAACTCATGTGTCAGGTACTCATTAACAGCTGAGTCGACTGGAGGAGTGGCCATGAAAAGTGAGAAATCACATACCAAATTTTTTTAAATGTATTCTCAGATATACAAGATTATAACAAAGAAGTTTCTCTATGGATGAATCATTCTATGAGTTACGATTCCATGACTTTGCGATGGAGATGTAATTTTATCCATCAGGCCAGATGAATGTAATTAAGATTATTATATGACATTATCGTCAGTCAAAACTTATATTCTTATAAAGTATACTCAAGTAACAACTATATAATATTTTTTTTTATAATTCAATAAGTGAGTTCTTATAATGTAACTTTCATACTAAGAATAGCTGATGTGGGTACAATCCTGGTAGATCAACTGGAGATTGAAGATCGCAAGTAAATACATCAAACTACGACTATTCAATGCAAGTGAGATTCCATTATTGTCATATGGATGTAAATGTTGGAAATCTACCGCAATAATGGATAAGAAGTTAGTTGCCTTAGAGAATAAATGCCTCAGAAAATCACAAATACTAATTGGAGAGACTTAAAATCAAACGACATACCAAGAGAGGAGACAAAACAACAATATGTGACAAACATCATCAGAAAACACTACTGGACATACATCGGCCACATACTTAGAATGAAGGAAATCAGAATTTCACGACAAGTCTTCATGTGGACACCAGACGGGAAAAGAAAATAAGGAAGACCAAAAACAACGCTCACAACATTTATGAATGAATTAAAATAAACAGGCATAAATGCACAAGACCTGCAATCCTTGGCAACTGACCGACAGGCATGGAGAACTATGACATCCGCCCTATGTGCCAAACTTGGCAAAAGAGAAACTGACTGACTAACTCAACTGGCAATCAGTGACATCATAAAATTTCAGATCGGCACAGATTTTATAAAAAGTTAGACTGTAGTCATGTATTGTATATGATGTGTGTTTGATTATTTGATGGTTGCACTGTAAACAAGTGATTGGGGAATTTCTGCTTCTGTGACAAAAATCGGAACACAAATAATGATATTCATAAATAGTATTTCTTACCAATCATCATAAACATTTCATTCACTGCATGACCACTTTTAGCTGAACATTCTGCAAAAATTAACCCTGCATCTTCTGCAAATGCTCTTGCATGCTGAAGTGAAGAAAACATAAAATACATTTACTATTTGTAATTTCAAGTAACAGCACAGTGTTAAAAAAATACAATCTTTATTCATAAGACATTGATTTTAACTGACACCACAGCAAAAGACATTAATAAGTGCAGTAATCATTACTGCGAGTTAAAATTCTGAATTCTTTAACTCACACCCCTACAAATTTAAGACAGTATTGTGAAGTCTTTAACTCACACTCCTACATATTAAACTTTTAGCACCCTACCAGCGACTATTAGTCACTGTTGCTATGTACTGATTTACTGGTACGGAACGACAAAATGTTAGGGTCAAATTACCTGAATCAGCGAATCCTAGCTGGCAATAATATTCAACTTCCTTTTCCTGGATTTGGTTAAGAAGAAAGAAGAATATTGGACAAGTAATTTTAAATCTAGTCATTTGCCCTAACTGTTGCATCATCGTGAATCCGGTTGTAATTGATGTCACTGTTGGTAAAATTATTATGGATTGTGATTTTGATGGTGGGGAATTCTTAGGAATTACATTTGTTTTCAAAGCAGATATGAGTGGCAGTAGTGACACATTAGTTTCTAGACAACTTAACCTTCACCGAGCCGATATGATATCCAGCCGCCGAAAAACAAAATGGCCGCGCGCGCTGATGGCGGGCCGTCCCTACCAGCGAGATTATCATGAGATTTACACGTACCACAGTCGTGCACATAGCTGGGGACATGCGCAATCGAAGCCGGTACATCCCCCACTTCCGACATGATCGTTTTTGAGAATGGCTGGCTATTCGTAAAAGTTTAAGAGCAATTAATCTGACCACATCTGTACACCGGTACGATGCCATGATGATGGATCGGTTTTACAGACCTTTATTTCATCGTATTTCAAATAATCTCACTGGATCTCTCTTGCAGCAGGACAATGGTGCCACTAAATTTCCAGCAGGATGTAGTCCAGTGAATGGAAATGAGTTGTGTCACTGTTTTATTTGCACCAATGATCCAACACATCCATCTTCAGCAGATACCAGAAAATGTTATGTTAGTTTTGTTATGAAACATTGAATCGTGGCTTGAATCATGGATTATTAGGTTCTTTAGTTTCACAGCAGTGAATATACAGAATGCCGTGCTGGTATGGGGACTTGTACGTTTGATATCGAATATTTTGAAGTGGCAGAAAAAAATAACTCTAGGCCTAAGCTCAAAGAACGATTTTACTGCAAATCTACATGTTTTATACAGTTCCCCCGGCTATATTTTGATAATTTCGCAGTGAAAGAACATAAATACAACAGATTTACGTGATTTAGTTGACAGTGTTGCCAAGGAATTCGATATGTAAGGTAAGTTATTTTTTTTCCTTATTTTTTCCCTCTTTATTTGTTATAAAATATATGTTTTTTGTGAAAAACGTCTTTACCACTTTCTCATACGTCTGGTATCACACACACACGTACATAAATTACACCAATATATGCATAATTCAATTCTTTATTTATATGTGCAAATATTATTTAAATATCTCTAACAACCAAAAAATTATCACATTTTCAAAACAGTCACCATCAATAATGAAAATTTTCAAAAAAGAATCCGGTGGCAGGGAGACGTTTCGTATTTTTTAATCTGGCTTGCTAAAGGTTAAAGGTTGAATATAGATTTTGTGAACTGCTGACACTAGACCTAGTGAGAAATGGATCCGCCAAGGTAAGTGACTATGGGTTTTATTTGTTTTAACATGTTTTATTTGTTCTAACAGGCGATATCTTCTACTTCAGCTTCCATTCTCAAACTCCCACTGGATCTCTCTTGCAGCAGGACAATGGTGCCACTAAATTTCCAGCAGGATGTAGTCCAGTGAATGGAAATGAGTTGTGTCACTGTTTTATTTGCACCAATGATCCAACACATCCATCTTCAGCAGATACCAGAAAATGTTATGTTAGTTTTGTTATGAAACAACATAAATAAATAGGCCTAGCTATATCAGAGAATTAATCAGTGTTGCCACACATTGGTCAAGTATAGGTACATCAAGAAATGTTTTTGTTGGAATTATTTTTAAAAATTTTTCATCTTCAAAACTTCCTCAAACCTCTTCTATCACACATAGAAAAGAAAATAAAATAGCAATATATGTTGTATTTAATTCTTTATTTACATGCACAAAAATTATTTAGTTATTGCATTTTCCACCAATAATATGCAAATTGTCAAAAAATAAGCTTGGCGGAATTTGTATAATTTTAGGGTAAGGTGCTAAAGGTTAAAACAGTATTGTGAAGTCTTTAACTCATATCCCTCCCTAAATGTTAATAAAGTTCAGAGTATAAAGTGAAATGCCCCTTTCCACACCTTTGAGGCATATACAATGTTGGACCCATATTTTTCAGTGTAATATTGTATACTATACAACACTGGCAGAAACACAACAGATATCGCTGACGGTGTATAGAGTGGACTAGATCAATTGTCGATATGGTGCAGAACATACAACGCTGTGATCAATCCCTCTAAAGCAAAGGTCATCTGGTACTTCTTAAATAATGATCTGGTCAATGACACACTGCTAGTTGCATGGGCTCATTCATTGAAAGAGAACAGGATTTTAAATATCTTGGGATAATCTTTGATAGAAGTCTCAAATTCAACAAACACGTCACAAATATAATTCAGAAGACTAAAAGAGGGATCAGTGCTATCAAGGTTATGGTGACCTTTGACATGCAGCAATGGGTACTTTTTCTACTTCTGCACATGTTGGTGCTATCTGTCATAGATGATGCCCTCAGCGTACTAACACTGTCACAGACACATGTCGATAGATTGGAAAAAGTTCAAAATGGGGCAATGAAGCTGTACTGGGGTGTACTAGAGATACACCGTTCTCTGCTATGAGATTTCTGCTTGATCTCCCCAGCATTAGAATGTGACATCAGGTAGCACAAGTTAGGTCATACCTTAAAGTGACAGAATACAACCAGCACCCATTACACCAACGTCTAGATGAGTCAAAGGGAAAATGAATCAAGCGTGGCAAATCATGGATGGCAGAGGCTGAAGACACACTGCGAAGAGTATGTAAATTTGAAGAAGTAGGAAAGGGCAGTGAATGGGTGGAGGTAGACACTGAGAAGAAAGCACTGACTAAAGTAATAATACAACTAGATGCGTGTCGAAAATGGACATGTGTCAGGGCCAGGTTTCAGTGCATTAACTCGCCCAGCTATACTCGAAATCGCAAGACATAATTATATAAACAGATAAATTATATGGCTCAGTTAACAGAAACACAAATAAAAGCGGTTAGGGTTTTGTTGCCTACAGAAATGGCGTGAAGTTGATTGAGAAATCTTCAGCATATTCCACTGTCACATCAAGCATGAGGATGAAGATAGAGGGAGTTACAGCAGCACTTAATTGGTTGATAACTGATACATCAACACACTCGGTAATATCCACAGACTCTCAAAGCATGCTGCGCAAGATAGAAAAGTTTATGCTAAGAAAAGACTGGTGGGACTTAATGAACAACTCAATTGTCCAGAGCATTACATGGATATACTGCCCTGGTCATGCTGGGGTCAGAGGAAATGAGAGAGCCGACTTATTGGAAGGCAATGCTGTGATAGACGGCACATTGCTGAGAAGAGATAAAGCAGACTTGATCAAGGCAGTAATAAATTCATTCCAAGATGAAGATGATATCAATGAGGCTGAGACGTACTCATACAGAGAATGTTAGAAATGGGAGTATCTTGAGGTGAGGGAAGGAAAAGTAAATTTTTTGGAAAGTCCCAAAGATCACACAATCAACACCTGACCAAGACTCTGAGTTTACATACACTGTGATGGCTGTTGGAACAGAGGGTGGAGCACTTGTGGGAATGCCCTGCATGCTGTGAATCCAGTTTCTTAATCAAGAATACAAAGGATGATGTGGTCATCACTGATGATGATGTAAGTAATCCTTTTAGCTGTGAGCAGGTAGCTCTTCTGACAAAAGTACAGGTCCTCCTCAGTTGTGATGACTGGGGTGGCACTTGATGACTGGGGTGGCACCCAAGTTTCTAAGGTTACTTGTCTCAGAGATTTTGTTGGGCTAGGAGAGTTTATTGATTTTATGGTGTCTGTTTCCTGAAGGGAGGCATTCCAGTGCAGCAGTATTCCAGGATCATCACTTCCTGCATGAGATGTAGCATAAACTTCTGGACCAACCTATTTCATTATTCTTCCATCAGATTTGCTTACCCATCTGATTAATAGTTTATCTGGCATACCCTGTCACTTATGAGTCTGTTACAAAAGGACAAAGGAGCAATGTCTGTTGGCTTGCATCTTTTCATCATCCATAGGGATTATGTGATACAAGACAAAAGTAAGTTAAGAAATTGAGACAAGATATACATTATGCCCATGAGTTAGGGGACAACAGGACATACAACATAAAATATACCAGTAACTATAAAGATGAATGTTAGAGGGATTTTTATTGGACGAACAGCCTCGCTATATAGTCAAATCATCTACTAAAAGTATAATGGAACATGTTGGTTTGTCTACTGGCAGCAAGCAAGGGGTATGCAGAGATACAAGTGGAAGGAAACATCAGGAGATTGACAGGATATAGTTTAGCAGAGTGCACAGCCAAGTAAAGACACAGAAGATGTAGAAGGTTTGTTGCAGCCAACCTTCGATGTGGAGATTACACCTGAAGATGATGATGGTGATGATGATGGTGTTAGGCATTGGTTAGACATTCCACATGTGTGAAATTGTACAGAAGAAAGAGCAAAATATCCACTGAGTAAAGTGAATCATCAAGCTTGACTGATGAAAGTCCTGAAGTGCTGGTTACTCTTCTTCTTCAGCGTTCATTCTCAAACTCCCACTAGATTTCTCTTGTAACAGGACAATAGCCCTACAAGATTTCCAGCTGAATATAGTCCAGAGAATGGAAATTTGAAAAATGCGTTGTGTTGCTGTTTTATTTGCGCCAATGGCTCAACACATCCGTCTTCGGCGGAACTAAGATAATGATGAAGATATAAAGACTTGTAGTGAATTGTAATCACATAACATACCTCAGTTTGTACAGCTCGATGTTCTGAAGCAAGATCAACCTTATTCCCAGCCAACACAATCACAATATTACTTGTAGCCTGTTGTCTCAGTTCTTGCACCCACAATATTGCTTTGTCAAATGTATTCTGAGATGATGAAGAGGTCATGAGAAAAAAATGAGACAACATTTGCAAATGAATAGTGAATAGTGACAATGATCTCCTTTTTCTTGTTCACAGTTTAACATGTCCATACAGCAAGTCTGGTGTTCTTGATGTTTGGTTAGTTGGTTGATGATCCAGGGGTATATGGGCTCATGCCCTTTGACCCAATGTAATTGTGTGATATATGCATGTGTTTGTGAGCTGTTTTTTTTGTTTCATATATAATATTCCAGTTATCTGGCCTTGGAGGAAGAAGCACCCTGGAGTGGGATGCAGTTGTATTATGTTGAGGTGATTGCATAGCTGTACGTGTCGTGTGTGAAATGCATTTTGGTTTCTCCTTCCTATGAGGTCAATGTTGTCTGGAATGGTCATATATTTGTAGATTCTCTTCTAGTGTTTCACATGGTTCATCTGGTCATCTTTTAACTGGTTTTCTTGTTGTTGTGTTTGAAAGCTCTTCAGGACATCCATACAGTTTTCTATGGAAGTCTGTCTCTGTGGGCTAGTGCTCGAAACACAACTAATGTAGTGTACTGCAGTTTCACAAACTGTACTGCCTATCCGATGCACAGAAATGATGAATTCAGATTTAGTCTATTTACATGGCTGTTTAGTCTGTTGTGTCCTGCCCTGGTGCTGAAGATGATAACTCGTTCTGCTGTCCTGATAATGATAGTGACAATGATGAAAGTGTACATGAGTTCTTCTGTGTTCATGACTCTCTGGTCATACTAGATATTTAAACCCTCCCTCTTCTGACATTCTTTGTATGTGTATGTTCTCAGCCTCATTGATATCATCTTCATCTTGAAATGAATTTATGAATGCTTTAATCAAGACTGCTTGATCTATTTTCGGCATTGTGCCATCTATCACTGCACTGCCTGCCAATAAGTCGGCTCTCTCGTTTCCTCTGACCCCTGCATGACCAGGGCAGTATATCCATGTAATGCTCTGGACAACTGAGTTATTCAGTAAATCAAACAATTCCCTTCTCAGCACGCATTTTTCTATCTTGCGCAGCATGCTTTGAGTCTGTGAGTATTACGGAGTATGTTGATGTATCAGTTATCATACAATTTTGTGCTGCTGTAACTCCATCTATCTCCATCCTCATGCTCGAAATGACAGTGTTCATGACTCTCTGGTCTTGCTAGATTTTCAAACTCTCTTCTGTAGACATGACTCTCTGATCTTGCTAGATCTTCAAACCCTCTCTCTTTTGTGGACATGACTCTCTGATCTTGCTAGATCTTCAAACCCTCTATCTTCTATAGACATGACTCTCTGATCTTGCTAGATATTCAAACTCTCTCTCTTTTGTGGACATAACTCTCTGGTCTTGCTAGATCTTCAAACTCTCTCTCTTTTGTGGACATGACTGATCTTGCTAGATCTTCAAACCCTCTATCTTCTGTAGACAAGACTCTCTGATCTTGCTAGATCTTCAAACCCTCTATCTTCTGTAGACATGACTCTCTGATCTTGCTAGATCTTCAAACTCTCTCTCTTTTATGGACATGACTCTCTGATCTTGCTAGATCTTCAAACCCTCTATCGTCTGTGGACATGACTCTCTGATCTTGCTAGATCTTCATCAGGATGAAGCTTGAGATTTTCTCCAGTTCAACGTGACAAGATTAAATACTAAATTTCTAAACATTTTTCTGCTGTTTGTTGCAAGGACCCAAACGAGGAGCAGAGAGTAGCAACATTTTGACCTGATTCACAGGTAGCACGAGATGACAAAATAGATTTGGCAGATGAAGTTGGCTGCTCCACCCATAGATCAAAATAATCAAAAGCCATGCTGAACTTGGATTGTCAAAACAAAAGGCACAGATATCACAACCTAGCTGTAAACCATGAAATAGTGCATTCCATTATCTAGGCTAACTGGCTAATTTAATGTTTCGTACAAAAGCAATTTTTATGCTTAATGGCCATGAGTCTATATTATTGCACTCCAAGCAAACTTAATAGGGGCTCAATGTCACCTGGCACATGATGAAGGACATTCACACTGAAGGTACCTGTGGTTCGCTGGTTAAACATTCTTCTCATTCCACCTTCCAGGTGTCCAGTTTTACTACTATCACACTTAATGCATAATTCTCCAAATAATATTATTTTTGTAGTGTGGTTTTCACCCACACATCACTGTCCCCACCACAATTTCCATAACTGGAAATTAAAAACCATAATCTTTAATATAATTTTACCACAGTCTCAAAAAAATAAAGGAAACAAATAATTTGGAGGAAATTCCTTCAGCCCTCTATAATATTTGACCCCGACTACTATCGCTCGTCCGCCAAAATGGCAGACGAGAATGGAAGCGTTCTCTTTATGGTGTTCGATTAATGGTTGTTCCTTCCTGAAAGTAATCGCAACCTATGGGAATATTGTGGGAAATGTCCATTGGATTAATCGAAACTACACCTGTTTGGTGATATAATGAAACACAACTGTGTAGAAAAACAAATAATGGAGGGCAGATAACTTAGAGGGAGGAGAAAGGGCAGACCAAGAAGATGATAGACTGATGACATTAAAGATAACATGAATACATCTTAGGAAAATGCAAGCCATATGACCCAAGAGAGAAACGGGTTCTGGGAGTTCATTGGGAAGACAAGGCTCTAAATATGTCACATGACACACTATCGCCCACAAAAGCTCCAAAATAACAGATACATAGCACAAAACAAATACTTACTGTATTATTAATATCATATACTACAATGGCAGCATGGGCTCCTCTATAATACATTGGTGCCAAACTGTGATATCTCTCCTGTCCAGCAGTGTCCCAGATATCAAATTTTATGTTCTGTCCTTGAAGTTGAACAGTCTGAGTAAGGAAAGCAGCTGCAAAGAACACATTGTATGAGTAATTTTAGCTACCTGCTTGAAATAAATGTGCAATGTTCCTGGTCTTCTAGTAATTTTGCACACCCTCAGCTACCTGATTTAAGAGATGCAAAATATTTTTTCCTCATTGTTCTATATCTGCCCATATAAACATATAAGAAGTTGTGAGACTGCCCACAAATGATATTACTTGCTCCAATTTGTAATGATTTGCTCAGAAATTTAACTATATTTGTGAATCACATCTACACTTTTCTTTGTCATAAGTGTCATACCTTGCAAGCACTTCAGCTTCGTTCTCAGGTACACTGTTGTCTAAGCAAAAACTGTGCATATCTTCATCTGTTTTCAATTCCTACGAAAATCTCCTATTCTCAACGCTGAAGTCAACAGCTTTTCACACGTCTTCTCTCTAACTAATCTGATCTGAAATTCGCTTTGTTCTCTCTTCTGAAGATTTATTATCTCAACTAAACTGACCACCTCTTGCCAAGTTTTTCCTCTAGATTCAACTTGCCTGTCTGATGCTCAGTTTCTGCCCTAAAACTTCACTGCCCATCTTGTCTAACTTCTTGTTTCATCTTTTCTCTTGCTTGATCATTGGTCCCTGAAATGCCTCAACATGAAAACCTTGATCTGATTCGCTAATCCCACATCTACCATAGTTTTTGGATAACCGTACATAAGAACAAGGCATTAGTATTTAGACAGATCTAATCATAACTTACAATCACATTGTGCGATGTTAAGTCATTTCTCACCATATTCACAAAGTAACAATGAAGCTATGCCCTATTGTTTATATTCATCGTCAATCAACTCATTGAAACACTTGCATTAGGCATGGATGTTTCCACATGCACTAATTGGTGGACAGTGCATGTATCGTCATCAGCATGTCTGTAACTGGGATGATGAAACGGAAGGGGGGAAAAAACATAAATATTTTCAGACCTGTCATCTTCATTGCTGGCATATTCTTCTACATTAACATGTAAATAATGAAAAGGTAATTGAAGGGACCATTCACTTTCCCAAGAACATGAAGTGGGAATTAACATGAATGGGAGACTGCAGTAAAACCATGTACAATCATTATCATCAAGTGCCGTTTCCGAAACGAAGTTTGACTGCAATAGACCTTCAACATTCTCCATCTCTTGCTTTGGTGGTGCACTCTGCTAGACTGTAACCTGTCCATCTCACGATGTTTCTCTCCCATTTGTATCTCTGCCCACCTCCTCTCTCAAGTAAGGTCTTCAACAAAGTTTCATGTCTTTTAATATGTATCATGTAGGTAGAAAAAAAAATTATTATTATTAAATAGGTTTAGTTGAGCTTACAGGGCCCAGAGATGACATGCACACCAGAGTGCACAGGCCGGCGCTCCATAGCTGGTCGAGCATCAGGGTCAGTGAACCACAGCTGATCAAGACACTCAGTATACTTCCATGCAGTGGACATGGAAACAGGAGTGCAGTAACCCTGGTGTAACCTGGCCAAGTACTAGGGATTGAAAATACGGGAATGCCAACCCAGCCCCAAACAATGCTGGCTGAAGACAGATGTGTCAGTCAAAAGGAGCAGATAATGCAGCTTACTCTAAAACATGACACAATGCAGATCACCCTCATACGTCCTTCTCACAACTGGTTGGTTGGTTGCTGAGCCAGCGGTCCGTGGGCTCATGCCCTTTGGCCTAATGTAGCCAAGATAGTGTTCACTGTGCTCATTCCCCGCCACCAATTGACTACTGGTTATGCCGAACTTTTCTATTGCTCCAGGCATGCAACCAAATGTTCAAGTCAAAAGGATTGTCATGTCCCAAGTCACTGTGCCTTTATGATGGGTTTCAGCCATAGGAAAAAAACAGTGCTGTCAGTTTCCTCCTGCCCAGTGCTGCACAGTACATCTCTGGCTCCCTCCTAACCACAGAGGGTGCATACATATATATCCAAGGTAAACATGAAACACATTTCAACAACAAAATAAAAGCATAATTGTGTAGATGACTTGCCATGAAGCTTCTCTAAGAAGATAACCTCAATATAATGGCATGTCATCCACTAAGGTTTTCTGTTGCATGGGTTGTATGTCTAGTGGGCCATTGGTGAGACCCACAGACACAACCACATGTGTCTCAGAACTGGTCAGCAGAATGCTTTCAGAGGGTCCGCCGCAAGGTGTATGACAAAAAATAAGAAGCAAAGCTTACAACAGAATACATCAATGCTTCGACCAATAGGTTTTTATCAAGGTAAAAAAAAAGAAAGTAAAGTAACCCATAGCATTTATTAATGCCGTAGGGGTGTGAGATGTTAGCGCTCTCACATTTCACAGGCTCTGCAAATGAGGGCGATAGCCATCTCCTCTCCCTCGCAGTCTTTACTTCCCGGATTAATCTGGTACCCATTTAAGGCTGGGTCGACCTGGGAGCCGTTGCGATCTGAAAACATTTCCGCCTCAACTGGGGAATGAACCCAAGACCACTCATATGCGAAGCCAGTGCAAAGACAGTACTTTATCAAGGTAGGGACAAACAAACAAACAATATAGCACTAACATAGAAGGAGATGGCATGGTATCAGGCCCAGGGCACACTAGGGACAAGTTGGTAAGCAGCCAACTTTCTGGCAAATACAACAGGCAAGCTTTTTTGAAAAAATTGTGGCCTGGAAGGTATCGTGTCATCTTGAGAGAAATAAGTGTTTACCAACGTTGTTAGTGGGGTATCACCCAGGAAAGAAGACATGGCAGAATGCAGCCATATTTCCACAGGATATTTTTGAGGGGTTCGATTCGTGCATGGAGATATGTGCGGTCGCAATAGATATTGAGGATGCTTACAATAGGGTGTCCTTGGATGTCTTGATGGGCCAACTGTTTAATCTTGCAGTAAATCCTTTTGTCGTGCAGTGGGTTTTTGGCATCAGGGCCGCACAGGATAGTTGTTCTTAAGTGTGGTAACTGGGTATCTGCACCAATGGTTATTAGCCCTGGTCTGCCACAGGGATCACCCCTATCTCCTGTGCTGTTCAATGTATACACAGTACAGATCACTAGCAATAACATCACAGGTGCTGAAAGAACGATGTCATACGCTGAAGATATCCTGGTGTATAGGCAGGGCAGAAATCAAGAACAGTGCGTCGTGGAACTACAGAATGAGCTGGACAGACTGACACATTGGTGTAGTGATATAGGAGCAGTGGTAAATCCTTCTAAGGCATTTGTGATGTGGTTTTCCTTCAACAATTACATGGTAAAGACACCTATGCCACATGTTTTGTTGGCCGGGAAAAGTTTAGAAAGAACCATCACAATGAGATACCTGGGTGTGTTTTTTGACAGAAGTATGAGTTTCAGGGAACATGTTGACCATGTTATCATAAGAGCAGGCAAAGGCAGCAATGAAGGTTATGGCTGCTGCGCAGTGTGAGCAGAGGTTGTTATTTCTTTTGTACCAAGGTTTGGTGGTGGCAGTGGTGGAGTATGCACTGTCAATTCTGACTCTTAGCTAAACTCAGATCGAATGACTGCATAGAATCCAGAATGCAGCAATGCGCATCATTCTTGGGTGCACAAGAGATATATTCACAAGAGCTATGACTGTCAAACAGCAGATAACAGACTACAGTATTACCGTGCACACCTTCAAATACATGCAGATAAGGAACACCCATTGCATTTGAAATACAGAAAGTTAAAGGCAGCAGACTTAAGAGAGAGAAGACATGGATGGGACGTGCTAAGGATGTCATACAAAGGTATAGGTCTACCCACAGATTATGAAACTTGTTTGATAGTAGTAATATCACTTAGCAGGGGATGCAGAGAATGGTGTCTCACAGCTGTGGAGATACAAGTGGGTCTCGTGTGCAACAGTGGATTGAGGCCTTGAGAAAGATGTGGTTGAAAGTTGTTACATTTATTTTCATGCCAGGACATGTGGGTGTTTGAGGAAATGAAATAGAAGATCAACTGGTGCCATGTGCAATTGTGACACAGGGTGATGGGGCAATGGATCGAGCTGACGTTTTGAACTCCTTAACGCCCGTGTGTTTCCGGGGCCCGAAAGGGGAGCAAAGAATAGCAACACTGTTTACCTTCCACGCATGTCGTAAAAGGCGACTAAGGAGGTTATGAGATGGAGTTGGCTGTCCAATCCCATATAGGGTCAGAGACCCAAAGCCATGCTGAAGTCGGATGTGTCAGGCCGAAAGGCGCAGATATCGCAGCAATACTGTAAACCATGACACAACGCATTCCATTCTATGGACTACATCCTGCTAATCTTCAGGAGTTTGAGAATGAACGCAGAAGAAGAACTCCTTAAGAGATCCAGCACGCGAGAATGAGACTAGTGTGGATGATGATTCCTTTTCAATGGCTAGGATTAAAGATCAGGGTTTCAAATGCGGTGTTGCTAGAAGTGAACATTTTGGAGGGCGCAAAAGAATGATGGTCAACCAGCATAGGACCGGTACTGTCCACAGAAGTGTGGATACACTCAGGGAGAGATCAGAGCAACTATAGACATGTCCAGCTTGCAGTGATAATGATCTGACGACTAACTAACTAGCTGGTAAGCAGCCAGAACCATTCTGAAAGCAAATGATGCCAAGAAATTATGACAACCTATAAAATCTATTTTTGAACAAAAGTAAGACCAAGATTATGATAAATGACAAAATTTTATACTGTTTGTAAAATTCAATCAATAACAGAGAAATAGGACGAGTTACCAGTTTCAAATGTTTTGGTTCTCATATAAGCAACAATGGGGATTGCTATGCAGAAGTCGGAGACAGGCCATTCCATCAAATAAACTGATACAAATGAAGACATATGGCTGGGCTGCAACAAAATAAAACTAACTTTCCTTAGAGTCTGCATATTTCTAGTTGTAATATATGGATGTGAATCTTGGATATTCACCAATAAAGTGAGAAACAAAGCTGCAGCATTTGAAACAAAATGCTACAGAAGAATCCTTAGATAACCATGGACTAAAACATCACCAATAAGGAGATTCTGAGAGAACTGAAAGTAAAATCAAACTGGCTAAACAAGGTTCTCTCTAGAAAATTACAATATTTTGGCCATGTCAAATAACATAACAGCCTAGAAAAGACCATAATGGAGGGGATGATGCCAGGGCAATGAAAAAGAGGTAGGTCAGAAAGATAATGGACGCAAGATAACCTGAACGTGACACAGCAGCAGGAAGAGTAGCTCAAGGCCAGCAGAAGTTTTGATAGGCTGTGATAACTGCTACATTCTGTCCAAGAAATATACCACCTAATCTTCTTCTTCTTCTTCGCCTGCGTTCGTTCTCAAACTTCTGCAGATCAGCAGGATGTAGTCCGGAGAACGGAATGCGTTGTGTCATGGTTTACAGCATTTCTGCGATATCTGCGCCTTTCGGCCTGACACATCCGACTTCAGCATGGCTTTGGGGTCACTTACCCTATATGGGATGGGACAGTCAACTCCATCCCATAACCTCCATAGTCGCATCGTGCGACATGCATGGAAGGTAAACAGTGTTGCTATTCTTTGCTCCCCTTTCGGGCCCCAACTACACACAGGCGATACCACCTAATGATGAATAAGGTATTTACTTTCAATATTTTGACAGGTATGGGAATACATTTGCAATTTTTTGTATTATAAAAGTACTTTGAAAAATAACATGAGAACAGTATGAGTGGTGACACAAAGCAGTTACAATGTAAGTACACACCTCCAACTGTAGCTTCGCTGTGTTCAGAAAACTGTCCTCGAACAAATCTCTGTGCTAGGCTGGACTTTCCAACACTCTGATGTCCCAGAAGAACAAGTTTTGCTTGTTGTATTCTTCTGCCTGCTGATGTCCCAGGTTTGGGCCCAGTGTTATGTTGACCTCCACTCATTGTGAATTGTTCCACTCAGGTAGTAGGTGTTCACTGTATTATGGCCAAATTGTACCTTGTTTCGATGATTTTTATATGCTCACACTTCAAAAATCAAAAACTGCATAGTCATGACAGTGCTACATTGCCAATTAGGCTTGCGAAACCTGAAACAAATCATTTTTAAAAAAACGTAACAATAAAATCGATGAATAACTTTTACAGATTAGGAAAAATTATTTTTTTTAAAGTTAAGGACCAGTAGCTGGAAATGAACAAAAAATGTAAAACATTATATTCCATAACTAATTAATCTAAAATTGATTTTTCTCAAACAACACACATTCAGAATGTGCTGCATGGACAACCAGCCGAGCATATGACAAGTGTTAAACTCAGCAAGCATGCTGAAAAAATGCTGCTGAGATGCCAACATTTATTTATTATAATGATGTCTGATCATGAAACAAGATGTGCTAATCCAAAAAAAGTGTGATGCATTTGGGAGACTATAGTGTTGGTCCTGAGCTATACTCACAAAATTGTCTTTATAAGCAACACAGCTGCTGCATAACCAGTGCATAACAATATGCCTCAATGATGAAAGGGGTGTCTCATCAGGTAGCATATCCTGAACAGGATGCAGCAGTCATCACAGCCTTTCGAAACTTGTCTATTTTGAGCCAGACTTCCTGATTCTTTTACTGTCATGTTCAAGTGGTCTTTCATGTCTTGCATCCATCTTCTTCTTGGTCTGGCTTTTCCTCCTCTCTCTGGCATCATTCCCTCCATTATAGTCTTCCCTATGCCGTTGTGGCATTTGAAATGGCCAAAATATTTTCATTTTCTGGAAAGAACCATGCTGTTTAGCCAGTATTGAAAGCTGAGAATTTGAATAAAGGACCCCGCCGAAGACGGATGTGTCGGGCCATTGGCGCAAATAAAACGGCGACACAACGCATTTCCATTCTCTGGACTACATCCTGCTGGAAATCTAGTAGGACAATTGTCCTGCTACAAGAGAGATCTGGCAGGAGTTTGAGAATGAACGCTGAAGAAGAAGAAGAATAAAGGACGAGTCATTGCTTGATTGCACAATGTCTGAAATTTAGCTCAGATTTCTTCTTCAGTATTCATTCTCAAACTCCAATAGGATCTCTCTTGTAGCAGGACAACGGTCCTACTAGATTTCCAGCAGAATGTAGTCCAGAGAATGGAAATGCATTGTGTCGCCATTTTATTTACACCAATGGCCAGACACATCCATTTTTGGCGAATAGCTCAGATTTGTAGTATTTCATTCAGTTATTATCAGGCTTTGCCCAGACTGGGATTGTCAAAGAATGGCAACACAGGTAATCCTAGAGTCACTATACCTCGAGAAGATTGCTTAATCAAAGGCAATCACTGCAACAGAGAACTGCAAGTGTAAATGTTATCAGGCAGTTCCTCAGAGATGCTACTAACGGTAATCAGTGATCAGACTATTTGGAATCGCTTTCATGAAGCCAATCTTCGTGCTTGTCATCCAGCCATTCAATGACACTTGACTCCTGCCCACAGAGAAGCTCATTTAGCATGGTGTATACAGCACATGTATTGGTGATGTGCAGTGTGCTAATGTTATGTTCATTGGTGAGTTCTTATTTGTCTTGGAGCTAACAGATGGATGAGAGTATTGAGGTGAATGCTTTGGTGATGGTGCAGTCCTCAAACATAATCAATATGAGGGATCAGTGACAATGTGGGGAGACATTAGTTAACTCCAACCCCCCTCTATTGAGTGATTGGGATTCTGAATGGTGAATTCTACTGTGATGAAAATCTACTGCCGATATCCATCTCAGCACTGAAAGTTATTGGGCACAATGCAGTCCTTCAAGATCATAATGCAAGACTACACACACAGTTCTCATGCATAAATGCATTTCTGCAACATGTGGGTGTCCGTAGAATGGAATGCCCTGCAAACAGTAGCGATATGAATCCTATATAACATCTCTGGGGTGAGCTTGACTGACAAGTTAATCAATATCAGCAATCTCCTGCAACTGTGTATGAATTGCTCCTGGTACTTCAGAATCAATGGCTGGCAGTGTCCTAATTTTTCATTCACAAGTTCATCATTTCCATGCAACAGCTGTGCCTTCAATGTGTTCCATATAATGGATGGCACACACACCATACTGACAATGTTGACCTTTGTTGTTATTTTCACTAATCTGGAAAATGAGGGTTGTGTTGATTGCTGTGCTATCATTTTACATATGTTAACGCTTGTGTCATGAAATATAGTGTCGATGGATGTGCTATCAATTTACATAGGTTAATGTTTGTGTCATGAAATATAGTGTTGATTGATGTGCTATCATTTTACATATGTTAATGTTTGTGTCATGAAATATAGTGTCGATTGATAAGCTTGTCATATATTGTGAAATGCTGTTCTGCTATTTTTTCTTTTCTATGAATTAACCAAAGTGGTTTTTAGCATTTTTTGAAGGGTATACATATAATCTGGTTTTTTTACATTTTTTGGGGTCAAATTGACATGAATCATCTCACAATGACTTGTCACGGTGAGCACAAGAATAACTTGGAAACCAAGAAACAAGGAAGTAATTTGCAGTTATAGCATTTAAAAATTTTTCAATTTCCCTGACATGTGATCTGAAAATAGAAAAACCATGAACAACAAGTAATTAACACGTGCAAAGAACTTCACTGAAAATTTTGGAAATAAGTTATATAAGTATAAACATTAGATAATGACAGATTCTCTTAACAAGATACAAAAATTAAGAAATCAGATTAAAAAAAATTAAGAAATCAGATTTAAACAAATGCAAATAAGAGTTCTCAAGGCAAAAGTGCATAAGTTATATACATATTTTGAAGTAAACACTAGGATTTTTAAAAAAATATCAAACTTAACGATAGGAAATACATTGTCAGAATTTACTGATATATATATATATATATATATATATGTAGATGTGTGTATAATATATAATATACATTATACACACATATAATTACAATTTTACACAATTAGCAGTGCCTAAAAATGCAACAATAATTAAATAGCACTGTCTAAAACAGGATATACTTCAATTATGTTTATATATAGACCCCTATGTGAATGTTTTGTGGATATGACAATACACCTCGACAGTTTCTATAAAGTGTTCTTTATAGTGGTGCAGTTTTTAAAAATGTGCTATACTGTTTTGAAATAATATGACAGTGTTACTGTAGTACTCTCTTCTTTGTCGGATATCCTCTTGCATTTTAGTTAATATATATGTGGAATAATATGGATAGTTCATGTTTGTTTTATTATAAATGCCAGGAGCTATTCATTTATTATTACTTGCTGCTTTTCTTCAATACTGAGAATTCTAATGAAACTGAATAACCGGTCGAGAGCACAACAATTCTGTATAACCTATTGTCAATACTAATTTGTATTACTACTTTTAGCAGGGACTGTGCTGAGAAAACTGTTTCACTAAGCAATCTCACTCTTTAAAACACTGTCAAATTATATTGAAAATAACTGCCGAAGACGGATGTGTCTGGCCATTGGTGCAAATAAAACGCCGACATAACGCATTTCCATTCTCTAGACTACATCCTGCTGGAAATCTAGTAGGACAATGGTCCTGCTATAAGGGAGATCCAGCAGGAGTTTGAGAATGAACACTGAAGAAGAAGAAGATATTGACAATAGAGTGTTTTACATTTTCATAAGATCTCTTCATTAACATCAGCAATGTCATGCTCTTAATTATCACATCTCTCTCTGGCATATCCTCATGTATTTTGAAACAAGTTATTAGGGAGCTAGTTATCCATTAAAAAACAGATGGAAAGTCTATTTTCTTATGAAGGATTACCTAATATTAACTTGTCTAATATGGTATAGACAACAGGACTAGCTATTTTGTTACCGATTCCTACATGGTTTACAGCAACAGTCCTTTTGATCTCTATACAGGATGTCATGTCTCTGACAGGCATCATGTGAGACACTTTGACACACTTCAATGAGTGAAAAGGACTTCTGCTCTTTACACAATATATATAGTTTTATATGTATACTTTTATATTCATTTAAGTCTGGGAACTAGTCAAGTCTCTTTGGTCCAATGACTTCAGGTCGCTGAATGTGACACTGCATAATTAAATCATAACATTCAGTATATTCTCATGCCTAAATATTTCTCCGCATATTTGAAGAATACCTTATAAAGGATATTGATATTTACATATTGTAGAAATTTTAGGAGTCACTAATAGATTCAAGTATATTGTCAGTACAGTGTGAATGATTGGCTTTCAAACCAAGACATCAGTTTGACAGAGTCAACTCTGCGTATTTGCTTTTATCTAAATCTATTTTAAACATGTCTTTATAAATAGATGCATTTAATTGTAATATCTACAAACCACTAGTATTAAATTAAAACTCTATGGACTTCTGTACAAATTAGAAAACGCTGTCAAGTTTATAGAAGAAAACAAAACTTCAGATATAAACATATTCCAAGCAAACTAAAGGAAAAGTAATAAAGTACTAGATACAAGCACATACTATTAATATATTCATTTCTTGTAAAAAGTGTGTACAGAATCCCTCACTCAAACGTACCGGTATATACTTTCATCATAGTCCATCAAACACAGCTTTACAAAACATAAATCTTCAAACATTTCATTATAATCTTTAACAAATCTTTTCTGCAAACTTCCTAGTAGAACATGAAAGATAACTTATTCATGATAACAGCTAGTAGAAGATATGAGCACTTGAACTAAACATTTGAACCGAGTATAATAGATTTGTCTGAAAAAATTGCTGATAATGAAAGCATTATTAGTTACATTGGATCAAGTTTCTGAACACAGGTATAATGTTAATGCTTTACTGCTGTGAAATAGTTTAGATAAACAATTTGTAAAATCTTGATTGTGGGGGTGATAAAACATGATAATGGTTTGTACTTGAACTATAGGCATTTTGATCAAGGATAGTTGAGGTTAATGAGTCTACAGCTGATGGATGTGCTAGAAAGCACGCTTTATTAAATTTCAAAGAAAACATTCAAAACAAAATTGATCTAAACAGCTGATCTGTTCTAGTGGATTTATTGAAATGAAGATGTCAATGAATACACATGGATATGTATAGTGTGCAAAGACTATAATCTATAAACCTTAATGATACTTATTATTGGTTTTGTATTAATAAACAGCTTGAACAGTTAATAACCACTGGAAAGATCAAGGAGAGAAGAGATAGGGGATGACAAAGAGAAAAGTAACTAGATGGACTTGTATTGTGGCACGATAGAAGCACACCAACCGAGCTTATTGACAACACAAGAGACAGAGAGTCGTGGAGAAACATGATCGCCTATGCCAGGGATATTAAATTATATTTACTCTGGGGCCAAAATGTAGAAAATGGGGATCATCACGGACCAGAGGTCCAAATCCCAGCCTTTTTTATAACTTTATTTCACTGTTTTAGCAATGATCGCAGGCCACTTACTAGGCCTCTGCAGGCCGGATTTGGCCCGCAGGCCGCCAATTGAATAGCCTTGGCCTACGCCATTCGGCATGGCACTTGATTGATTGATTAATAACATCTTTAAAGAGTTCAAACTATCAGAATGTAATTAGTAACCAAACAGACTGAATGTGGACTTCAGCAACACATGTAAACTGAAATAAATGAAGTGACTTGCTACAATAGCTAAAACAAAAGATCTGTACTAAGAACAAAACACAAGTGTGAACAATATTTAAACTAAATAGGAAATCTAAAATTGCACACAAAAAACAATATACTTTAACCTATTAAGTAAACAATACAGATTCCAGGTCCATAGTTCTACACAGTTTATACTATGATGTCACATGAATAATGCCATTTATAGTAAGAGTATAGAGTATATAAAAGGGAGAATGTTGTTTTTTTCTCCTTTTGCATTCATTATCAAGCTTCTGTCAGTTAGTTGAAATGCAGTCAGAGGAAAGAATATATTGTAGTGTGGTTTACAATTTGATTGCAAATTGTGCATAGTGCCAGGAAGAAGACTGTTTGAATACTCTTCCAACAATAATTCTTGTACAATGAAATGACAAAATTTGCAGTTACAAAATGATGACAGAGAGCTGGAGTGAGAATTTTTTAGAAAAGTCAATTAGGAAGTTCAGAGAACTACTGCTAGGCATATACCTTAGCTACTCTAACCATTGTTGTTTCTCTGCTTTTGTCAATTAGGAAGTTCAGAGAACTAATGGTAGGCATATACCTTAGCTACTCTAACCATTGTTGTTTCTCTGCTTTTCATGT
Organism: Meghimatium bilineatum; assembly: GCA_034231615.1. NCBI lineage: Eukaryota > Metazoa > Mollusca > Gastropoda > Stylommatophora > Philomycidae > Meghimatium > Meghimatium bilineatum. The sequence continues at coordinate 40,038,078 of CM067305.1, read as the reverse complement.
GAGGCATCGCAGGATTAAATGACAATTGATTTTCGGGCTATGCTACGTTTGATAGCAATAATATTGTGATGTCTCAGAATGTTAATAGCTCCTTCAATACACATTCTTCTTGGTCTTTGTCTGCCTCTTGCTGTTCCCATTCTATAATTTGTATGCTCTTGCTGCTGGCCAGTTTGCATTCATTCTCATTAAGTTGCAGAACTATTTCATTTTCTATGTTTCAAGATATTTTGACTACAGATATTGTTCCAACAGTTCTTCAACAGTAGCAAATCATGAATGTCCACAGCTCTCTATCACTAGCACTTATGTATTAAGTTCATTGTTAACTCTATGCAATGCCAGGTTGTTAAATTGCCCAATATTTTCTCATGCTGTCGCCCTCTGTCTCTCTTGTCTTCAATCTTGCCTAAGTTCTCCAAACCTCCTTGTTCATAATATGGCCAAAAAAATGAAAATGTCTTTTCCTTATATTACTGATTAAGCTCCGTCTTGCATTTGACTCAACACCTCCAGATTTAGTTTTTCTTGCGGTCTATGGTATTCTCAACATTCTTCAACTACATATCTACTGCCTTTAATTTCCCACTTTCCTGTTTGTTTATTGTTCAAAACTTGCATCCATATGTTAGTATAGAAGTAATGTAGCACTGCAGTGCTCTCTTTCTCACCTCTAATGCTAGGGTCATATTACACAATATATTTTCGTTTTTTCTGAATGCTGTTTTAGCCTGCCCTATTCTTCTTATTATTACAATTGAGCTTCTTTCATCTGTTACTATCTGCTATCGTTGTACATAAATACTTCAAAAACAACCTTTTCTGTGTAAACTATCTACATAAAAATGCAAAACTTTCGTCAACATGTCAACATACTCTATTTAAACCAGTTCTACTTTTTATTATAGGAACTTGAACACACAATTATATACATGTCATATGCAAGTTCAAACTGTGTGTCAAGAGATAAAAATATGTGCGCTAGCATATTAATATTAATTAATACTAATTGGTATTAACAGGAATAATGGTGGTGATCAATTATGACTGGTATTCTGTAGTTGCATCAGATAATGAAAGGAAGGAATATACACCTGCTCTTTCACAACTTATATGACTCTTAGCCCATGTGTTACTGGGGCCCGAGAGGGGAACACAGAATAACATGTTCACCTTCCATGCATGATGAAAGAGGTAGCTAAAAAGGTTATGGGATGGATATAAATAACCAAATGGTCGGTGGGTGTCCGACAAAGTGGAGGGTGCCGCAGTAACTGAACGAACAAATAGTAAAGCAAAATGAATTAAACTGGTTACTAAAAACACTTACCTTACCTATGAATAGAAATATATAAAAAAGTATATAAAAAACATACAATATAACTACACAGGAGAAATCTCAACGTATCGGTCCAAATGGGACCTTTTTCAAGAGACAAATAACTTATAAACTAAACAATAATAAACAAAATAGATGACTAAAATTGTATCACGCCATGTTTCTATGACGCAGAAATGGAAACGCATCTAGTAAAACAGAAAATGCATGCTTTCATTATAAACAAACTGGAAAGTGGGAAATTAGAGGCAATAGAGATGTGGCTGGAGGTGTTGAAAGAATAAAAAGAGAAACTGACCAAAATCAATAATATAAGAAAAAGACCTTAATTTTTTTGTCACTTTATGAGACAGGCAGGTTTTGAGAACAAAGTTACAACAGGCAAGACTGAAGGCTACAGAGACAGAGGGGGACGATGTGAGAAAATATTAGTTTGACAACCTAGCAAGGAATGGAAACAACAACGATCCTGATAACCATACTGTGGACAGAGAGCCATGGTCACCTACGCCAACCAGAATGGCATATGATAATGATTGATGAGTAATGATGAGGTTGTGTGGTGGTGGGGTGGGTGGGTTTGAGGAAGGAAAGATACAAGAAGAATCATCATTTGAAAGCGCATGGAATGAATGTGAAACCACATATAGACATAAACATATATATACAACCACACATACACAGAAATGTATACACACACCAAGATTTAAGAGATAAATATATAACAAAATGGACACAAAGATGTGTGAAGGATACCCACACAAAATGCACAGGCATGTAAACGTATCCACACATAGGAAAGGGCTCACACCAGAATAGGCATACATATTGACACAGAATGGAGATACGTGCATTAACATAAACAAGCACTCACATAAATATATATATATATATATATATATATATATATATATATATATATATATATATACATAAATCTAAACATGCATCTACATAAACACTTTCTCACATACATAAAAACAATAACATGAACATTCACACACATAGAAACATATACATATATTAATGTAAATATAAATGTTTGTTCACATAAAGATAATGCTATAACACATGCATATGCATACATATAAATGTGTGACCCAAAGTAATTGTGTGGATTAAAAAAACCATGTAAAACAAAATGCATATACAAATAACTATAAATGTGTGGGAACCCATCAAAGAGACAACTGCAATAACACAGAGGAAATCAAAGTCTAAATATGTAAATGATTGAACAATAACAATAGGGCATTCTAATGTACAATTGATGAACTAGAGTACAAAATAATCACATGTTGACATACACAAACAAAAGAAGACATAAAGGAAATATTAAAAAGTCCGGCAAACACAAAAATAATTACTCATGAAAGTGTACAAAGACAAATAATTACAAGAATCAGTGCAATACGGGAGTAGAGGTTATAAAGAAGAGGTGGGTAACTAAAACAAATCGGTTATTAATGTTCACGAGTGTGGTTGTAAGACTTCCATATGGCAAATGAGACGATATTCCAAAGACTGACGTTGCCGGTCACCGGTATAACAACGTAACAGACCGGTTACAGAGACATCAGAGCTACCATGATGTGAGTCATGGGGAGTCATGATGATTTGTGATATCTCTCAAATGTTCTGCGAATCTATCAGCTAAATGTCTACCAGTCTCACCAATATACTTCATATCACAACGCTTACATATGAAAGAGTATATTAAATTACGGGACTAACATAAGAATGAATCCTGAATATCAAAATGTGATTTAAGAAATTGTAACATGGGAGTGAGAATAACAAAATATTAATGTTATGCAACGTATCTCCAACATCTCCTGCAGGTACCAGGTGAGCAGGTACCTTTTAAAAAACCCAGTCTTTCATAAAAAAGCACAGGTTCTTTTCCAGTTGTGAAACTGAGGTGACACCTGGACATAATGAGGTTGTCTCAAAGGCATGGCTGCCTAAAGGAGGTTTATGGATGTATGTTTAGTTCCTGAAAAGAGATATTCCAGTGCACCAGTATCTCAATGTTACCATGTCCAGCCTGAAGCACAGTATGCTTCTGGACCAAGTATATTATTGTTCTTCTGTCAGATTTGCTGATGCATCCGCAGTGATGTGTCAACTATGTCATGTAGGCCTACATTTAGCATTCCAGGTCAAGTAGGAGTTTGCCACAAAAGGATAAAAGCACAATTTCTGCTAGCCTGCATATCTTCATCATCCATGTGATTATTTGATAGAAGACAAAAGTAAGAAATTGTGACAATATGTGACAATGATGATTATTTTTATAGATGACAGATTGCCTCCTGCGGCATATCTGGAAAGAAGAGTGGTCATATTCTTTACACCCTTTAGCTAGTATTTTTCATTCTGTAGGTGCTCTAACCGATTGGTATTGTTTGGTAGACAGCAATAGGAGCCCCTTGCTGAGGTTAACACTAGACTGGAATGAATATCATAATGAATCATAAAGAATTTGGAATTACCCTCAGGGCGACTGAGGAAGTGTCTAAGATGTGTGTGTAACCACCAAGCTACAGGAACTGTCAGCATGCATACTGCATACTCTTCTGCTTCCTCGTGTGCTGGGAGAGATTGAGCACCTTTGAGTTTGCCTAGAGTTAAAGTATGTCAACATCAATTCAGAAAACTAAACTAAATAGAATTTCCACAGACTTGAAATTTTACTTCTATAGGATAGGGACAGCTTGCTGGAGTTTAGTAAACAATAAGGTACCATAACTTAGCCATATGCTTGGAAGTCACGAAGTTAGTAGACGTTTGTTTTGTCTACTAGTCTTTCCCCTACGTTGATGACCAAAACAAGTGCAAAATTAAAGTATTATTAAATTACAATTAGTAATTAGCCTTAGGTCTATATTATAAAATAGGCATAATGTTATTACTAATTTTATAAATGGCATCGTTTCAGATGGTAATAAATAGTAAATAGACTAACATCTTTTCTATTTGGTCAATATTATTATTTTTATCAAGTTTATCACGGACATCCGTTTCAACTTTCTTCGGTGTTGACTTGACTTATAATAATAATAGAACAATCTTTAAGTCAGAGGCGTAGGCTAATAAATACATATTGTTTCATTTGATTTTCCATTCTTTTTTACTGAGAACTCACCTTTTCAGTAAACATAGTTCTCGTGTGTTCAATAGATAATTAGTACGTTTTCCCTTCAGTACGCCTGTATAGTATATACGTATTCTTAATAAAGTTGCTACCCTACAAGAAAAGTAAACAGTGTTAGTGTTACTACTGTTACTGCTACTTCGTAAAATAACTTCCTCATAAATCAATAGAAAGGTTGCCACTTTACCATGGCATTTAAAGTCAAACACTAGAAAAAAAGCCTAACAAAATTTAACATTGTATTTTTTTTCAAACTCAAATCACACGTTTAAATCAATTTCCAGCAGATTTAATGCTCTTGTTTTATTAATATTTTGTATAGGGAATATTACAACATTAAATTCTTTTTGATATTTCATGACATATCTTGCGTTATTTTTATTTTGTATTAGTAAATGTTGCTATGCAGTTCGTCCATAAAAGGAATGATGACCATTTATTACACCCACTTTATCTTCGTCTTCTTCTGCGCTCATTCTCAAACTCCTGCAGACTAGCTGGATGTAGTTCAGAGGACGGAATGCGTTGTGCCATGGTTTACAGTATTGCTGCGATATCTGCGCCTCTCGGTCTGACCCATCCGACTTCAGCATGGCTTTTAAATCACTTACTCTACATAGGATGGGACAGCCAACTACATCCCATAACGTCCTTAGTAGCTTCTTACCACATGCATGAAAGGTAAACAGTGTTACTATTTTTGCTCCCCTTCGGCGACCCACTTTATGAAATGCAGGTAGTTATGTCCTTTTCTATGCGTTCGCAGATGGTTAATAAACCATATGATGGTAGCAAATGTCATTGGATAAGCTGCTAACTATTGTTGTTAATTAAAATTATTGACAGTTCAAAATATGCAGCATTTGATCAAGCCTTTCTTTATCAATAGGTTAAGTAGACCCTATGTCTTTCCCAGTTGCTGTTACGTTTGCGATAGTAAACGCAGGAAATGGAACATTCCTGAATGAAATTTAGGAAAGTATACTTCTTCTTCCCCAGCGCTCTTTTTCAAATTTCTTTACCAATAAGTTAATTCCCAGTTGCTGGTATGTTTATGATTGTTATCGCATGAAATGTTCCATTTCTTAAATGAAATTTGGGAAAATATACTTGTTCCCTAGCGCTCGTTCTCAAATTCATACAGGCTAACAGGATGTAGTTCAGAGAATGTAATGTGGTGTAGGTCTATTATGGTTTACAACTTTATTGAATATCTGCGTCTTATGGCCTTACATATCCGACTTCATCACCTTTTCTGGGTTAATTTGACCCTCTATGTGATAAACAGTCATCTCCACCTCCAAAAACCCCATTGGTCGCCTGCTCATGCATGGCAGGGTGCAGTATTTCCATTCTTTGCACCCATTTTGGAATCAAGTAACCGTCAAAATGTCACGTAACACACGGGCAAAAAACAATACATTTAAATAAATTACTTCCGTCAGAGCTAACTTTGGAAAGAGACATTTCATAAAGATTTACATAAAGTTATAAGAAATATTGTCGTCTATAGCACCCATGACGGTATTTATATCTTTGGTAAGGTGATGGCGTGGATACATTTTAAAAGAGCTATTTTCTTTGCGGAACTTTAATTACTGTTTTTGAAGAAAAAAATACTCAGGAACATAGGGGAAGGAGGTTTATTGGCGATATAGCAAAGTCGGACAATGTTATTCTTGTAGATACAGTAACGAAAAGCAATATTAGTCTTGGAGATACAATAAAGTCGAGCGATGTTAGTTTTGGAGATACAATAACGTCGGGCAATGTTACTCTTGGAGATACAATAACGTCAGGCAATGTGATTGACATTGGCGGTCCTATCTTCGCGACCTTCCGGTCAACGTAAATGGTGATGGGTATATGTGTGTGTTCGTCCTTCTTTTGGCCACCTTGAAATCGTGAACCCTTCTCCAGCTCACCATAGAGAAGTATCTTTGGCAGACGATGGTCTGGCATACGCACCAAATGACCTGCCAACGAATCGGTGTCTCCGTCAGGATAGTATCAATGCTTGGGATACCAGCTCTGTCAAAGACAGTGGTATCTGTAATCTTCTCTTGCCATCTGATGTTCATAACTGTTCTGAAACAAGTTGTGTGAAAGTGATTGAGTTTCATCACATGACGTCTATGCACAGTCCATGTTTCGCTAGCATATAACAGCACTGGAAGTACCAATGCTCTATGGGTATCTTCATAAATACTAAAAGGGAGTTTACCCTGTAAAAGGAAAGAATGTTTATTATCACAGGTTTTAGTGGGTTAACTGCCTTTTATGGTTTAAATATTCACCACCCCTGCTTAACCCCTATACTAACATATGGATGAGAGTCTTGGACAATAAACAAACTGGAAAGTGGGAGATTGGAGGCAACAGAGATGTGGTTCTACAGAAGAATGCTGAGAGTACCATGGACTGCCAGAAAAACTATTGTAGAGGTGTTGAAAGAGTTAAATGCGAAACGGACCTTAATCAACAATATAAGAAAAAGGCAATCTTCTTTTTTTGGCCACTTCATGAGACAGGCAGGTTTAGAGAACATAATCACAACAGGCAAGATTGAAGGCACCAGAGACAGAGGGCGACAACGTGAGAAAATATTAGGCAGTTTGACAACCTGGCACGGCAAGGAAACAACAACGACTTTGAGAAATAATACTGTGGACAGAGAGCTGTGGAGAGCCATGACCGCCTACGCCACTGGCTATCGACACAAAGTAATCAATGACAATATTTGGATGGTCAAATGCAGCACAAATGCATTATAAAAGAATGATTCCAGGTGAGTAAGAAGAAACCAGTGCGATATAAACAACATAGACTCCGAACTTAAGTGGAAAAGAAGTGCCTCAGCGAGAGGTTTTAATCCTCTATCAATCAAACAAAAAAAAGCTAGCAGAAATGTAGGATAACTGTTGAAAGACACTGTTTAAGTTGAAATATGTATGAGCGACGTGTATGCTAAATCCTTCTACAGCATAGTCATGTGGGCTGATCTCACGTAACGTCACTTTTGTCGTTGACTCGCAGCACAAAGTGCACGCTTAACAACTAATGCTCAGTCGCACCAGCCAAGATCAGTGACGCAGCGTGAGATCAGCATGCAAGACTGTTCCGGAAAATAACTGTGTACAAGGTCACTCATTGCAGGTGTTCTTAATTTCTTTTAGTTCGTAGCCTCCTCATCATCATCATCAGGTGCGATGCCGGCTGGCGTAGGCGATCATATATCTCCACAGCTCTCTATCTCCAGTATTATGTATCAGGATCGTTGCTGTTTTACTGCCGTGCCAGGCTGTTAAATTATCTATATTTTCTCACGCTGTCATCATCTGCCTCTTTTGTTTTCAATTTTGCCTGTTGTGACTATATTCTCCAAACCTCCTTGTATGCCAAAACGTAGCCAAAACATGAAGATTGTATTTTTTCTTATATTATTGATTAAGCTCCTTCTCGCATTTGACTCTTTCAACACCTCCACATTTGTTTTTCTGGTAGTCCATGGTATTCTCAGTATTCTTCTGTAGAACTACACCTCTACTGTCTTTAATTTCTCACTTTCCTGTTTGTTTGTTGTCCAAGACTCGCATCCATATGTTAGTATAGGAGTTATATAGACCAGAATTCTCTTCCCCACCTCTAATGACAAGGTCATATAACACAATATATTGTGGAAAGCAACGGGACACTACCACATTATTCTCAGAAGAAGAAAGTCATGGTGACACACAGGCTCCTCAGGACTACATTTTTTTCAGTGCAAAAAACCCCCCTCCAATTCCGAGTCTCTAAAAATGGGTCATTTACTTTCTATACAAGTCGCCAAGTCTTGTTCAGATTTATCGCTATGATGCTTGTTGTTTATCCTTGAATTACTTTACTAATGCCTCCATAAGTGGGTCTGTGCCGCTCCCCCGCCCCACTAATTTCAAAAACTTCTCCATTGTTTCCCCTTCAAGTCTCCAATGCATTATGACCAACATTGAAAACCATTGATCTAGTGTTTGGTATTTATTGTAAGTGAAATTCTAATTATTTTTTGGTAATAATCAACTGTTTTTATAACACCGTAAGGCCTTTGATCGTGTAAGGCCTTTGACCGTAAGGCCTTTGACCGTTAATGCCTTTGACCGTTAAGGCCTTTGATCGTGTTTGGCATGATGGTCTGTGGCACATGCTGAGGAAATTTAATTTTGACACCACAATTATAGACATTATTGAAGCTCTGTACGAAAATGCAAATAGTGCTGTCTTTTCACACAATACAATTGGAGAGTTCCTCAAAACAACTGTAGGAGTTCGACAGGGATGCATAATGTCTCCAGTACTTTTTAACATTTACTTAGAGCACATCATACAAGAGACATTGCATGATTACAACACGTCTATATCGATCGGAGGTCGCCCTATTTGCAACTTGCGTTTCGCTGATGATATTGATCTTATAGCTGGGTCAGAACAATCATTGCAAGAATTAACATCAAAGTTAGAAAAAGTTACCAGCAAGTACGGAATGGAAATCAATTCAGATAAGAGCAAAATCTTGGTAAACAGCAGAGACACAGAAAACCAGACTAATATCATGATGAATGGACATAAGCTTGAAGAGGTGAATACCTTCAAATACCTCGGATCCAGTATATGCAGCGATGGTAAATGCAAAGCAGAACTAAAAATAAGGCCGGAGATGGCTTTAGCGTCCTTGTCAAGGCTAACTGTGATTTGGAAAAGCAACATCAGTGTTGGAGTGAAAATCAAACTGTATAGGTCGCTGGTGCTTTCTGTTGTGTTGTATGGTTGTGAGAGTTGGACACTCACTGCGGACATGGAGAGAAGATTACAGGCTTTCGAGTATAAATGCTACAGAAGAATTCTACGAATTTCCTATAGGGAACATACGACCAATGTGTACGTAAGAAATAAAGTAGAGTTGTGTGCAGGTGTCCAGGAGCCATTCCTTTCAATAGTGAAACGACGAAAACGAGCATGGTTCGGACATGTATGCAGGCACGATTCCTTGTCAAAAACAATACTGCAGGGAACTGTCGAGGGTGGAAGAAGCAGAGTAGGACAAATAAAGACATGGACAGGCAACATCAAGGAATGGACAGGGCTAGATATTTCCACACTCATCCGCATCTCTGAGGATAGAATTCGCTGGAGGACTGTGTGCTGAAGCTTCCAATGTGGTACCCCTACGACCCTGAAGGGTTATGGGTTTTATTGATATATTGATTGATAACACCGTAACATAATCTAATATATGTAGGCCATGTAGTTTGTGCATTAAATATATACAAATCTTATTGGAAGAGATTCCAAAGTCCAGGAACTATTTATTTGAGAGAAACAAAGAAAGGTTGGATCTGGTGAAAATAAAAACAAAACTGCATAAGTATGTAAACAAGAGTACCCACAGAAAAAAAAAACGCCGTTATTAACAAGCATATTAGTTGGTGAAGTAAACCTCACATCAAGAACATAAATATTCTTCTGTTTCTTCTTCGTGTGTTCATTCTCAAACTCCTTCAGATTTTCAGGACACAGTCAAGAGAACGGAGTTGGATTTTTATAGTTTGCAGCTTGACTGCGATATCTACGTCTTTCGCCCTGACACATCCGGCTACCGTATGGTTTTAGGTCACTTTTACCCTCTGTGGTATGGGACAGGAACTCCCCTCCCAAACTCCACACCAATAAACAAAAATAATCACCATTAGCCTTGATATAGATGCGACGCCCGTGTGTTGCCGGGGCCCGAAAGGGGAGCAAAGAATAGCAACACTGTTTACCTTCTATGCATGTCGTAAAAGGCGACTAAGGAGGTTATGGGATGGAGTTGGCTGTCCCATCCCATATAGGGTCAGTGACCCAAAGCCATGCTGAAGTCGGATGTGTCAGGCCGAAAGGCGCAGATATCGCAGCAATGCTGTAAACGATGACACCACGCTTTCCGTTCTCCGGACTACATCCTGCTAATCTGCAGGAGTTTGAGAACGAACACAGAAGAAGAATATAGACGCGAAAACCATGTTCAGCTTTAGTTTTAATTCTGCCTCGCATTTTTCATCGCTGCATATGCTGGATCCGAGGTATTTGAAAGTGTGCCCCTCCTCCAGCTTATATCGATTCATCAGTATGTTCTTCTGTGTCTCTGCTGTTAATCAAGATCGTGCTCTCTTGTGTGTTTATTTCCTTTCCGTACTTGCTGGTAACTTTTTCCAACTTTGCAGTTAACTCTTGAAATTCTTGTTCTGACCCAGCTATATCCAATATCATCAGCGAAACATAAGTTGCAAATAGGGCCACGATCTTACATTTACTTGGATCCTTAATCGGTCACTGAGATATATACCTGTCGTGCCACATGCAGTTACCTGTATAATGTGTGTATGTGTTGCATGTGGAGCTTGACGTGTGGTGCGTGTGTATGTGATTTCACAACTTTCATAATCCCTGTTTTGCGACTGCAGGCCTAAATCTAGTTTGATCATGTAATCAGTTTAAAAATAGTCATATAGTCTAATCTTAGGTTGAAGCAAAACAACAATTTCGGGAAATCCCATTAGTTCCCCATTTTAGTTTATCATTCAAGTTCTGGTGACAAAAAAATAGAACCAAACCAGTACGTCTGGTATGCGTATCCTTGATCAGTCGTTGCTGTGAACTTATGAAGTTATGTAAGGTGAGTCAGTTTCAATTATTATAACATTTATGTCACCAACTATTGATTTTTGATTGAGTAGTAATTTTCTGGAATAACTAGATAGATATGTGATATTCTTGGCAACAAATATTCGGCTATTGATAATGTGCTGTCCAATTATAACTGATATTAAGTAATTTGTACGTGTATTTAGTTTTGGTAGATTTATCACTAAAACACTACAAGCTATTTACTTTTGTTAAGATTTAAAATATGTTCAATATTATTCTTATCTTTTTTGGTAGGTAAGTATGAATGTTCGATTGACAGCTGCAAATGGCTTGTATACATGTGTGTACACTGCTTAGGGTTGAAACTGTGTACGTGTGTCTACACTGCATAGGTGTGAAACTTTATACATATCCAAAGATTGGAGTGGGGAGGGGGGTAAAATATTGAATAAAACATAGGCCTAACGTTTAGTACTAAAGAACAAATGCGGCGAAATTCCATCCCTTTTAAAATAGCCCCCCCCCCCCCCACCCCAGGAGTACTAAAAATCCTGTGACACCTCAATGGTTAGTATTTTTTATTTCTAGGTATTAGGCCTATATATTATGTATGTTGATCGGTAGCGTATCATATTCATGACGTAGCCATTAATCCAACATATTTTTGTCTGTAATGATTTTCTAGGCAACATAAATACGCTCAGTAGTTTGCCACTGCTTTCTGAACTGCCCCGATGGACCTGCCCTGCCAGTGACGGGGATCGTGTTGATTATCCTCTTCGCACACCAACTTGTTGACATGTGCTCAGATCTCTACTTAAGTAAAACACAAATTAAAGTTTACACCCCTACCCTCTTTTAAAGATTAAGTTGTATCTAAGACCAGAACTATTACAATCGACTTTGTCAAGGGGAGAGAATTTAACTAAACATACAAAAACAAATCACCTCATTTTTATGGAAATGAGGATGCTCCTTTTTCGAAACGGGAAGGGTATAGTCCTAACAAAGTCGATATCCACTACCACACACAGTAGGCACCAAAGGTGTATACATCTATTATATCTATCTCCTCATCTCCTGCGTTCAGCATCTGCGGTGATGTTATATTGTCAGACCTGAAATCAGGGCGGAGTTCACTGTCTTCTCCAGGTCAGAGCAGCTTCCCCATAGCTTTTCCCCCCAATCTGTATTATCTGGACAGGTTTGCTTTCTCTGCTCTTTGTATGTTGGACAATCCTGAAGTATGTGTTCATAAGTCTGGGTTCCAGATACACATGGACATTCATCTGTGTATGAGATCCTCAACCGGTAAAGGTGACCCAACAGTCTGCGGTGGCCTATTCTACGGCGAAATAGTGTGGTCTGTTGATATCTTTGGGGGTGATGTATTACATCATGTTTGTCTTTCACTTCCATTTGTTTCTTCCACATTGCTGTGTATGTGTTCTGGATTATGGTTTTTGCTTCTCTGTAAGACAGTGGCTGTCGGTGTTGTTTCATTTCGCGTCCTGTCTTTAACAGAGCATCCTTTTTCTCATTTCCCATGATTCCATAATGTATGGCATCCATTGAAGGGCAATAGCTGATGATTTTTTGATGTGTCTTAGCTCATATCTGATATTATGCAGAAGACTTTCCATTCTGTTGCTTTGGATTGATTCCAGTAGGGATGTGTAATATGTGAATATAGCTATCTTCTTTGGTCTTGGCAGTCTTGGTTCGGTGAAGACTTTCAGTGCTTGAAAGAGTGCAACTGCTTCTTCTCTAAAGTTGGAGGAGTATTTCCCAGTTAGAAAAGTTTTTGATATTGTATTTGAGTCTTATAAGAATTCCATCTCCTCCGTTCCTTACTGCACCCTTTGCCGATCCATCTGCGTAGACTTGTATCAATTCCTTGGGATTGTATTTCATTTCTATCATCTCTAGTGTCAATGCTTTTAGTTGAGGTGGAGTCTGGTATTCCTTATTAATTATTGCAAGAACCGCTGTTATTATGGAGACGTTTTGAAGACTATTGTCTGGCTCTTCAAAACCCGTTAGTGTTTATTTCAGTTGGGAGGTTTGTGAGGATATCTTTGTTCTGTTGATGGAGATGGTTGGAGATGTGACAGAAGCTGGTTCTTTTCAGTCTGCTCATAGTTGATCTACAAATATGCAAATGCATCGGATCGTTTGGTATGCGCATAATTTGTCTCCTTTGCACAAGCACTCATTCTTCTCTTCTGTCATCTGGGCGGATGTTTGCGTATCTTTCCATTGCACGGATTAGAGTGGTTGTCATCTCTCCTTAGAGTAGTGAAAGTACTGCATTTTGTACTTTAGATAAGCGATCGGTATTTGTTTTTAATTCTGATGCCCAGGCTGTCATTCCATATTCTACTACAGGTCTGATTGTACCCATGTAGACTTTTCGGAGAGAATACTTCCATTTGTCCCCAGCTTGTGCCTGCAAGTTTCTTCATCAAGAATAGTATCCTGGTTTCTTTTTGCTCAGTGGTTATCTGGTGTGGTTTCCAGGTGAGTCGCTTGTCTAGTTTGACCTCGAGATATGTAGGGTTCTCCCATGTGCTAACTCACTTCCATTAATTTGTAGATTTGTTTTTTCTTTGTGGTTTGAAAGTGAGAAGATGGTTGTCACAGTTTTGGACATGCTGATCTGGACTCCCCAGTTAGATGCCCATTCACTTAGGTTGTCACGTGCGATATGCATTCTGTTCTTTGACGTGGATTGGGTGGCTACCACACTCCAAGCAGCAAAGCCATCTGCATGGAGGGCCTTTGGAATATGATGTGACAGTTTCTAGGAAGAGGGTAGGAGAGATCACTCCTCCTTGAGACACTCTTTATTGGAGAGTAGCACGCTTGCTTAGTTTACCATCTAATTTTACATTAGTTATGCGATAGCAGAGGAAATCTTTTATCCAGCTGAACCTTCTGTCTTCAATTTTGTTTTGGAGAAGCTTGAAGAGACCACATCTTTCCACACCTTATTGAAGGCCTTTCTGACGTCCATTTTTTTCCTTCTTTTTAAATGTTTTCTACTTCCTGTGCTAGATGTATGACCTGGTTTGCAGTACTTCGATTTTTCCTATAGGCCGACTGTGTCTTGGTGAGCTTTTGGTTTTCCTCTTTGTATTTTGTTAGTCTGGAGTTGACCATTCGCTTCATTGCATTTCCTAACAACTCAAGAGGCTGACTGGTGGGTAGCTTGACTTGTTGGTTTTTTCTTTTTATGTTTTACCGATTGGGATGAAGACATCTTCACGCCATGAGTTTGGAATTTTATCAGTTCCCAATGATTGGTTGAAAATGGTAAGGAGCTTGTTTCTGCGGATTGGCCCTAGGTCCCTAATCATATCATTGGTTATGCCATCCTTTCTTAGAGCCTGTTTGGTTTTTAGTTTTCCTATGGCATCATTTAGTTCTGCGATGGTAAAGGGTGTCTTCGTGCATGGCTCTGGATTTTGATCCTCCAGTTTACTTTTAATTTCTTTTTTAACTTCTTTGATACGTGTATGAGAGTGTTATTGTGCTTTCTTTCTTATAGAAGTCTGCTAAAATTTCTGTTTCCATTTTTCCTGAGCTTATAGCGGATCATACTCGCTTGATGCTATCAGGCACTGGGCACATGTGCTATTTCAATGGGGATATCAGCGCCACCTGATATTCCTCCCTGCCCTTGTATTCAGTACCACCAGTTTGGTCAGCAGCTGCTTACTTTTCCAGTAACAGCCACCTGTGTACGCTCCTTGTAGTGGTCAATAACAACCTTGATAACATATTTAGTTCATAAGTGTTGGATGTTCTATAACAACCTTGATAACATATTTAGTTCATAAGTATCGGATGTTTGATAACAACCTTGATAACATATTTAGTTCATATTGTTGGATGTTTCATAGCAAACATTGACAATTATATTTTTGGTTAAAAAAGAAATAAGTAAACATTTTCACAATTATCTGTTCAGTTAGAAAAAAATTTAACACAATGAGACATAAAACAAGTGACACACTGCTGCACACATAAAGAATGAACTACAATCCACTTTTTAAATTTTCTCTCTCGCTCTGGCTGTGTGCTTATGTACTGTTTTTAGGAATGAGTAATGCTAATACCAACAGAACAGTGAGTCATAAACTTAGTTCGTCCTGGGACCCAGATCTTTGACACTGCTAACTTTTACAGTATCTTCCGACAGGTTGACGACACAGCTGTACACCAACCGTCCCCCTTCCCATCCCATTCTTTCATAATAGAAAAAGGTGAACTAGTTCGGTCAGCCCAAGCAACCGAGGTCATGAACTTTATGAAAGCAACCAATCTTCTGTCACCCCCCCCCCCCCAAATCTTTGAGAATAAATCTTCAAACAGAATTGTAAAAATGGCATTGAGGGTAGTGCTGATTTAAAAAGATAATAACACACTGCATCCGACTTCTGTCGCTCAAAGTTTTAATGATTATAGTTCCTAATTTCACATATATGACCGCCTACGTCAGCCGGCATGGCACTTGATGATGATGAGGGCCTGATACAGCCAATGCGAATTTTCATCATGGTTAAAATTGGAAAACGTCCCGTTACTTATTCTTCTTCTGCGTTCGTTCTCAAACTCCTGCAGATTAGCAGGATGAAGTCATGAAAGCGACATGCGTTGTGTCATGATTTACATCTTCTCAACAATATTTGCGTCTTTCGGCCTGACTATTTCGACTTCAGCATAGTTACTTTGACCCTTTTTGTGATAGGACTGCCAGCTCCACTGATGGTAATCTGTTGATGTGTGCAAGCCATTTTATCTGTTGTCTCTTGTTGTATTCTAAGATTGCGGTGGTGCCGGTGTTTTGTTGGATGTCCTCATTCCTCACCCTGTCTCTTAGCGATATTCCTAGGATTCTGCTTAAGCATGCCATTTTAGCTGTCACAAGTTTACGTTTGTCTTATGCTGTCGTTGTCCATGTTTGGCTTTGGTAGCACAATGTTGGCATAATAATAGTTTTGAATAGTAATATTTTGGTGTTTAAATCTACATTTTTGTTTCTGAAGATTGGTGTCATTTGGTTTAGGGCTAGGTATGCTTTACTACATCTATTGTGTATTTCTTTGCTGCTCTTGTCGTCTGTTGTTATATTACTTCCTAGGTATGTGATTTCTGTCACTTGGTTAAGTCTGTTGTTTTCAATATATATATATATATATATATATATATATATATATATATATATATATATATATATTGATGTTTCTTACTGTTCTTCCTATCATCATTACTTCGGTCTTTTCTATATTTATCTTCAAGTTAAAGGTATGGCATTTTTGATGTAATCTATCTATTTGTCTTTGTAGTTCTTCTTCTGATGATGCCACTAGTGCTTGATAATCTGCAAATAGTAGTTCGTTTAAGTTATCCTTCAGATTGTTTTCTTCCGCTGTCTTTGCTGCAGATGTGATCTATGTATGTTTATGAACAATAGGCGGGATAGTACACATCCCCGTCTCACACCTGAGTGAATTTGAAATTTATCGGATGTGCATGTGCTTGTTCTTACTGAGCATTGATTATTGGTGTATATGCTCTGACATAGGTTTATCAGATGTAGGGGAACTGCATATGTCTGTAGTGTTATCCATAGTTGTGCTCTATCCACTCTGCCAAAAGCTTTCTCTTGGTCTACGAAAGCTAAATATAAGTATTGGTTATGTTCTATCGCTTTTTCTGACAGTTGTTTGATGGTGAAGATTGCATCTGTACAGCTTTTATTTTTCCGTAAGCCCATTAGTATATTGTTGAGTCGTGGTTCTATATATGGGCGCATCATTCTCTCCAGTAACTCTTACTGCAATTTTTTTCTTCCAGATGGGACCAATCACTGCTGTATTCCACTCATGTGATGTCGTTTGTGTCTTCAATACATCTCCATCCATCTCTACCAACTCACCAAATATATCCTTCCCAAACCTACCAAGTTAAATTGAAACAGTAACTGATTTTGAAGAGCCAGATAGTCTCCAAAATGTTTCCGTAATAACAGAGGTTCCTGGAATAATTACTAAGGAATACCAGACTCCACTTCAACTAAAAGCAATGACACTAAAGACGATAGAAAGAAAATACAATCACAAAGAATGGGCACATGTCAACACAGATGGATGTACAGAGTGAGCGTTAATGAATGGCGGAGTTAGAATTTTCATAAAACTCAAAGACAATATATAAAGCTTTTCCACTCAGAAAATACTGCTCTAAATTTAGAGCAGAGGCAGCTTGCACACCATCATGCACTGAAAGTCCTTACTGAACTACAACTGCCAAGATCAATAAGATAGATATGTTCACAGATTGAAGATTCCTACTGGAATCAATCAAGGACACAAGAAATTAAATCCTTCTTTAGAATATTAGATAAGAGCTCAGACATATCCAAAAATCCTCCTCAACTATTGCCCTTCAATGGATACCATCACACTGTGGAATCATGGGAAAAGAGAAAGCTGATGCTATATCAAGAAAAGGTGGTGAAATGGAACAAAACAGACACCCACTGTCCTACAGAAAACTAAAAGCAATAATCTATAACACATTACAGGTAGACATCAATGTGAAGGAATGAAATGGATGTCGAAGGCAAAATTGAAGACATCATCTCCAAAAATACCAACATGCCACACTATTTCGCATTAGAAAAGGCTACTGCAGACTGTTAGGTCACCTTTACCGACTGATGATCTCATACACAGATGAATGTCCATGGATCTGGAACTCAAACTCCTGAACACATACTTCTGAACTTTCCAACATACAAAGAGCGGAGATAGCGAATCTGGCTAGATGCAAAAGCTATATGGCAACCGCTCTGGCCTGGAGAAAACAGTGGACTTCGTCCTGTCGACATGCCTAACAATTTGCCACTGATGCTGAACGCAGAAACTTTCGTTACTGCATGTTTTCCTGTGAAGGAGTGTAGGGAGGCTTTTTATTGGCTGTGGAAATAAAAGCCGCTTTGCCATAGCCGACGCCACAGCATGTACAGGAATGATTTTGACTGTACCTCCGAAAGAAAAAATCCTGTCCCAACCGTGGATTGAACCTAATGCGTCAAGGTCTGAGAACAGCAATTTAACCACACGGCCATGCGCACCACAGCCCATTTTAATCATCCTGTCTCTCTCTCTCTCTCTCTCTCTCTCTCTCTCTCTCTCTCTCTCTCTCTCTCTCTCTCTCTCTCTCTCTCTCTCTCTCTCTCTCTCTCTCTCTCTCTCACACACACACACACACACACACACACACTACAAAGCAATGAATAATGTCTCGAAAAACTTCCAATTTTATCGAGACAGAGGGAAAGTAATAAACAAACACTAAGAAATTTG